>JAJPGS010000284.1:0-39812 GCA_028654335.1 Alnus rubra
TTGAGGGCTGAATTAGAACCTATTCACGAGAGGTTGGACAGGGTAAGAAGCAGAAACTCCTAGGGGACAGCAACAAGACAATCCCAATAGGCAACAAGGTGGGCGTGTTCCGTGGCGGAATGTTGAGGAAGAGGCGGAGTTGGAGGAATTTGATGAGCCATATTTGAACCGAGGCAGGTTTGAGCGTGGGTATGGGAATAGAGAAGCTAGGATGGGTAGGCCTAGGAGGGATAATGATTTAGGAAACATAAAGATTAAAATCCCGTCTTTTCAAGGTAAAAATGATCCTGAAGCTTATTTGGAGTGGGAAACTAAAATGGAGATGGTGTTTGATTGTCACAACTACTCAGAGATAAAGAAGGTTAAGTTGGCTGCAATTGAATTCACAGATTATGCCATTGTTTGGTGGGATCAATTACTGATTAATAGGAGGAGAAATAGAAAGCCACCCGTGGACACTTGGGAGGAGATGAAAATGCTTATGAGGAGGCGTTTTGTACCCAACCATTATTATAGGGGATTGTATCAAAAGTTGCAGAGGTTAACTCAAGGTTCCAAGAGTGTGGATGAGTATTACAAGGAGATGGAGGTAGCTATGATCCGGGCTAATGTAGAAGAGGACCGAGAAGCCACCATGGCTAGGTTTTTGCACGGTTTAAATCGTGAGATTGCAGATATAGTCGAAATGCAGCACTATGTTGAGTTAACGGATATGGTGCATCAAGCCATAAAAGTGGAGGAACAATTCAAACGGAAGGGATTGGCTAGGAGGGGACAACCTATGGCTACCACCAGCCCATGGAAGACAGCTCCAAAAAGGGACGAGCAGCTTCAAAATAAGCAAAAATTTGAACCCTCTAAGAATGCCAAACCAACAACCACCACTACTTCAGGTAACACCGAGGCTTCTATTTCTAAAACACGTGATATTAAGTGTTTTAAATGTCAGGGACGGGGACACATAGCCAGCCAGTGTGTAAACAAAAGGGTGATGGTGATAAACGCCCAAGGAGAGCTTGAGTCGGAGAATGAGGAAGAAGTAGATGATGATGACATGTCACCTTTGGAGGATGCCGATGATGAGCAAAATGCTGTGGTTGGAGATTTATTGGTAGCAAGGCGAGTTCTCAATGTGCAAGTTAAGGATGAAGAAAGTAACCAAAGAGAAAACTTGTTTCATACTCGGTGCTTTGTAAATAACAAAGTTTGCAGCGTCATTATTGATGGTGGGAGTTGCACAAACGTAGCCAGCACTTATTTGGTGGAGAAATTGGCCTTAACCACCTTGAAACATCCTCACCCTTACCGGCTTCAGTGGCTGAATGAATGTGGCGAAATCAAGGTGACAAGGCAAGTGTTGGTGGCATTATCCATTGGCAAATATGAGGATGAGGTGCTTTGTGATGTGGTTCCTATGCATGCATGCCATTTATTGTTGGGAAGACCATGGCAGTATGATCGGAGGGTTACGCATGATGGATTCACAAATAGGTATTCTTTCACTCTTAAAAGGCAACCCATTACGCTTGTGCCATTAACTCCAAAACAGGTCATGGAGGACCAACTAAAGTTACAAAGATCAAATGAAAAGAAAAAAGAAAAAGAAAGGAAGGCCGAAAGTGGAAAAAAGAGTTGAAAAAGAAAGAAAGAGAGAAAAACATTGATCAGAGTGAAAAAGAAAGAGAAAGGATTTCGGCCATAGTAAGAGCAAGAGAGGAAAAATTCAATTACATTGCAAAAAAAAGTGAGATCAAGAGAGCATTATTTTCACACCAGCCCCTTATTGTACTCATGTACAAGGAGGCTCTTTTATGTACTAATGATCTCGTCGGTGCTTTGCCGAGCAATATTGTTTCTCTTTTGCAGAAGTTTGAAGATGTCTTTCCCGAAGAGGTACCTAGTGGCTTACCTCCAATCCGAGGGATTGAACATCAAATTGATTTCATACCCGGTGCATCAATTCCTAACCGACCTGCTTATAGGAGCAATCCCGAGGAGACCAAGGAACTTCAGAGGCAAGTAGGTGAATTATTGG
The DNA here is from genome assembly GCA_028654335.1 of Alnus rubra. Taxonomy (NCBI): domain Eukaryota; kingdom Viridiplantae; phylum Streptophyta; class Magnoliopsida; order Fagales; family Betulaceae; genus Alnus; species Alnus rubra. The sequence goes on from JAJPGS010000284.1 coordinate 2,036, forward strand.
AGAAGGGGTATGTGCGTGAAAGCATGAGTCCTTGTGCGGTCCCGGTGCTATTAGTTCCTAAGAAGGATGGAACATGGAGAATGTGTGTTGACTGCCGGGCCATCAACAACATAACGGTAAAGTATCGTCATCCTATTCCTAGGTTAGATGATATGCTGGATGAATTGCATGGTTCTTGTGTCTTTACAAAAATTGATCTTAAGAGTGGATATCATCAAATTAGGATGAAGGAAGGTGATGAATGGAAAACTGCTTTTAAAACTAAATATGGTTTGTATGAATGGTTAGTGATGCCTTTCGGCTTAACTAATGCGCCGAGCACATTTATGCGTTTGATGAACCATGTTTTGCGTGCATTTATTGGCAGATTTGTAGTTGTGTATTTTGATGATATCCTAATTTATAGCAAAAACTTGGAAGAACATGTGATGCATTTAAAATCTGTTTTGGAAATTCTGAGGAAAGAAAAGTTGTTTGCTAACCTCAAGAAGTGTACCTTTTGCACGGATAAGCTTGTGTTTCTTGGTTTTGTTGTTAGTAAGAGAGGAATTGGGGTGGACGAGGAAAAGGTGAAGGCAATCCAAGAGTGGCCAACGCCTACAACAATCAGCCAAGTGAGGAGTTTCCACGGCTTAGCTAGCTTCTATAGACGGTTTGTGCGTGATTTTAGTAGCTTAGCCACCCCTCTTACTGAAGTCATCAAGAAAAATGTGCCGTTTAAGTGGGGAAAAGAACAAGAAAATGCATTTAATCTGATCAAAGAAAAGTTAACTAATGCACCTTTGCTTGTTTTACCTAACTTTGCTAAAACTTTTGAAATTGAGTGTGATGCTTCAGGAATAGGTATTGGAGCTGTTTTGATGCAAGGTGGTCATCCAGTTGCTTATTTCAGTGAAAAGTTGAGTGGGGCAGCCCTAAATTACCCCACTTATGATAAGGAAATGTATGCCTTGGTAAGGGCTTTGGAAAATTGGCAGCACTATCTATGGCCAAAGGAATTTGTGATTCACACAGATCATGAATCTTTGAAGCATTTGAAAGGACAGCAAAGGTTGAACAAACGCCATGCCAAGTGGGTGGAATTCATTGAAACATTTCCTTATGTGATCAGATACAAGCAAGGTAAGGAAAATGTGGTGGCTGATGCATTGTCCCGAAGGTATGCTTTACTTTCCATTTTAGATACAAAATTGCTTGGCTTTGAATATATTAAGGATTTGTATGCACAAGATTCTGATTTTGGTGATGTGTTCAATGCATGTGAAAAAGTGGCGTTTGATAAGTTTTATAGGCAAGATGGATTTTTGTTTCGGGAAAATAAATTGTGTGTGCCTATGTGTTCTTTGTGTGAATTGCTTGTGAGAGAAGCTCATGGTGGTGGTTTGATGGGTCATTTTGGTGTAGCTAAGACTTTAGGAATTTTGCATGATCATTTTTTTTGGCCTCATATGAAATGTGATGTGGAAAGAATCTGTGAGAAGTGTATCACGTGTAAACATGCTAAGTCTAAGTTGAAACCCCATGGTTTGTACACCCCTTTGCCAATACCTAGTGAACCTTGGACTGATATTTCTATGGATTTTGTTTTAGGTTTACCTAGGACTAAGAGGGGGAGAGATTCAGTTTTTGTGGTGGTAGATAGATTTTCCAAGATGGCACACTTCATTGCTTGTCATAAAACTGATGATGCATCACATATAGCTGATTTGTTCTTGAAAGAAATTGTTAAGTTACATGGCATGCCGAGGACCATTGTTTCTGATAGGGATGCAAAGTTTTTGAGTTACTTTTGGAAGACTTTGTGGGGAAAGTTGGGAACCAAATTGTTGTTTTCTACTGCTTGTCATCCACAAACGGATGGTCAAACTGAAGTAGTAAATAGAACTTTGTCTTCTTTGTTGCGTACTATCATTAAAAAGAACTTGAAAACAAGGGAAGATTGTTTGCCACATGTTGAATTTGCTTACAATAGAAGCATACATTCTGCAACTAAGTTTTCACCATTTGAAATTGTTTATGGCTTTAACCCATTGTCACCTTTGGATTTAACTCCTTTACCTTTGAGTGAACGTGTGAACTTAGATGGCAAAAAGAAGGCAGAATTTGTAAAGATGATTCATGAAAATGCACGGCTGAACATTGAAAGGAGGACTCAACAATATGTCCATCAAGCCAACAAGGGACGCAAGAAGGTAGTATTTGAACCAGGAGATTGGGTTTGGTTGCACTTAAGGAAGGAACGTTTTCCAGAGAAACGGCGTTCAAAACTCCTACCTCGGGGTGATGGACCATTCCAAGTAGTGGAGCGCATCAATGATAATGCCTACTGATATGAACTCCACCAACAAATGTGATGAAACCCGATAGCAATGATGGTTTGAAACCCCAAGATCGTGTAGACAAGAATTGTCGAGGCTTGACCCGTCACCTAACTAGATGAGAAACCAAGACTACGAAGGATTGAAACGCCACACCAAGAATCTGAATCTCTTCAAGAATCAAGGTGATAAGTTTGGTTGTTTGAACGCCACAAGATTAACTTGATAAGTTCAAGAAGTTCTTTTAGGAACAAAGAGGAACACAAGACCTCACAATAATAATTTTCTGAAAACAAAAATCTATATATTACAAAATTCGTAATGCCCATCTATATACTTGGAACAACCCTCCAAGAATAGGAAACGTCTTAACTATAGCTTTAAAAGCAACACAAGTGCCAACATAAACAAGTCCCCACATTTTTAGGTCTCTTTGGACTTCTAGAGGCAGCCAAAATAACTAAATGACTAAATTCATAACCAGCCAAGACCAAGTTCATTCCCCTATTTAATATCCTTGAAACTCAACAAGTTCACACTCTTTAATGGTCAAACCATGCTGGTCACGTTTTTGCATGCTAATTATCCTCTTCAATTGCTTTGATGACATGGACTAAGCCTTGATTATTATTTGAGCCCATCTTGGTATTTTTAGAATCAGCCCAATTCTCTTGGATTAGCCCATTTAGTGCTTCCTTGAAACGTTTGGCTCTAAGTCTTGTAATTGGGCCACTAGGAAGTGACAAAGGGTCTTGCGCAACTTCAGCTCCATTCCCATGTGTATGATTAGCATGTCCAGCTCCTTGGTTTCCATCACCTACAAGCTTGACTTACCGAGTGAGTATGGTGTTAGTGCAAGCTTTAATGTTGCTGATTTGTCTCCATTTGATGTAGGTAATGATTTGTGGACAAATCCTTCTCAAGAGGGGGAGAATGATGGAAACCAAGGAGTTGGATATGCTGATCATACACATGGGAATGGAGCTGAAGTTGCGCAAGACCCTTTGTCACTTCCTAGTGGTCCATCTACAAGACTTAGAGCCAAACGTTTCAAGGAAGCACTAAATGGGCTAATCCAAGAGAATTGGGCTGATTCTAAAAAGACCAAGATTGGCTCAAATAATAATCAAGGCTTAGTCCATGTCATCAAAGCAATTGAAGAGGATAATTAGCATGCAAAAACGTGACTAGCATGGTTTGACCATTAAAGGGTGTAAACTTGTTGAGTTTCAAGGATATTAAATAGGGGAATGAACTTGGTCTTGGCTGGTTATGAATTTAGTCATTTAGTTATTTTGGCTGCCTCTAGAAGTCCAAAGAGACCTAAAAATGTGGGGACTTGTTTATGTTGGTACTTGTGTTGCTTTTAAAGCTATAGTTAAGACTTTTCCTATTCTTGGAGGGTTGCTCCAAGTATATAGATGGGCATTACGAATTTTGTAAAGATAGATTTTTGTTTTCAGAAAATTATTATTGTGAGGTCTTGTGTTCCTCTTTGTTCCTAAAAGAACTTCTTGAGCTTATCAAGTTAATCTTGTGGCGTTCAAACAACCAAACTTATCACCTTGATTCTTGAAGAGATTCAGATTCTTGGTGTGGCGTTTCAATCCTTCGTATTCTTGGTTTCTCATCTAGTTAGGTGACGGGTCAAGCCTCGACAATTCTTGTCTACACGATCTTGGGGTTTCAAACCATCATTGCTATCGGGTTTCATCACATTTGTTGGTGGAGTTCATATCACCTAAAAATGTGGGGACTTGTTTATGTTGGTACTTGTGTTGCTTTTAAAGCTATAGTTAAGACTTTTCCTATTCTTGGAGGGTTGCTCCAAGTATATAGATGGGCATTACGAATTTTGTAAAGATAGAGATTGGTTTTCAGAAAATTATTATTATTGTGAGGTCTTGTGTTCCTCTTTGTTCTTGAAAATAAGATATGTGGGGTATGGGGAGAGAACGGCGAGCAAGGGCGTTTTATAGCCTCTGTGGGGTCCCCGCCCGGATGGTGTTTTGATGACGTCCGGACGCGCGCTGCCTCGGAAAGGAGCAAAACGGTTACGCGCGTCCGGATGAATTAAATTACCCGTCCGCCCGAAGGTGATAGCTCACGTCCGGACGTGTAACAGATCATGTCCGGACTATAAAACACCGCCCGTTCGGACTCCAAAAAGGGAACCGTCCGAACATCTGAACTCCACCCGTCCGGACGCCAAGAGAGACCGTCCGGACGCTCCACACTGAAACACCAGAGAAAAAAAAACTGAGGAAAATTTGATAGAGATCAAATTTTCTCAAGTCAGTGTCAGAACATGCATGTATAATCAACTGATAACACAATCAGAGAGCATTTCAAAACTAAACAGAGATATAAAAGAGAGTTGAGATTTCAATTAGCACAAATATTTTTCCTGGTCATATAAAATTCAAATAGACAACTCAACTCACTCAATGCATGTGTGCGTGTGAAGACTCTTTTCCCACAAGGTATGACTTTCGATGACATGACATAGAGCAACTAGATTTTCTAGACAGGAGAGAAAATCAGTGACAGATTAGCCAAAAGTCAAACCTTATAACTTGCTAGGGTCTAGCCACCCTCATCTGATACACTCCCCTTGAGATGCAGCACCTAAGTGATTTACTTGTACCATGAAGGACAACGTAAATGTTTTACTTGCATGTAGAGGGCAAGGCATAAAGCAAATGTAGCACATAAGCAGTGAATATATACTTTAAAGCATAGAATTCATATGATTAACTGCTTGTTTCTTATGATGCTACAAACTGTAGGGAGTGCCAGAGTTTTTAGGCTCTAGGTTCAACTAGCATGAGGTCAATTTGGTCATCTTATCAAGGACTTCTTCTCTTATCCAAAATTTCTAAAAGCAAAAGGTCAGAGATGGAAAGATGTACCTTTAGGGGAGCCCGTGATAGTGCACTTTTTCATTGCGTGAGGAAAGAAGCTATCCTACTTTTGCAAAAACAGGAAAAAACACTTGGCCAATATAGTCGTAAGCTTTCAATTATATCTAAGCAGAGTAGATTAATGCTTACAGAATTGAGATATCAGGTTAAAATACATACACTATCTGATAAGCCAAGAGAAAAAAATATCCTGCAAATTTTCCCCATTTTTTTTTTAAAACAAAAACAACAAGCAATATGGAAATGACATCATATGCAAAGGCAAGATCAAACCTGTGCATGCTCAATGATGCCGATACAAAAAAATAGTCGCTAGACCTGCTTTTTCTGTCTTCCCCCAAAAAAATATCAGCAAAGTTCTCTCAAGAGACATAGGGGGCAAACACAACTGGTTCCTAGATTGCATATAAAGATGTATCAAGTTAAGATAAGCAATCAAACCTGATGCCATAGGATTAGGAACCAAATCCTAGGCATAAACACCTGAATCTGCTAGGTGCGTCGGTTCCCCCTTATGGGGTGACTGTCCTTCTCGACCCAAGCCTGCCATCCAGTGGGTGGTTGCTGGCAGGACTGCATCATCCACTCCACCATGTTCTGCATCCAGATAGGAGGCTCACTGGAGTATTGCTCTTCTTCCATCTTCTGAGGCCTTCTAAACTACTTGGCTTTGCTCTTGTAGGTGCCATTGTGATTGGCTGGTACAAACTACTGCTGAGGCCGCTGATGCTGAGGAGCATGAGACCAAGGGGCTTGATACTGATGCCTTGGTGCTTGTCCCCATGGTGCTTGGTAAGACGCCTGATGCCATGGAGTCTGATGCTGGACTACAGGTCTAGTGCCATAATGAGCTTGTCTGAGCACTTCTTTCTTGGCTTTGGCCTTTTGTGCTTCAGGAGGGAGCACTGAGGGCGAACATGCCCACTGAGACCGCAGTGATGGCAAATGGGAGGTCTTCTGATGGAATGAGGCTCCTGAATGCCTGGAACATCGTCGTTGACCTTTTCCTTCTTTTTATCTTCAACAGTGGGAGGAGGCTCTGGGACTGTAGGTTTCACAAACACAGTCTTTGAGGAAGAAGGAACATCAGAAGAGGGAGCTACATACCCGAGGCCAGTCTTGTCATTTGGGCTCTTCTGGATAGACAGCGTACGAGTCAGCTTCTCATCAGTGACTCTCTCTAGTTGGAGCTACGTCTCTAATAGCTTTTCCTCGAGTTCTTGTACTTTGAGCAGCAATGAACTCTTCTCGGTCTGCAAACTATTCAGATCATTAAGGTGCTGCTTTCGGCCTTCCCTCAGCTTCTCATACTCTATGTAGAGTGTCTTGTAGGCCTCCTTGAGCTCTTCCTCATTATCGCTATGCTCCGAGTAATACGAGTCTTCTTCTTCAACATGTGGGGCAGCAAAGGCCAGAAATTTTTCAGACTCTGGAGCTTCTTCTTCTGACTCATCACTGAAAGTCACATTGTATGCTTTCCCTATGCCCTTTTTAAGATTCCCGCAATTGGCCCGGATATGCCCAAAGCCTGAGCATTCAAAACATCGGGGTACTCTGGGATCCTTCTTATCTTCTTCCTCAAGTTCAGCTTCTCTGGGAGGTTTCTTTATTCTTTCAGAAAACTTCTTCTTGAACCGATCATCTTTCATCAGTCTTCTGAAATTTTTGGCTAACATAGCCACAACCTTTTCTTCATCCTCAGAGTCATCATCAGATGATTCTTCTACCTTCTTCTTGGAAGCCTTTAGAGCAATGGTCTTCAACTTCTTGACCGGGGGCAGAGACAGCTCATATGTTTGAAGAGATCCCACCAGCTCTTCAATCTTCATCTCCTCAAGATCCTTGCTTTCTTCAATGGTGGTCACCTTGATTCTGAAACGCTCAGGCAAAGATCTTAGAATCTTTCGGATGAGTTTTACATCCGAGATAGGTTTCCCAAGACTCACCATGGAGTTCCTCAGGTCACTCATCTTGGAGTAAAACTCTCCAAATGTCTCTTCTTCCAACATCTTAATTTCTTCAAATCTTGAAATCAACATTTGAAGTTTGGTAGATTTAACAAGTTTCGTGCCTTCATATGTTGTTTCCAAGATTTTCCATGCTTCTTTGGCTGATTCGCAGTTTGAAATTTTGGTGAATTCAGAAGGAGAAAGTGCTTGGCATAGAGCATGGAGGGCTTTATCATTGGAAAGTCGGGCGTTTTTCAGAGGGACTATCTCGAGGGTTGTATCATCTGGTTTAGTCCAACCAGTTTCAACAATACTCCAACAGTCAATAGATTTTAAAAAGAACCGCATCCGAGCTTTCCAATAGCCATAGTTCGTATCATCGAAGGTAAGAACAAAATTAAGAGTTTGAGACATAGTAGCAAATAGAAGTCAAAAATAAATAACACTCAAGAATTTAATCTTCTCAGAGTGTACCAAGCTCTGATACCAATTGAAAATTGAAATTGACTTCTAAAACTAAAGTGTGTGCACAAGTGTAAACAAAAGTTTAAGCACAGCGGAAAATAATAGACACAGATTTTTGTTGACGAAGTGGAAACTCAATCAAGAAAAAAACCACTTCGGGGCAGCCAAACCCAATAATTCCACTATTTAGAAGACAAAGCTAGATACAAGATAGTAACACTCACATTAACCCGATGTAGTGGTCGTACCTTGCTCTTTGACGTGTAACCCAACAAGAACGCTTCCTAACCAGGTCTCCTACCTGAAGGGGTCTTCAATGGAATCCTTTATCTAAAGGCCAACCCTTAAGATAGACTTCAGATGTAGCGCATCACACTTGTAACAGCTTCAGAGGGATCTTGAACTTCTCTGAGCTCTTGTGGAATTCAATACCGAATTCTTGCAGTTCTCAATGCCCAGGGGCCTCTATTTATAAGCTGAGGTGCAAAATGGGCGACTGCTGTAATATGTACGGACGCCGTCCGGACGTTGAACTTGAGCCGTTCGGACATACAACTGTGTGACAGGATTTTTCAAAAATTTTGCTGAAAATCTTTCCTGTTTAAGAGTTGCGTCCGGACGGTGAGACACTGACGTCCGGACGGTCGTACGTCCGCTGCAAGTAATTTCCATATAAGGCTTCGTGCGTCCGGACCAAGGGGGATGAACGTCCGGACGGCAATTCTTCAACACACAATTTCCATATCTGCTATGCGTGCGTCCGGACCATGAGATGCAGACGTCCGGACGGTTGAAGTCGAATCGGCAATTTCCTTAACTGATGAGTGCGCGTCCGAACCAATGCTGACTGACGTCCGGACGTTGATATTTGAATTGCGATTCTTACCTTATGTATGAGTGCGTCCGGACGAGAAACCACATCGTCCGAACGGCGTATCAATCTTCCCATATTCTGAACTTGGAAAGAATCTGAAGCTGATCGATCACTGATGGTCGTCCGGATGGGCTGCTGAGATGTCCGGACGGATGCAAGCTGGAACAGAAGCTTCTCGATACAGTGGAGGGTCCGGACGGAAAGATACGTCGTCTGAACGGATGATACTGGTCTGTCTGGCGTCTGGACGGATTGAACAGTGGACAGATGGGCGTCCGAACGGGATAACACATCGTCCGGACGGCTGACAGGGAATCTGAAATCTTCTATCTTTTTCGCAATGCAGAGTCTTCTGAAAATGCTCTGACAAGTGGAATCCCTGTTTATAGCATCTTTACACATAAGTGATTTTCTCCAAACACAGAATGAGGCCAAAATACTAACACACTTAATTCTGACTGTTAGATTAAATTATTATTAATGATTATTTAATTATAACCTTTAGATCATAATGGTTAATAACGATCATTTAATCACAACTGTTAGATCAAAGTTCATTTGATTTTGCAGTTAACTTTACTAACGGTCCAATAAATCCAACTGCTAGACCTAGTTGAGAAGTGTCCTATGGTCCATATCAAATTACCAAATCGAATGATCATGACTATCCAAAAATGAATGGTCATGATCTGATTGCTCTGATGCTTTGTGGTAAATGTACCATCAAGGCACCACTAGCAGCCTACAGCCCATTGCCATGCACACGCGAATGTTTTCGGTACTTCGCACCGTGTACTAGAGGATACACAGAAGTGCATATACATTAAGCATTACTTTAAAGCAAGTACTTGAAGTTGGTTGGACCTTTTAAAGTCTAATTCTGAAAATATAAACCAGACTCCAAATAACACCTAGAAGCGGGGTTGAATTGGTGTATGACAATATAATGCGGAATTAAAAATTTAATTAACCACAAACAAACAATCACCAAAATATGAAAAGCAATAAAACAATTGACATACATATTTGGTGACGAAGTGGAAACTCTTTGAACTCAAAGAGAAAAACCACTACGGGGTAGTCAACCTAGGAAATCAATCCAATAATGAAGAATCCGCGAATTATAAGATGTTAATATTCACAAAACCTTTACTATCGTTACACTCTTGAATTACAACAAGTAACCCACTTGTCTGATTCTCTCCCATAACTTCTGGAGAGTTTTTCTTCTTGATCTCCTTAACTGGATCTCCCATTGGCTTCAATTGTTCAAGGTTGATGGTTAAACAATAACCAAAACTCTAAGAGAGATTTAACATTAACAGTCAATGTATAACGTCCTCTCTTAGCACACTCAATTCTATAGTAGAATCCTTAAAATGTTCGTGCGTGAAAGGCCCTTTAAATAGATCTCTAAAGAAAACCTAGTTCGAATTGGAATAGGATTACAGAAAAATTCGCTCAAATTTTTGTCCTATATTGCAGGGCGATTGTGGCATAGTAAAAGTTCGAATTAGAGAAAACTTATTTCAAAGAAATTTGTTGCCGTTTGTATTAGTTTTCTAACGCCACTGATTTCACTGCAATTCAATACTTGAACCGAAAGTTACAGTAAATATAGAGACGTGCTCAATCTGGAATTGACAAATCCAATTTTAACTCCACGTAATGAAATTCCAAAATGCTCATTTCCTTGATTGATTAGGCTTAACCACATCTTCTAGGTCTTCCGATTTGAGTTGGATTTAGTCTTGGATAAAATTCTTCACCGACTTAACCAGTAGACTTTAACTTACAACCAAATAAGTTTTAACACCGAATTTGCCAACACTAAAAACCTAACAAATTCTTCATTCAATGTTCTTTAATACCTTCCATTTAAAACATTCTCAAACCACAAATTAAATATATACAAATTAATTTTGAAAATTCTTTTAACACTTTATTATATGATTTCTTTAGCATGATAATTACAGGACAATAAACAAATCAATAATGAGAGGAGTAGAGGCGAAGCCACTACAAGCCACCCTTTGGGAAAAAGCATGCTTCAATTATGAATCCAAAAAGGATAAATGCCACTGGTCCTGGGCCTTGAGTGAATGACGCTGATTACAGTGCTGGTTGGTTGGGTGGTCAGTGGATTAGATTCATGGGCAAAGTGGAATAATGCTACATACAACCAAAATTCCTCACGTACATCTTTGAATCTTTTTATGTCTTCTTCTGTACTTAAACATGCCCCACAACAACTTATATTATTATTGGATAGAGGCCATGGTTAGGTTCTTCTTTTTTCTTTTTTTCTTCTAATAGCATTTGTTTTTCTCCACCTTTCATTTCTATTTTTATTAATTGTCTGGAAATAAATAAATAAACTACTTCTATATTGTGCCTTCACACGTCTTATAATGTTAGCAAAATCCTTTAAATTTATTTTTTCACGATTACCATCACTTTGGTGATTTTATTGACCCCCTTCACAAAGTAATGAAAAGAGTACTGCAATACATATGGACATGCTGAGAAGTTATGGTGTCATTCTGCCTAAACTAACGGTTTTCAGAATAACCACAGACAGGTGTCTGCATGTGGTTATGAATATTGTGGTTTTCATTTAGGGTGCCTTAATGAATATTATGGGTGGCAAGTATATTTCTAAAATATTTTGTTAAGATAAACTAGAGAACTGAACTCTGTATTTCCGTGGGTCACAACTGAATATATATACAAGAAATGCCTATTTATAGTTGAATAAGACTAGTTAGAATAAGAAATACATGCAATAAGAGAATTAATAGAGACTATTACAGAAAATTTGAGATATCAAGTGAATAAGGAAAAGATATAATATATTTTCTTCCATATTTCATGTTATCATTGTGTTTTAAGAAAGCCATGTTTCAAAAAATTTGAAGATATGGCTGCAACATCTTCATGCGCTGACAGTGATCAACTTTGTTTCTACTCAATTTTCTACTCTTTCTCTCTCGCTCTCCCTCTCCCTCTCGCAGACACACCCACAAGCATGCACGACCATAGATCTTCTTTATTACCTGTTTAGGATCAGAAGTACAATTGGTTGGTAAGTTAGTAACTTAAGCTACCGTTTGACTATCTTCCCCGCTAGTTAGATTTAGTACTAGTGAAAATAAAAAAACTAACGAAATTTTCATGAAGTGGGTTTTGAACACTTTGCGCACTGAACCATTGTATCATTATTGCTTTGATTCATTGGCCGTTTTTAGTATATGGTTTTATCAGAGAACATATGTAATTTATCTCTAGAAATCCATAGTTCATCAGATCAAGCATTCCCAGTGTCAAAACATGATCATTCATAGTTATTTGGCTCCTATTATAAAGCCAGCCTGCTTTAGCCCTTCTTGATGATTTATCAGGTAGATTCAAACTTTCAACTACTAAACAATCTCTTTACTGAATTATCATTACAGAGCACAGCAAATAATTCGTGGAAGAAGCTTCAGGTGTGTGGTTTCAATGACCCCAAAATGGGATTTAAAAGTTCATGAGGTTGCTCAGAATAGTTTTAGACATGCCTATCACCTTTTGAGTTGTATTTCTGGTCAAAATCACAAGACAAGCATTGAGGAAGTAAGCCTGACTGCTCAAGATGCAGAAAATGAGTTCAGAAAACTGGTAACACTCCTTGATGTCGATGGAATAATATCATCAGATTATAGGAGGATCAGGAAGGGTCCCTTTCCAGATTCCCATGATATAAACCTGGTTGAACTCATGGATAGTCCGAATTCTTTTCCCCATGGATTCTCATGTAATCCGACTCGACCCTGCATAGTAAGAGAGTTATTTCCCCTTCTGCAGGTTAATAAGTCAGCTACTGCTTTGATCCGGAGCGACAATTTCAGCTTGTGTAGGGATAAACAGAATCGGGCATTACAGCAATATTACTTTGAACCCAATATCGTTGCTAATAAGTCTAGCACGAGTTTGATCAGTATGGACGGAAGTGGCATCGACAAGCAGAAAATTCGCTACTCATCATCATCAAAAGTTTTGGGTTCTAGGAATGAATCCTCCATGTTATCTTCCAAGAGAAGTTGGGGGGTGAAAAGTGAAGCCAGTACAAGATGCGAAGCCTCAACTAGTGGATGTCATTGGTCAAAGCGAAGGTGAGTCCTTTTCTCAATTTCATGTATATGCATTAATTCAAGTGCATCTCAATTTTTTCTTTAGGTAACTCAGTCAGTTAATAAAGTTGTAGATGTTAAATCACCACTTATCCTAAAAACTTAATTAAGATGATGGGAAATGATTGATTTAATCATTTAATTAATATTCTAATACTTTCTCTTACAGGTGGGCTCAAATTATTGCTTAAGAAGTAAGGTCCTACACGTTGAATGTTTAATTAAAATGGAAGGTGCATAACAAAGACATGATTCAAATTCAGAACCTTTGTTCTGATACCATGTTAAACAATCACTTATTTCAAAAGCTTAAACTAATACAAAAATGATTAATTTAATAATTTAATTAATATTCTAATAGAAGAAAACGAATAACGAATTTTGTTGTTAGGAACTAGATTTTGTATTTAAACCTTATTCTCAAAGTTGAGCTTTTCATGTTTTGTGGATAACAGTTATGGTAGGGAGAAGGCAGCATTTTGATGCTTTACGTTAGTAGTGACAATTTGACAGCTTATTTGAAATCTGTCATTGGCAGAACTTCTAAAATATGACAGACTTGCTGTTTTGTTGTTTGCCGATAATGGTCAGTTATCATGTTCCTTATCCTCCTCCTTTCTGTGATTTGTGTTACAGGAAACTGAGAATAAAGAGAACAATCACAATTCCAGCTATGAGTAATGAACTAGCAGATATACCTCCTGATGACTACTCGTGGAGGAAATACGGGCAGAAGCCCATAAAGGGATCTCCACATCCTAGGTATGTTTATATTTCTTATAACTTTATCTTTGATTCAAATGTTCTTCTGCTAGATCATTTTGCTCGGTGGTTTAACCCGTGTGAATAACTGTTAATCTTATATATCTTATTTTCTCTTCTGGGTCATTTATAGACTAAATTACGTATTTCTAGCGGAGGCGAGTCATAGTATTTTTATTCAAGGATTTTGTGCCTAAATATATAATACAACTAGTTCTCTCCGGTGACTAGAAAGACACAGGAATTGCCAAAAATAATTTCAACTATAATAAAAGAATAGAATTGGTTGTTATAGGATTCCAAATTCACTTATTATCATCCCACATGCAGAAAGTTGAAGTTTCTCAAGATTGTGTGTGTTGATCTATTTGGAGCCTAGGACTGAATTGATTTTTTTCCTTTCCTCCTAAAAGATCCTCCAGCCATAACAGGAGTGATGTGTTTATTTTAACATAGATAAAGAGCATATTTGTGTCCTCAAACCAATTAAGCATCAGACTCAGTTATGTTCTGGTGTCACTAAAAAATTGGGCAAACTTGACATTCGAAGTAGAAACTTTAGCATGCATGCATTCAGGGAAATAAACTAAAGATGCTTCAACCAAGTGTTATTGGCAGAGACTAGTGGATGGTATAATTGGTGGTTGGTGATTGAAAGTCAGGTTTCTTGGAGTTTAAGTTACTCTGGTGTCTGTGGCCAATAATATTGCTGACTTGTGCTTATTATGCTTCGTTTGCGAAGGAGCTATTACAAATGCAGCAGCGTGAGGGGCTGCCCGGCAAGAAAGCACGTGGAACGATGTTCGGAGGATCCTACCATGTTATTCGTCACATATGAAGGGGACCACAACCACTCCATAATTGCATATCAAACACCCAACCTAATGATTCAGCTCCATCATCAGTAGATTAAAACTAAGAATGCAAACATTTGCCACCTGGAACTGCTTTTGCATCACTATAGTTGTTTATCATTATTCAGGAACATGATTTTCTCTTTCACAAAACCGAAATTTACTGGACAAGTTACTTCAATCTCAGTTACTACAACTTACCAAATGCAATCGCATTCAAGCTGTATATATATAGCATGATTCAGTGGCCAGGTCACTCAGGTGCATTGGTAATATATTCTGCTAATGAAAATTTGACCTTGAGCCACTGATGAGCTCCTGGCTGTCTTTGACTGTATGTCTGACACATAAATGCGAGAAAATTGATTGCCTGCCTCCCTCATACTAATTTGTTTTAGCTTGAAGCTAAACATTATTCACCACCAACTTAAAACTTAAGTGAAGGAGGGGGAAAAACAAAAAGATCAGTCCAAGGGTTTGTCCCTGTTTCCTTGGATCAACTGATGGTCCAATGCTTCATCAGTCCCTAGCTTGAGGAAGATCCACACCTTTTTTCTTCTTAGTATTACATAATTAAAATTCTTAAGGGGAACAGTAAGTTTAATCGAGAAGGCATAGAGAGTTTACAAGAAAGCCTCTTTCCTATTGAGAATATATATTCCTTCTTTCAAAATTTACAAGGTAATGTTTCTCCCATTGTTGGTCGAAATTCGAATCTTTTAATTAACTTAATGATTGGATGTGGTGTTATTCAACTGTTCAAAATTCATCCATGCATTTATACATATTATTGTTAGAACAGTTTCTGGTATGGTGTTGACAACATGTTCTTGATGTTCCTTGCCTTCTCACGATCACCGCAAATCAAACAAAGTCAAGAGAACTTGCCGGGGTGCTGACGGATCTCAGTCCGATGCCTAAATCAAATTTTGAGGAAATAATATCCTAAATCCAATATCGGTTTCGTACCTAATATAAAGGTTTATTTATAGGCTAGGAGGTGGAGACAAACCCGAATTAGAGTTTCATCTCCAGCCTGTCCCACCCGCGCTGCTAGAGCTTGATTTGGACTTGGAATATTTATCGGACCAGAATCGGGATTCTTTCCTTAGTCATCTTTGAGTAAGATCATGACCAGATTTCTCGTGATCATATACGATATGGGATTATCTGGGATTGCAACCTAGCCGCCTCCTTCCTTAGCTGCAAGGTTGACACGTCGGTTTTTCGGGGCATGTTCTTCCCAAGACTCAGTATAGGAAGTGAGAATCCGAGCTCGAGATATGTTCATTCCCAAGGTTAGATCTGGGTATGCTGCCAATCATGTATCCCTAGAGATAGCCATTTCCAGGGGTAGCTTATCACACATTTTCCAAAGGGGCTCTTTTCTAGGAGACACACCGCATGAGTCCGGGGCCCATACTTCTTTCTAGGCTGATGCCAGTTTAGAGGTCCATGACCTTTTTGAGTGGGGCCGGGCTGAGTGGGATTATTCCCAACAGTTACCCCCCAATTTTCATATTCGAGTTGTGATCGGATAGTGGAAATTTTGATGTCTCAGGAGTCCGAGGCCAGTCTTCCTCTGGAACTTGGACATCTCTCAGACTTCTACTCGTGGACACCTCGGTTTCAAGAGTTGGAATTTTTGAAACCGTTGTCAAGAGACGTTTTGATTGTGGCAACCCTAATTAATGCCGTGAATGAAAAGATACCGGAACCTGGCAACTATTGCCACACACCAGTCTTCTCTTGCTATGCTCCCTGCGATTTTGGGGTCATCTTACACCAGAGCACGCCCGGACATGTTTCCCTCTCTAGTTGGGTGATCCGGCATGCCTTTTGATGGACCATTTAAGAATATTGTCCATTACCCACTGTCACGCTATCCCGTGCCTACGTATCACTCCCTCGGCATTCCGTCCGTTGTACATCCTGGGAACGTCTCGCTCGTGCCTATAGTTGGGTCACGTATCTATAATCTAATGGTTCCTGTGTTGACCCTTTTTTTTTTTTTTTTTTTACAAAATAAAAAAATAGTTGAGTCATCACAATGGCACGACTATTGTCGCTCAGCCAACTTATAACACATATCCCATGACATGTACCTGATAATCAGAGTTAAATCTAAGTAGCGGAAAAACGCATAGTTAATAATCGCATTAACAGCGGAAAAGCACTTCCATAAAATCATCAATTAACTACACAAAACAGCCATTATGAGTCTATCTGTTTAAGGCTTAACATTAATTACATCATATAACAAAAGAATGGCTTATACAAAAAAATAGGTGACACATGTCCCAAGCCATAGACAAAATACTCAAAAGAGCGGACACCCATGGTCCAACCCATCACAACTGTCGGTCAGGCTTTAGTCGTAATGCCCCAAGTACAATGCTACTGGATAATCGTCCATCTCAGATGTACCTACAGCCAAAGCATCAATGTATGCACGGTTGTGGGGTTAACCACTTCTCTATAGGTGAAATTGTGAGTTCACCATCTCAGTATAAAATATACTGAGACCTTAGTAGTATACTAATCACTGAGTTACTCATTTTTATAAACATTTGTTTCTTGAAGACACGTGTAACTGATATAATAAACACCGACTTTTAAGAAAATGTTAAAGCATACTATGTTGCTATAAACATATATAGAAGTTCCAGACATTCCACCTTGGAAACATCTACATATAAACCCATCTACAATATATTACTTTTGATCGGTGGCTCAAACTTACGCGCGCACGATTGCTCCATTACAGGCTCACGCATACACATAGGCCTTAAGCGAGAAAACAAAGACATCTTGCCTCAGCTATACATAAATATCAATATTCCCAAATATGGATAACTCCGTGTCTAAGTGCATTACAACTCAATGCTTTTGATATGCCGGCTTAGTCATACATGCACTTGAGCATAAATCAAGTATGCAAGTACTCCTAAACTTGAAATCAAATGATAGTCAGCCTACCTACTCGAAGACACTTGCATTCCCTAATCTTGAAGCATAAATATCTAGGTACATTGAAACTCGATGCTTTTAAATAATGCAACCGGTCGATAGAAATATACATATCCTCTTGTCCATTAAAACTCATATGCAAACTAATACGTCTAGTATAAAACTATTGTACATCATATCATGAAAACATCACACTCATAGAGACAATGTGATGCGAACCTCAACCAACATGCTTTGAGACCCAACAAACAATATTGGAATATTTGCCCAAGAAAGCTAAAACCCAAATTTTTTATAGAAAACCCCGACCCAACTTTTAAAAATGAAACACGAACAGAAGGTTAAAGTAACAAACCCTGACCCAATGATTATAATTGAATCACGAACCGAAGGTATAAAATAACAAATCTTGACCCAATGATTGTAATTGAATCACGAACCGAAGGTATAAAATAACAAATCCCGACCCAATGATTGTAATTGAATCACGAACCGAAGGTATAAAATTTGAACGCCACAAGGAAGAATCCTTGATAAGTTCACAAGTTCTCTGAAGAACCAATAGAAGAAAACAAACCTTACATTTTCGATTCAATGATACTACATTACAATGAGTGTAGGCTATTTATAACATTTTCAGCCCTACACGCCCACTATAAGGAAAATGAAACTAACATACTTCGAAAATAAGAAAATAGATAAAAAAAAAGAAAGGGGACTAAAAACATAGGAGCCTAAAATTTATCACTAATAATAGGCAAGTCAATCAGCCAATTAATTGGTATGAAATAGGCAAGTCAATCAGCAAATTAATTGGTATGAAATTAGAAAGTAAACATCTACCTTCTCCTTCTAATTCCATGTCCAATCAAGCCATAATCAGCAATTAATCCATGCCATTTCTAAGGAAATTACAGCCATTAATCCATGCCCAATTAAGCAAGATTAGCCCCATCAATAGCTTGGATTAAATTTATTTCGCCTTCATCTTCCTTTGGGCTAAGTTTAGAATGCCCGTTTTAGAATCACCCAAAATCTCTTGAATCAGCCCATTAAGTGCTTCTTTGATCTTCTTGAATCTTGCTTTAGTAATAGGCTCAACTGGAACATGCAATGAATCCTTTAATGATGCATGTTGATTCTCATCATTCCCTCTTTCTTCAAAACGATTCGACCTCGAACCGTCACCTTTTTCTCCTCGAAGTAGTAGTGGCACTCATTTATCAACTCCACCCTTTTTCTTTTCTTTTCTTTTTTTTTTAACTTGGTTCACCAAACAAAACAAGAAAAAGGAATACTTAACACAAACGAAACAAGATAGGATGATAACAAGAACAGGGAATAATGAACACAAACAGAACAAGATAAGATGATAACAAGAAACAAAAGATAAAAAGATAGTAAACCTAATTTTAGAACCTAGCTCTGATACCAAATGATGCGAACCTCAACTGACACGTTTTGAGACCCAACAAACAATATTAGAATATTTGCCAAAGAAAACTAAACTTCAAATTTTTTATAGAAAACCCTAACCCAATGTTTATAAATGAAACGCGAACCGATGGTATAGAGTAACAAACCCTGACCCAATGATTATAATTGAATCACGAATCAAAGGTATAAAATTTGAATGCCGTAAGGAAGAATCCTTGATAAGTTCGCAGGTTCACTGAAGAACCAATAGAAGAAAACAAACCTTACATTTTCGATTCTATGATACTTCATTACAATGAGTGCAAGCTATTTATAACATTTTTAGCCCTACACGGCCACTATAAGAAAAAGGAAACTAACATATTTCGAAAATAATAAAATAGATAAAAAAAAGGACTAAAAAATAGGAGCCTAAAATTTAGCATTAATAATAGGCAAGTCAATCAACAAATGAATTGGTTTGAAATTAGAAAGTAATCAGCCACATTCTCCTTCTAGTTCCACGCCAAATCAAGCAATAATCTGCAATTAATCCACGCCATTTCTAAGGAAATTACAGCCATTAATCCATGCCCAATTAAGCAAGATCAACCCCATCAATAGGTTGGATTAAATTTATTACGCATTCATCTTCCTTTGGGCCAAGCTTGGAATGCCTCGTTTTAGAATCACCCCAAATCTCTTGAATCAGCCCATTAAGTGCTTCTTTGATCTTCTTGAATCTTGCTTTAGTAATAGGCTCAACTGGAACATGCAATGGATCCTTTAATGGTGCATGTTGATTCTCATCACAATGCCATACATGCTTATTCAAATTTCCGTTCTTTGTGGCTGATTACCCTGGGACGTGATTTCCCGTTGCTCCTTGCCATATAGCATGGGACGTGATCCCCCAATACTACATGACAAGTACCGTGGAACGTGAACCCCCACTTAATTAGTCCAATTACTCCCTGTCAAATACCATGGGACGTGATCCCCCAATAATATTTGCCAGGTACCGTGGGACGTGAATCCCCACTTAATTAATCTAATTACTCCCTGTCAAAAATACCATGGGACGTGATCCCCCAATAATCTTTGCCAAGAATCGTGGGATGTGATCCCCCACTTACTTAAAGTTGTTTGTTCATGTTGTTCTTGTTTCATGCTCCATGCTCCATGCTCATACTCATTTACTATATTTTTACTTTCATGCCCATGCCTTAAACACATGCTTTCAATATAAACCATAAATAGATTAACACATCAATTAATCAAACAATATTGTATAATTTAAATCCCAACCGCAGCAAGTAGTCAAATATTTAAATCACAATTCATATCACACTTCACGCGCACATTTCAATTTGCAATAATATCATTGGTATAATTTTCAACATACTCGAAACTACTCAAATCATCAAAAACATATAGTTTTAACGTATCGTCGGTTCGGGAAGAAAAACACATATTATTTGCATTTCTATAAATTACATAAAAATAGTATTTTTCTCAGTTAGTAGAATACTCACAGTGGTGGCTTGGACAAATTGCTCTCAATGAACCCCTAAGCTCAACCCGCAATGTATCACTAAAAATATAACACAATGCACACCATTTACCATTTTAAACTAAAAACACTCTAATTAGCACTTGAATCGCTCAAGAGCTACACTGTTGGAATACCCATAAAATTTTAATGGTTCCAAACACCTACCCATTAACAATTATCACTAACCCAACTACAATAACAATAACCCATAAGAAAATCTTTGGGTTAATTTCACAAAATACCATTTAAACTAAATACCCATAATCTAGGGTTTGAAGAAACTTACCCAAAGCTCACCCAAACACTACCTGGAGTTTGGGGAATTTTTGCAATCTCCAAATAGCACAAAACCTAGAGAACAATCACGATTAAACTCACATTTTACAAGATTTAACCAAAAATCTCTAAAATACGAGTTTAACGATTTACCTCAAAACGATCGGTCAAAATGTAGATCCTCATGTACGATCACGTTTATGAAGTTAGATTTGAGGTATGGGGCATAGGCTTTCGTAGATCTAGGGTTTTCCATGAAAAACCCTAAGAGAAAATGAGAAAACCTTGAGAATTTTTTGGAACTCCTTGAAAAGGAGGCTACTGCCTCTTTTATGAAAGAGCCACGCGCATCATTTTTTTTTTTTTTTTTGAGAATTGAAGCACACAGACATGCGCCTCTCTTCTTAATTTTTATTTTATTTTTTTCTTTGCTTTTTCTTATTTCATTTCTATTTTCTGTTCTTTTCTATTTTATTTTCTTTGGACTTTAAAAATATTCTCTTGCATTTTTAATAACACTAAATTAACTTAACCAATTCTTTACTTTAATTTTATACTTTAATTGTTAAATAATGTCCCGGACATTACATCCCTCCCCTCTTATAAGAAATTCATCCTCGAAATTTGGACATTAAACCTCTTTATGCACATGCAAACATGCATTTTCATCATAAATTTAATACACAATCGGTATCAATCAAAGGATCATACCTGGGTTCACTCGAACAAGTGGGGATACTTCTCCTGCATCTGTTGTTCAAGCTCCTAAGAGGTTTCCTCAACATTGCGATTCTGTCATAAAACTTTCACAAGAGGGATGGACTTGTTTCTCAACTGTTGTTCCTTGCGGTCTAGCACTTGCAAGGGCAACTCTTCATATGTTAGATTCGGCTGAAAATCAAGAGGCTCATGACTAATCACATGTGATGGATCGTGAACACATTTTCGTAGCTGAGAGACGTGAAAAATGTCGTGAATGCTTACCAAATTAGGAGGCATCTTGATCTTACACTAAAGGGCTCACTTGCTTCACTACCTGGAATGGTCCAACATACCTTGGACTAAGTTTTCCCTTGTTGCCAAAACGACATACGTTCCGCATTGGCGACAACTTGAGTTACACAAGGTCACCAACTGCAAATTCCAATTGGCGGTGATGCCTATCCGCATAGCTTTTCTGTCGACTTTGAGCTATGAGCATTCGCTTCTGGATAAGTGCAATCTTTTCCTTCGTTTCTTGTACCAATGATAGCCCTAACAGCTATCTCTCACCAACTTCATCCCAATACAACGATGATCGACACTTGCACCCATATAGTGCTTCGTACGGTGCCATGCCAATAGTTTCCTGAAAACTATTATTATAGGCAAATTCAACTAGAGGCAAGTATCATATCCAGCTTCCCTTGAAATCCAACACACTCAACCTAAGCATATCCTCAAGTGTCTGAATCGTTCTGTCGGATTGGCCATCAGTTTGCGGATATTAATCGGTACTAAAATTCAACTTTGTGCCCATAGCGCACTATAACCTTCCCCAAAATCTCAAAGTGAACCGTGGATTATGGTCTGACACAATGGAGATAGGCACTCCATGTAATCTAACAATTTCCTGCATGTACAACTTTGCTAACTTGTCCATTGAATCAGAGATCTTGATGGGGAGGAAATGAGCACACTTTGTCAACCTGTCAACCACAACCCATATGGCATCTTGTCCGCTTTTTGCTTTTGGAAGACCAAAGACAAAATCCATAGCAATTTGTTCCCATTTCCACATAGGCACTTCAAGCAGCTTAAGTAGCCCAGCAGGCTTCTGATGTTCAGCTTTCACAAGCTGGCAAGAAGGACACTGTGAAACATACTTAGCAATATCCCTCTTCATGCCACACCACCAAAATCTCTTCCTCAGATCTTGATACATCTTGTTGTGGCTTAGGTTAACAGTATACCGTGTTTGATGAGCTTCATCAAGAATGCCTCTTCTCAACTCAGCATCATTAGAAATGATTGTTCTCCCATTGCTTGTCTTCAATGCTCCACCTTAAGTGAGATAGAATCCAGATGCTTATCCATGTCTAGCCCTATCCTTAAGATCATCTTCTTTTGCACATTTGATTCTGTCTAAGCTTTGTGGCTCTACTACAAGTGCTGCCATAATTGGAGGACCACCAGTCATCACTTTATTAATCTGGACAATGCAAAAATTGTGTGACAACTGGTCCATAAGCTCATCAAGATCTATCTCATCATCACAAATTTTTTGACTCAATGCATCAGCTACTATATTGGCTTTTGCAAGATGATAAAACACCATGCCATCATAGTCTTTCAAACGCATCCCAATCCCTTCTTCGAGGCATCCGTATAAACAACATACCCAACAGATTCCATGGGTAGTGTTAACACAGGTGCAGTGACTAATCTATGCTTCAATTCTTGGAAATTGGCTTCACACTTGTCACTCCATATGAATGGAGCATTCTTCCTTGTGAGTGGCCCTGACAATGCAGAGAACCCGTCAATAAATCTCCTGTAGTAACCTACCAAACCCAAGAAGCTACAGATCCCCCGTACACTTGTTGGCCTTTCCCATTTAACCACAGCTTGCACCGTTGTAGGATCCACTGTAAGTCCATTCTTGTTCACTACATGACCTAAGAATGACACTTCTTCAAGCCAAAATTCACATTTCTTGAACTTGGCAAATAACTTATTCTCTCCCAGCTTCTCCATTACTATCTTCAAATGCTCTTCGTGCTTAGCATAGTTAGTTGAGTAGACTAATATGTCATCAACGAAGACCACCACAAAAGAATCCAAGTATTCATGGACTACTTAGTCCATCAAATCCATGAACACTGACAGTGCATTTCTCAATCTGAAAGGCATCACAAAAAATTCATAATGGCCATACCAAGTTTGGATTGTTGTCTTTGGAATGTTTTCTTCCTGTACTTTTAATTGATGGTATCCCGAAAGAACATCTATCTTTGAGAATACCGAAGCTCCCTTGAGTTAATCAAACAAATCGTCGATCCTTGGTTAGGGATACTTATTCTTGATAGTCACCCTGTTCAACTTACGGTAATCTATGCACATCCGCATAGACCCATCCTTCTTCTTTACAAACAATACCGGCGCTCCCCCTGGCGATACACTTGGGTGAATGAAGCCCTGGTCAAGCAATTCTTGAAGCTGTTCCTTCAACTCTCTCAACTTTGTTGAAGCCATACGATAGGGTGCCTTGTCGATATGCTGAGTCCCCGGTACTAAGTCAATGGAGAACTCAACTTCTCGATTAGGAGGCAATCCCGTGATTTCAGAGAAAACATCCGGATAGTGGCATACTACCAGAATGTTTTCCAACTTTTACTTCTGGCTTTGCTTGAATATAAACCAAATAAGCATGTGCTCCCTCTCTGGCACTCTTGACTGCTTGAACGGTGAAGAGAAGTGGCGGAGTAGCCCGAACATTAGTCTCGCAAAACTTAAACTCTTCTATACCCTGAGGGTGGAATGTTACTTTCTTTGCATCACAATCTATATTGGCCTTATGAGAATGACATCGAAGCCCAACATGCTACATATAGCTGGCTTTGTTGGTAAGGTTCTCCCTTCTATCACAATAGGACAATTGTCCACACTTGTCTTACAAACAACAACGTCACCAACTGGAGTGGCCACACATATTTTCTAATTTAAGGGCTCAGTGTTCAACTTACACAGCTTCACATACATTGATGAGATAAAGGAGTGCGTAGAACCTAAACCAAACAACACGCAAGCAACCCTATCAAACAATGGCACAATACCTATGACGACGTCGGTAGCATTGTCCTCTGCTAGAACATTCTCTGGAGTGAGTGCATACACCCTTGCTGGTGCAGTCTGTCTAGGCCGATTGATGCTTGCCTGTGACCCCTATCCTCTACTTGCACTTGTTTGAAGACATTCTCTAGCAAAGTGGCTAGTTCTGCCACACTTGAAACACACACCTGTTCCAATTCTGCATTTTCCAACATGTGGCTTCCCACACTTGTTGTATCGTCGGGGACTGATACTACCTTGACTAGCTGAAGTACCCCTTCCTCCATAAGGCTCAGCACTACTACTCTTAGCATGCCTCTTGGACGGTGGTGATGGAGGAAATGTTCCTGCAGACATCGACCACTTCGTATTCAAATATTCAACAGTCGTAGTTTTGATCCCCTTCTCAATCATGGTAGCAACATGCACCATCTCAGTATAGTCTGACACCTTGAGAAAAATGATCCTCTCAAGAATCTGCGGCAACAAGCCATCACGGAATCTCTTAGGCTTCGTCTTTTCATCGGGGTTGAGGTGTGGAGCATACATCAACAATTTTTGGAATTCAGTTGAGTATTGCTCAATTGACATTATCCCCTGTTTTAAATCCTGGAAGTCTCGCACACACTGTTACCTCTGTGCCTAAGGGAAGAAACGATCATTAAACTCCATCTTGAATCGCTCCCATGTGATTGGAGCTTCAAATCTCAATTCTTCAGTGAGGAGTGCCTTCTTGGATGTCCACCAGTGTCGGGCTTCTCCATTCAGTTCCAACCTGACATAGTTGACCCTTTGGTCATTAGTGCAACTAAGTCCATTGGCAAGGTCCTAAAAAGGAGTAATCTAGTCATCAGCTGCCATTGGCCCATCACTTCCATCAAACACGGGTGAATTGTGCTTGAAGAAAGTGACCGATGAGCAACCAACGGTCTCAGTGCACTCCACCTGTCTAGGAATGGCGGCCATTAAGGCTGCCCAGAATCGTTCCAAATCAGGTACGTGTGGAGGAGGAGGCGGAGCTGGTGGTGGTGGTGGTGGAGGTGGAGGCGTATCACCACCACTTCCATTCACAGATTGCTCTTCCTCAGTGTAATGTGCAGTTCTCAATCATTTAGGCAGCACAACTTTGTCTGCACAGAGAGATACCACATAAACAACACTACACAAAACAAATGCATCATCATATACATGCAATACACACAAAATTTTCCATTAAAATTTTCTCTCATCTGTGTTGAAGCTTTTAAGTTCCTACGTCTCCTTTGTTATCCATAGGCTTTGACACAACCCTAAATTTTTGCTTATTCGCTTTCTTAACCAACCCTAGAGCTAATTGCTCTGATACCATTTTGTTGTGACAACCCTTTTTTTATTAATGTTTTTTACAATATACAAACATAGATGAGTCATCACAGTGGCACGCTATTTGTCGCTCAGCCAACATATGACACATATCCCATGACATGTACCTGATAATCAGAGTTACATCTAAGCAGCGCAAAAATGCATAGTTAATAATCGCATTAACAGCGAAAAAACACTTCTATAATATCATCAGTGATGTGTGTTTTAAATGTACTCGCAAGCGCACGAATCATTTGCAATATAGTGTGTGCAAGTGCGAGGTCGAATCCACAGGAAAATGGTCAAATATTGGTGTCTTGTTTAATCAAACTCATTTTGACCTAGTTCCAAAGGTTTGAGGATTAATTCTAGAACAAAAGACTAAATAAAAGAGATGAAATGAAATATGCAAATTAAAAAGAACTAAGGCTAAGGAATCTACCAAACCAAATCCAACAACTCACACTCTTGGTTTCCACTTGAACATCCAAAGAACATTAAGCTTTGGATGTCATTCAAATGTCTTAACCACTAACTCTAGAACCATTAAATGAATCCAACTCAAAGATAAATCACAAAGAGTACCCATTTGAAATCAAATCATCCAATGTATCCATTCAATGAACAAATCACAATGGATATCATCATTCAAACCGATAAAACAATGTATCCATCGGTTGAAACACATTAAATGTCCTATATCTACCACCAACCACATTCATTGCAAAAGATGAAGCATTAAATGAATGGAATTTGAACAAAAAATATGATATATCATTAAATGTGCAAGTAGTATAACAAGAGTGTGAGTGTCATCACTAGAAAGGTTTCATCCTCAACCTTAGTTGAGGTTACTAGCCTTCCATGACTAAGAACACCACAAGAAAATGTAGAACAAACATGGAAATAAAAGAAAAGCTTTACAAAGAGAAAGTGTCTAAGAACAAAAACTACTGGAATACACTACAAAATGTACGAAATTAAACCTATCTACTGCTCTCTGAACTCTCTCAACAAGGAGGCATGGCTATGGCTTTTATAGAAGGAAATTAGGGCTAGAAACCCCATGTAAAATGACTCCTCTAACCCCCTCTAGGGTTCCTCTCTTGCTAGAGACAACCAAGGTCATGAAACCAGCGTGTTCTGCTGCGAAAATTAGAGGGAGAACTGCTTTTTTTCATGGAGAAGCTCCTGATTGGGTGTTCTGGCACGCTTCTGCAAAAGTAAGTTCTGGGAAATTTCGATCGATCGATCGACTTCGGGCAAAATTTGATCGATCGAATTTAAGTTTGATCGATCGAGTTCTTTAGAACTTCCGAATTTTCCAAGCAATTCCACATGAATTTTGCCATTCCTCACTTATTGATCTACAAAACATAAAAACACAAAAACTAACCAAAGCATCAGAAAATAACAAGGCTAAAGGTCTAACTAATGTAAATCAAGGGGTCCAAATACACAATATTTGGCACTCATCAATCAGTTAACTACACAAAAGAGTCATCATGAGTCTATCTGTTTAAGGCTTAACATTAATTACATCATATAACAAAAGAATGACATATAGAAAAGAATAGGTGACACACTTCACAAGCCATAAACAAAATACTCAAAAGCGCGAACACCCATAGTCCAACCCATCACAATTGTCGCATCAGGCTTAATTAGTACTAGTTTATTTTTAAACACATTCAAGTAAGTGTTTCTATTTTGTAGTTTATTTTAAAATAGCATTGTTTTTCTCCTATTCTTCATAAAGTTCATTCCTAGAATTGGTAATTTTATTTTTCATTGAGCAATATTGTTTTTGTAATCTAATTCCCAACAAGTGGTATCAGAGCCAGTTTTAAAGAAAACATGGTGAAGAAAGTAGTGCATAGAAATTTTTTTGGCTGTTTTTCTTTTTTGAAAATAGTATTTTTTTCTATGGATCCCCAAACACCGTAAAATTGTTCCAAGACCTGTAAGATGTGCTCTAACATGTCAGGATCTATATTGAAAAATTTCAAGTCGTTTGGAGGTTGTTTACTATTTTAATTATTATTTGCATTTGAAACATCTGTTGCTGTATTTTACAACAAACGTGTTGACGATTACGATTTTTATGGATGTTTTTAAACAAGTCCTAAATTTTTTTTGGGATTTTTTGTTTTTTGCATGGAAAAGTTGTTATTGACGCAATGGTTTGAACGGATTCAAGTTTTGATGAGAATCAAAAGAGATATGATCCATTCTTCATTCGTCGAGAGATTTGGAACTTTCTGAATTCCAGTAGTAGGTGCTGTAATTTTAATTTTTGAGGATGTTTTTGAAAAAGTCCTAAAATTGTTTTGGGATTTTTTTCTGCATGGAAAAATCGTGATTGACCTAATGATTCAAACAGATTCAAGTTTCGATGAGAATCGAAAGAGATATGATCCGTTCTTCGTTTGTCAATGAATCTGGAACTTTCTGAATTCCAGCAGTAGCTGCTATAATTTTGATTTTTGAAGATGTTTTTAAACAAGTCCCAAAATTGTTTTGGGATTGTTTTCTACATGGAAAAATCGTAATTGACGCAATGGTTCAAACGGGTTGAAGTTTTGATGAGAATCGAAAGAGATATGATCCGTTCGTCATTTGTCAATGAATCTGGATTTTTCTGAATTCCAACAGCAACAATTTTATTTCAAATTTTTAAGCATGAATGGTGATTGCTTAAAAACAAAATTGAAGAGAGACAATTGATTTCATATGTAAAAAGGTTGGTTAACACATTGGAAAAGCCGAAACGGTGTTTGAAATTTTTCTCGATACGTTTCATGATGTTTTCTAATACAAACCACATCTAGAATTTTGAATTTCGTGTATATGTTAAGAACTTGTATATTTTCTTGTTGATGCATAATCACTTAAATAAATTTCTTTAATTATGGAATATGTTATATAAGGTATAGAACTTATTATTGATCAAAAGAAAATAAGGCTACAAGTTGCTTGGATATGTTTTTTAGAAGTTCTTGGAATTAGATTTCAAGTTCTTGAGATAAAACTCACTAAGTTTTGCAATGAGTTGATATTTCATTTTTCTACCATACAATTACAACAACAGCTAATCTCAGCAAAACATTTATCTTTCTAAAATGTTTTGTAGCTGATAAGGTAAACACTTGCATCATATAAGCACCTAAAATCATTTATATGCACATATATCATGTGACTCAGCTATACTCGTATACAAGCTTTCCAAACCTTTTGTAATGTCCAAGACGTTAATTAAGTGTTAAAAACTTGAATTAGAGTAATTAAGTGATTAATTAGGTAAAATAAGGAATAAAAACACTTGGGAAACATTTGGAATTGAGTTTCTGAATTGTGCGTTCGGACAGACCAATTCAGTGTTCGAACGGGTCAAGTAGTAGAATCGTGTCCTCTAACGTGTCCAGACGACTTGCAGACGGGTTAGGCAATAGGTTCACTTCTCGGCACGTGTTCGGACGAGCAAATCTTGTATCTAGACGAGCTTGGCCGAAAGTTTCATTTTTAGCGCATGCTGAACAGCCTACTAACATGTATGGACAGGCCTCGGTAGAAATTGCTAGAAGTGAATTTTCAACTCATTTCTTTTCCATTTCTCTTCCTCGTATCTTGAGGCTCATGCAGATATCTTCACCAAAGCTCATGAGAGTGCTTCTTTCCATCATCTTTTGTCTAAGATGTCTGTTATTGATATTCACCATCCATCTTGAGGGGGAGTATTAGAGACTAGATGTACAAAGAAGTTGTAAACTGAGCTGTACATAACAACAGTTTTTGTACAACTGTATTATTGAGAGTTATAGTTAGTTAGAAAATAGTTAGAAGGTAGTTAAGCACGTGTGCTTATTATTCAGTATACAGCTTTTCTCTTATGTAATTTTCACTTAATCAATAAAAGAATCAATTCTTTTCTTCATTTCCTTTCTCTTCAATTCTCTCGATCACTTTGCTTTACATTTTAGTAAAGTTGTTATTTTACGTCGAAACAAACAGAGCATTAATCTGGTGTTACGCGACGCATACACGAACATTTACTGATCCATAATTAATTTATTTTTAATCAGTGCTCTTGTTCTCGCATTTGTGCACAAGCTAACCGGAGCTTCTCTCACTTTACTTGTTGTTGGGAAATAATCCCGATTCTGCCCAGTGGGCTAGAATCTCGGCCCATTAGGACCAACGGCAAGTTGCCGAAACTATCATGCCCAAAGTCGGTATTTTGCCGATGCTACATATAAGTCAAGGACGGTTAAAAACCGATCTTATTGCGACCATGAAGGATATCCCACAGTCTGCACAATAGCTATTATTACAGAAGGTGCCCCCACAATCTAGAGCCGGTTGAGAACCGACTCCACAATAATCGTGGAGCATGAACCCTGACTCCACGATTTCAAGCCAGTTCAAGACCAGTTGGGTAACGATCGTGGAGCACATACCCCAATCCCAAGATCCGAGTAGTCGACAAGCGCTCCTGATCTGACACGTGGTCCAATGGAAAAACCGGACCGCTCTCAACCTTCCATATATAAATACCTCACAACTATACATGTATTTTTTAGATTTCTCATGGTGAAACAAGAGTGAGATACACTTGAGATAATACTAACAAAATCATCGGAGTGGGATTGTCAGGCTCCCCCGACGCAGCTTTTTCTTTGCAGGATAGTGTCATGGGCGGATACAAGGGAGGGCGAGCAGGGGAGTCGGCCCCTGCATCTTATTATTTTTAAAAAAAAATTATATGTCTAATTTAGGTCCGTTAGCACTCTCGCCCCTACAAATTTAAGCCCAATCAACCGGCCCAACCCTTTAAAAAATTAAGTATTTGGGCTGATCTCTCACAAATCAAACACAAGTTACCCAAGTATCCAACCAAACTTTTTTACCTAGCTACAACCGTATAATATTCTAATTTTTACACCAATCTGAAGAGTGAAGACCGAAGCAAATAATGAAAGTTATGAAACAAACCTAAACCTTTTCATAATCTTCTTTTTGTAAGCCTTTGCTGCTACCGTTGGGCTGAAAATTGAAGAAAATCGCTCAAGAAATTGGTTGTTCCGCAACTTCGCTCTTCTTCTTTGCTTGTTGGTATCGCCAAGCCTAGGCAAACTGTGGTGACTGCGGTGAGTTAAGTCTTTGAGTTTATGGAGATGGAGATGGAAATACAGAAAAAAGTAATTGAGTCATAATGATATTGTCATAGAGAGTCGTGCTGTTTGCTTCTTCTTCTTCTTTCTTTTTTCTGTTGAAAAGGTGCTATATTGGCGTATTGTTGTGCTGCCGCTGCCTGTGCAAACTCTTGATTAATGTTAAAAAATTATATTTTTCATTTATCATGTGTATCGGCAGTCAGACTCATCATAGAGTCTATCAGTCTGGAGATAAGAGTGGTAGAATATTGAATATATAAGTCATCTTTTGTCTTGTTCACTTGTCAATTTGTAAGATGTGTCATTGACTCATTGTGTCAAATATATAAAATATTAAAACTTATCTTTTTGTTTAACATGATTACCCATACGCCATACCCCACTCATCATACATCAATTAATTTTCTTTTCTTTTCTTTTTGTGAGATTACAATTTACAAATATATAAATGTGTGTGATTTTGTTTAATGGGTAATTATTTATGTTTAATTACATATGTGATTTTTTTATTTTTTATTTTGTAGCCTTGTCTGTGTGTTGTAGATGTAGAGATTTAGTGATTATTTGAATAATCTTAATGTTGTCCACTTGTAGTGTGTCATGAATTTAGAAATTTTTTTATGCTAACAATTTTTAGGATTATTTATTTTACATTTATGTGATTAGAAATAAATTTATTGACTATTATTTTTATTATGATTGTTTTCTTATTCAGACCAGAACAACATTGGCATCTTTGGAGAAGGTTTTCTTCATACTTTGGGATTTTGTTATTGTCAATAAGTTTCAGTAGATTTTTGCCACTTTCAGGTACGTTATTTGTTATTGTTTGGTCCTTTTATTAAGCTATTTTTTAAAAATTGGTTAGATTAATAGTGATCATTATATTGTAATAATTTAATTATAATATCATTGAATATGCGTCATAAGTCATGAGTTTTTTTTTAGTGTAAAAACACTTAAAACTAATAGATAAATAAATATTTAGGTTTCCGAAAAATCTTAGATTACATCATGAGCAAGCCAAAAAGAATTGATGCATTTTTTAAGAAAAAAGATGCAGATTCCAATTCTAAAATGTCTTCTTCCACATCTAATCCTCAAGCTTCATCTCCTGAGCAACGCCTTTCTAAGATGCTAAGAATTGAATCTCAAATTGAGTCAGTTGACATTTCTGTTATACAACATGATCCAGGGTTACGTCCTCAAATATCGGAATATCCAGTTAATCAACATGATGAAATTAGACGTGGTTATCTTAAAGACGGTCCATATAGATTCATTCCTTCTAACAGTTATGGATATCCATTTTCGGGAATTGGAAAAAATCGTCGGAGATTTCAATCATCTTGGTACAAGATGTTTAATTGGTTAGAATACTCTCCTACAAAAGATGCTGCTTATTGTTTGCCCTGCTATCTTTTCGGTAAAAAGTCAACGGGATGGCCCGGAGCTAATGCATTTACTATTGAAGGATTTCGTAATTGGAAAAAAGGTTAATGATGGTATAAAGTGTGCTTTTTTGGTCCATATGGGAAATGATCCATGTTCACCTCATAATAATGCTGTTAAGTGTTGTGATACTTTGAAGAATCAATCTCAACATATTGAAAATGTGATTGATAAGCAAACTTCAGAACAAAAATTGAACAATCGATTGTGATTGAAGACTTCAATCGATTGTATTTGTTACTTAACATCCGAAGGATGTGCTCTTAGAGGTCATGATGAGGGTCTAGATTCAAAAAATCGTGGCAATTTCCTTGAGTTGATAGAACTTGTATCCATGTACAATGAGAAAGTTGCTAAGGTTGTCTTAGAAAATGCTCCACAAAATGCTAAATATACTTCACATCATATCCAAAAAGATATTTTACATGTCTTGGCAAAGAGGGTACGAAATGCAATTCTTGAAGAAATTGGTGATTCAAAATTTTGTATTATTGTTGATGAAGCACGAGATGAGTCCAAGAAAGAACAAATTGCTATTGTTTTAAGATTTATTGACAAAGATGGTTTTATACAAGAACGTTTCTTTGATGTTGTCCATGTTAAAGATACATCGGCATTAACTTTAAAGAATGAAATATCTATTGTTCTTTCTCAACACTGTCTTGATATTCAAAATATTCGTGGACAAGGGTATGATGGTGCTAGTTATATGCGTGGTGAATGGAAATGATTACAAGCATTATTTCTTAATGATTGTCCTTGTGCATACTATGTTCATTGTTTCGCTCATCGATTACAATTAGCATTAGTTGCTGCATCTAGAGAGGTAGTTTCTGTTCATGAGTTATTCTCAAATTTGAATTTCACTATCAATGTTGTTGGTGCTTCATGTAAACGTCATGATGAACTACAAGCTACTCAAGCAGCATAAATTGCACATTTGTTAGCTATTGATGAACTTGAAACTGGAAAAAGGAGCTAACCAAATTGGCACTTTGAAATGAGCTGGTGATACTCGTTGGATTTCTCATTTTCAATCTATTTGTAGCCTAGTAAGGCTATTTAATGCTACTTGTTCAGTGCTTGAAAATATTATAAATGAAGGATCTACTTACTCTCAACGTGGTGATGCTAATGCTGCTCATAAAATGATTACATCATTTCAATTCATATTCATTTTACATTTGATGAAGGAAATCATGGGTATCACTGATGGCTTTTGTCAACATTTTATATATAATATAAATGAAGTATATAATGAGAATAAAAATTTATTTTATTATTATGTTTTGTTATTCGAATTTTGCCAACAAAAAAGGGCTTTCCCGAAGAAAAGATAAAAGACGTATAAGACGACCCAAGTCCCAAGTGCGTTCCTCCTTTATCCACAATTTAAGATCTCAATATAATTTAATTTAAAGGATAAAATGAGTAACATGGCCGACCATTACCAACTCTAAAGAAGACAAATTGAGGTCTGCTCCACTTGGGTGTCTAGATTAATACGTTATTCGATTCAATTAGTTTACTGATATCGGCTGGGCTTAGGCCTGTATATATAGAAGAACTATATACCAAAGCCAGATTTAGCTATCTTTAAATTGATTTGAGCCTCAAGAAGTGAACCACTTTCAATATTTATTCATGCAATTCACAAGTTTCATCACAGTAAACCCATATATATAATTAAACTGTTGTAAAATAATATAGAAATTACACCGAAAATATGAAGCCAAAATAAAATTGGGACTTTGAGGTATGATCACAATGACAATATCTTTATAACGTATTTTGATTTATTTTTAAGTGGTAAGGGAATTGACAAAATAGTTCTCATGATAAAATAAAACCCAAATGTTAAAAAAAAATATAGGAGACAAGAAAAAGGCTATTTTGTAGTGTGTCTGCATGCATACGTTTATTTATATTCACATTTATAAAAAGCTATTCATCTTTATCTATATCTATATATATCTATATATATATTTATATTGGGATCGAGTAGAATAAGTTGTGCCAGAGAAAATTAAGTAATGATTTTCTTTCATTTGGTACAAAAGTTGCTATTTGATTACATGCACTAGTCTTGCGAGACATAGGATTCTTGATATGCTCAAAGAATCTGGGGAATGGGGATTATGTTCCTAGATTGAATGATTTTAAGATCCTCTTATGATTAGAAATATCCTATATTGAATCTTTGAGGTCCTTTTGAGGGGTTTAATTAAGAAGCATGATTTTGGAGGTGTGATGGTTGTGGAATGATGGGTGTAGATTGATGCATGAATGGGTGCAGAGCACCTGCAGCAGAAGGTGTCATGTAAAGTTATTTCTTCTCAGCCACTACTTATGCTTGATTAGGTGGTAGGCCCACTATATATGATTGTCTCTCATCTTTTTGCATAAGCAGCGGGTAATGGAATTTCATTTTGGCCGGCCGGGGCCACATCGATCGAACGATCCATCAATTATGGTAGATGAAGAAAAATGTCTTGGAAACCCATATATATTAATTAAGATCATCATTATCCCTTGAAATTACCTTCGTTTCTTGGTGAATATTATCACACGGACATCATTCACAAAGGGGGCAGACCATGATTAATTAGTCTGCATTTAATTATGGTTATGGTAGACATGGTGATTCATCGAGTTGGGTGCACCAATATCCCACGTACACACGTGACTTTGTGTGCGTGCGGTTTGCACATGCACTGTTTCATCATCAGAACAAGGTTAAGCCATGCATGACTATATATATATATATATATATACATATCGACGTGTAAATGTTGATCAAACAATGTACATAAATCCCATCGATCTATCATTTGTTCTTAATTAGGAAAATAATATATACCACAAGATAGATAACTGTAGCATGCATGCTATAAAATAATGAGTTCATATAGTTTGTATATATGTCATGTGCACACATGATATACAGAGCATGTTGCCGACAAACCCACAAGATAGATATATAACTGTAGACATAGCATCGATCTCATGCATGTGATGCATCACTTCATGAAGTATGAAAAATCTGAAGAAAGAAATCTTGCTCTTTGGTACCATGAACAAACGGATTGACATAATAATTCTCTAAGTCTGATGCAATAAATCCCTTGAAGTAGACATATATATATATGCATCTAATTATCTAAAGGTCAGTTTGAAGCCAAAGAATAAATGTGCAAACCAGATACCATTTTATGAGACTCCACCAATATATTCCTACTTACAATCATGTCTCCGTGGACACGCGAAGAGAACTCTTTTGGGCTATAATCTGCTGTAGAGATCAATATTCTTCCATCATTTTCGTACAAAAACTTTACATTTTAAAAGCTCAACAGTATATATATATGTTCAATTCCCCAACTGTTTTTGCTCGAGAAAGAGAGCATGTAGATGAGTACATATCCACCCTAGCCTAATCATATCTGTGTTTATATAGTCCAATCCCATTGCTATTTCTTCATCGTACTCATGGGAGAAATAACTTGGGGTATATATTGTCGCACTGGGTCCACATAATTCAGCCGAAGAAAGTTGAAGGGATCGATTCAAAAGTAGAAATTGAGAGTAAGGCATTCTTATTCTTGCTGATAGTACGTATATTGGAAGAGTCCTTTTAACATGTCAACTTTCATGATTACGGTTGCCAATAGAATTTCTAGAGGCAAAAGAAAATGCATTGTGTCATTCTCTTCTTAATTCTTTCATTGCCTTCTCATATTCCGCTTCAAATTAAAGAACGTAATTATGTGCCATCCAATGTACTTGATGCATTAATTGTGTGAGTATTTCTTTTACTGCATGCCCTAACAAAAAATTATATATATAAGAAGTTGATCGATGCAAAATTAGGTCACACATAAGATGTTGCATGCCTTGAGTCACAAACAAAACTGTTAGATTCCGAAAAGCAAAAAGCCAGTTAAGCTCCAAAGGTAAAAGATGATGAGACGTGGGTATTTGGGTAGCTGTGGTTGCAAGGACATGCATATGTAGGATCAACTTTTTCCATTACTGTCATAGAGTAGGGAAATTGCTGTGTTCAAAGTTTTTTCTCTTTTTCATCATTAACCTCATAAGTAGTGTGGCCTTGAGATTTTCCTGATTGATTTTTTCTTCCTTTTCTTTTTTTCCAAGATTTTCACTCCCTTAATTACCACGTACATATGAAATAAATACTGCTTTTACTTAAGATGGTCACTTCTATAACAGAAGTTTATATACTGTCCTTGAACTTTCTCGCACAAGATTTAAAAATGCAAGAACGGTTGCTATCACCCCGTGACTTAAGGGAGGTGAAAGAAAGATTAGACTGGCCGATGAGAGAAGGGTTCCTAGTGTAACTTAAAAAGAGCCAGGGCCTAGGTACCTACAATACTAATATGATTCTTGCAAGTTTCAAGTTAACCTAATTCTCTTGCTATATCTGTTGTCCAAATACCACAACAATATTATATTTGCCAATAAAGCACACGCTAATCACCCTGAGGAACCTTCTCTTAGTAAGCACAGCATTACTACAAACTGTTATGGATTGGGCCGACACGGAAGTCTAGCCTATCTGAATATGTTCCATTTACTCTGTTACTGTTCCATAGGCTAATGGTCCGTTTGTTTCAATCGAAAATGTTTTTCGTTGTAAAATATTCTCAATAAAATTATTTTTTTAGGAAAAAAAAATGATTTCTTTAAAAATATATTCCGGCGTTTCGCTCGTACGAAAAAATCATCAACGACAAAAAATTAAGGTGGCGAGATTTCATCACTGGCCGGTAGGATTCCGACCACTTTTACTAGATTTCGACGATGAAGGCCAGAATCTGGTGGCAATGGCCAGATTCCATCTAGTTTCGCCGGAATCTGGCCTAGTACAGGCAGATTCCTGTGAAGGTAGCCGAAATCAGGCCATTTGTGTCGGATTCTAGACAAACTGGCCAGAATCTAGCATAGTACTGCAAGATTCTGGCAAACTGGCCGAATTCCTGCTATACTTGCCAAATTCTGGCTAGTTTCGCCAGAATCTAGCCATTTGTACCGGATTCTGGCTAAACTAGCAAGAATATGGCATAGTACACTCGGATTTCGATTGTACTGGCTAGATTCCGATCAGTTTTGCCGAAATCTGGGTTGGTCGGATTTTGGCCAAACAGGCAAGAATCTGGCACAGTACGTCAGATTCTGACAAACTGGCCGAATTCTGACCATACTGGCCAGATTCCTGCCAATTTAGGCGAAATCTGGTCGCTGGAATCAGGCGATGGTGTCGGACATCACCGAATTCCAGCGGACGAGTGCCAGATTTCGGCACTAGCTGGATTCCTGCCTGTTTTGCAGGAATCCAATGGCAGTCGTCGGCGTCATGATCGGATACCAAATTTCGGGACCTTCGGCGGTAGATTTGGGCTACCAACAAACTTCAATGCCAAGCAGTGGCAGATTCCCAC
>JAJPGS010000285.1:0-271222 GCA_028654335.1 Alnus rubra
ACTGCTTATACATATTTGATTTAATTGGCATTAAATTAAGTGTTGGGACATTAATGAACGGACATAAATTTCTTATAAAATTGGGTTGTAATAATTTCTTAGAAATCAACTTTTAAAAGTAATATTTGTCCTTTAGACAAATAAAAAGCACATACTTTTATATTAATGCTATTAAAAAAGCATGTGAGAAGTACATACTATTAAAAAAAAATATGACTCTCACATGTATCTTATTAACTGATTTATAAAAAAAATTAAAAATTAAATTATAACTCAATTTGTAAGAATTTTCTGTCCTACATAAACCTTCTATAGTATTACTTTGTGACCACTGACCATGATCTCTAATGCAGCTCAAATGCTATAATCTGTTTATAAAATAATAATAATAATAATAATAATAAAGGACCGGAGAATCTTCAATTGTCTTAACTTGACCGTTCGCATATTCAAAAGAAATTGGCAGGCCTTGATAAATAATGTAGAAAAAAATGACCTAATTATAATATTTCTTAAGTTTCTTTTTTTCTTCCTCGACTATTTGGTGATCAAAGGGTCATTTCTAATTGGTACCTTTTGAAATGGTTCCAAAATTGCACAATATATTCCCTCAAAATTTATTCTGAGGGAAGTCACTGTTAGGAAAATAACCTTATAACGTACAGCGTTTTTTATCCAATACGAAGAAGGTTGACCCTTTCAAATAGAATTATGAACATCACAGAGTTCCTATGCTTGGATAATAGAATTTCCTCAAGTCTGCAAATTCTGGTCAATCCCATTATCCCAGTGCAGTAGTTGATCACATCTATCGCCATAAAAGCCTGCATCTTAAAAGCTCTTTGATCACAATCTTCCCGCTTTACAGACTAATAAAGAGAGACAATGACAATGGTTTCTTCAAGCTTCATTTTCTTCCTTTATCCTATTTTTATACACACTTTACCCCCACTCTTGCTCAACCAGATTTTGTGCTGTATCACTGTTCAGATAGTGGTAACTACACCAGCAACAGTGCCTATAGGGCAAACCTCAATAGCCTCCTCACCTCCATCTCTCTTAGCACCCAAACAAATGACGAGTTTTACAATTTGTCCAAAGGCGTATACCCTGACAGAGTTTATGCTATTGCATTTTGTATAGGAGTTTCAAAACTAGACCACTGCCGCAGTTGTGTCAACGACACTACTCATAAGCTCTTAGAAATTTGCCCCAACCAGAAGGAGGCGATCGGATTCTACGACAATTGTAGCCTTCAATTCTCAAATAACTCCCTATTTGGCATCATGAAAAGCAGACCAATGTTACTTGCCAACAGCCCTTCAACCGTATGGCCATGGGACATCAGAGGGTTCAGTCTGGCACTAAGCACCTTGTTAGATAGCCTAATAAGTCGAGCTGCATCAGACGATTCACTTCGAAAGCTTGCGACAGGTAATGTGGCTGCCCCAGAAAATGACACTATATATGCACTTGTGCAGTGTACGCCTGATTTGGACGAGCATGGATGCACCGCTTGCCTACATCAAGCTGCGGGATATATTCCAACATATTGTAGTGGAAAGAATGGAGGGCGACTTCTAACACCCAGCTGCATTGTAAGGTATGAGACCTACAGTTTCTATGACCCTGCAGATAATGTAATACCTGTTAGAGGATAAAATCAGCACCTCAACACTAGCCTGAAAATCAGCAAAGGAGCTCCACATTTCCTGCTGACCAGCCTTCTTACAGCAACAGCTACTCGTCAGACCAGCAGCCTACAGCCTCCCTTCTCCTGGATTCCTACTCCATGTCTTCCGGATCTGCTCCTCAAGCTCAGCACAAGCCTTTTTCCTCTTTTGTATCATCTTTTGTTTCTTTAGTTTTCTGTTATTGTAACCTTGTACTGACATTCCTAAATTAGTGTCCATGTAACCTCTATAAATAACAGATTACAATCTGGTTTTGGTAACTTAACCAAACCAGTT
The DNA here is from genome assembly GCA_028654335.1 of Alnus rubra. Classification (NCBI taxonomy): domain Eukaryota; kingdom Viridiplantae; phylum Streptophyta; class Magnoliopsida; order Fagales; family Betulaceae; genus Alnus; species Alnus rubra. Next base: position 1,971 of record JAJPGS010000285.1, read on the forward strand.
CTTCTCCTAAATCTTTGACTACCAGCACCGGCACCACTATTGCCGCTAGAGCCAACAATATCTACTACTCCACCAGCAAAAGGTAGGGTACCCGTAATTACAAGTTAAGATAGGTACAACGCTTGATGCCTTATAAGATATTTATTCTTGAGACTTGAGTCTTTACAAAGAGATAATTAATGAGTTCAAATACTAACCAGATATGTAGGTCAAACACTGCCACTGCATATTTGTTGAATCATATCATTTTTTTGTGGAACCAAATTCAAATCAATTCCATTGACAGGCTTAAATACAATGCCAATAAAACTTCAGGTTTTGCTAGTTGGCTCTTTCGTTCTTACCCTCCAATGGAACATTGAAAAATGTAACCCACAGAACTGATCAAAATGCCTCCAACGCCCTCAGTTTCTCGAATAAGTAGATCATATTGTTTAAAACTTAGATTCCATAAAAGAAGAAGAAGACAAAAATTTTCTACTCATATTTCTTTTCTATTTTGTTGAAGTCTATTTTTTAAGTATGTGCTTATAACTTGTAAGATTTCGGTTGAATTTTCTTTTTTTTATTAAGATTTCACAAAAGGAAAAGAAAAACGCTAGCTTCACTCAGAATTCAATTTGGTGTGTCTTTTTCAATTTTTGTTCTTTTAAATAATATGGACAGCTTTGGACTCTATAGCACACTGCATTTTACACTGCTCTGTGCACAGAAAAGACCATGTTTTTGAAATAACCTAATTCTGGATTTTGTAGGAAGGCAGAGTAACCGAGCTCATACTGTCGTCCTCATCGTTGTTCCAATAGTAATTTGCCTGATCCTCATCATCAACATTTTCATCCTTTTAAGAGTGAGGAAGCCGAGGGAACAAGACGAAGGTAATTTCTTACTGTTCTAAAATTCAGGGTCCTATGATGTGCTAAATGGACTTGCATGATAGTGATTCATGACATGCTACATCTATCTACAGAAATGTACTTATTCGTTTAAATTGAGATAATTTGTTCCCTTCATGAAGCAGATGGTGAAAGTTGTGAGGTGGAATCCTTGCAATTTAACTTCAACACAATAAGAGCAGCAACAGATCGATAACTTCTCCGACGCAAATAAGGTTGGAGAAGGTGGATTTGGGGTTGCTTATAGAGTAAGGAAACATTACCATATCAAAAGGACTATTAATTACCATCTGTAAATGTTGAGCCAATATCTCTGCATTCCTTGAAGGTTGTTTGAATTATTTCATTGTATTCTCTATGCTGATAAATCTACAGGGTAGGCTACTCAATGGACAAGATATAGCTGTCAAGAGATTGTCAATGAACTCCAAACAAGGAGATCTAGAATTCAAGAATGAGTTCCTATTGTTGGCCAAACTTCAGCATCGAAATTTAGTTAGGCTCCAAGGTTTCTGCTTGGAAGGAGATGAAAGACTTCTTACATATGAGTTTGTGCCTAACAAAAGCCTAGATTGCTTCATATTTGGTAAATTTTCATTCTGGCTTTCAATTTCAAGATTAAACTTGAAATAATTTATTTTAGTAAATACTGGAATGAATGATACTTAACTAAGTAATATATCCTTGTGTGACATTAGATCCAATTAAGTGTGAACAGTTGGATTGGGAAAAGCGTTACAGAATCATAGAAGGTACTGCTCGAGGACTTCTTTACCTTCATGAGGATTCTCGAGTGCGGATTATTCATCGTGATCTCAAAGCGAGCAATATCCTGCTAGATGAAGAAATGAACCCCAAAATTTCTGACTTTGGCATGGCAAGGATGTTTATTCTGGATCAAACTCAAGGTAGTACTAGTAGAATTGTTGGAACCTAGTAAGTATATCCTACAAATAAGTGGAAGTCAAAATAATTTGAGCATTCATTTGAAAAGCCTTTGCTATCATTTAAATGAATATTATTTTAATCACCTTAATATGCAGCGGATACATGGCTCCAAAATATATAATACATGGGCACTTCTCGGTCAAGTAAGATGTCTTTAGTTTTGGTGTGTTGATTTTGGAGATTGTGAGTGGCCAGAAAAATAGTTGTTTCCGTGATGGCGAGAATGTAGAGTATCTTCCAAGCTATGTGAGTATGAATCTCAATGGATAAATTCTGGTCTTACTTGAAACAATGCACATGAAGTTGGAAAGTAATAGGAGTATAACTCTGTTTCTTTAATTTTGCAGGCATGGAAAAATTGGATGGAGGGGACTGTCAAATCTTATAAATCCCACATTGAAGGACAGTTCAACGACAAAAATATATGGAGATGCATCCACATTGAATTACTTTGTCTTCAAGAAAGCGTGGGTGATAGACCAACCATGGCTTCTGTGATTTCCATGCTTACTAGTTACTCTCTCACTCTCCCTGTACCCTCCCAACCGGCATTTTTTGTGCATAGCACCATTAAAGCAAGCTCGCCATCACAACAGGAGTCTAGCTTGGGGGTAGTCCTAGCTGCAGCAAATGAGGCTTCAATTACCGAGCTATTTCCTCGCTAGGGTTTGAGGATAGCAGCAACATTTGTGGACAAAATCACAGGTTTATTTTGAAAGCTATAGTAGCTTGGTTCGTGATTTTTTTATTAACAAAAAAAAAAAAAAATGGTTCTTTATACAAGAAACACATTGAATTGATTTACAATATATTGGTTTCAGTATCATAATTAATAAATGTATTTAATCTCTTTTGAATGACAAAAGAACTTATTCATAAAAAGCACGAAAATACAAAACTACAGGCTGCTTCCTGCTAGAACCACACGGTTTACATAATATACAACCAAGCATTACAAATTTACAAGAGATCCAGAATCAAGGGCAATCCTGAACTGCACAAGGAATTACACACAAGTTCCCATTTGCAACAGAATCTCCAAATCTTCTACATTTAGTGTAAAAGTGGCAATTTGTATTCACGTGTTGAGTTCGGATCATGTCAAAACATATAGAGATATAATATGAGATTATATAAGTTAACTTTAACCCAACCTATTTAATTAAACGAGGTAGACTCTTTAACCCTATCTCGCTAATTTCATGTTAAATTTGTTTTGAATTTTCGAGTTTTATCAAAAATTGTTAGCCATAATCTAAAGGTATTCACAACTCCTAAAGGACAATTCCAGCTACAGGTTTGAAAACAGATCCTTGATCCCCTAGGTAATTGTAGAAATCCTTGTTCTCATTCCACACCAGATAATAGATGATAGATGTGGGCTTCCCATTCCATTTTCAGTAACATTGGTATCGGCCCATCTATTAACTTGGCTTTACCAAATAAGACCTTTACGAGCTTATTTTAGACTTGAATGAAAATACAAGCACCATTCAACTTGTTGGGCTTTTATGCGTGAAATGTACGTAATTTGCAACTAATATTGATGAATAAAATCTTAGTTCATAAATTGTTCATTACTTCTCCCAAGTATCACGCGGAGATTTATAATTAGCAATCTAAAAAAACAAATTGGATGGATTAGTTCGAGTAAACCAATTTGGAAGAGACGTTAGCCCAGAAGGAACGGCACCATGCACAGACACAACGATTGGAGCAACAATGGTGACTATCGTTACTTTTAAGATTTTGCTTTCACCTGCACAAACAAAAGATCAAGGCTCAGTTAGATGCTGAACAGTAATTACAATCATCCACAAGGAGCCCTGCTTTCAGAAAGTGATTACGTTTGACTGTGTCATTATTATGAGAAAATAAAGAGAATGACAGAAACAGAGAAGGAAGAGGAAGAAGGGAAGAACACAGATAACTTTAAGGATTACATTGTTGCTGATTACACTACATTGCTGGATTACAAGATAGCTTAATGTATAGGCTTTAACAAAGGTTAAAGACCAGAGCACAAAATGATAAACTAAAGTAGAAATACAAATAGGTATGGCTTGAAGGTATGGGTTGAGATAGATGAGTGGTTGCTGCAGATTTGTGAATGGCTTGCTGCAGTGATATGGTGACTTGTTTGCTGCTGTGATATCCTCTAATATTCTCCCGCAAATTGATGGTAAGAACTTCCTTCCGTTTGACTTTTGCTTTTAATCATCATTTTTCATTTTTCATTTTCCTTTTTTAATAGCAACTAAATATAGAAATTACAACAAAATATTCTCAAAACAGTAAGCTTACAAAAAAAAAAAAAAAAAGGTGAAATACATAAAAGAAACAAAGATACAAAAAGAAGTGAAAGGCATAAAAGAAACAAGCCAAATGACTTTAAAATAAGCTTGGGACTTTGACATTTTCCACAAACAATCGGGCCATAATTAGCTAAGAGAAAAAAGTTGACAAAGAGCTAATTTGAGCTTGGGCTTTGAACATTTGTCACAAGCGAGACATTGGACCAACAATAGGCCAAAATAAGTGCTATCAAAGGACTGACATAGGCTTGGGAATTTAGACATCTGCCACATGCTAGACAATAGTCAGACAAGGGGCCAAAACGTTGACGGCCAACTATGAGAGAAACCTCCTTTTTCATTTCATAAACTGCTAGCATCGTTTGATGCTTTTGAGGACACACACCGAAGGAGATGAGAAGAAATAAGAGTGAGAAGGAGAGGAAGACTTCTAGCATTTTTTATGCTTTTGACTCTGAGGAGATACCGATCAAAATAAAACAAAGAAGAAAAAAAAAAAAAAAAAGGGTTAAATACCCTATTGGTACCTGAGTTTTACGTGATTTTAAATTTAGTACCTCAGTTTTGTTTTGTATCATAGATAGTACCTGAATTAAGGGTAAAAACCCATTTGGTACCTCTGTTAGATTTTCCGTCTGAATTTTAACGTCTCGCCACGTGTCAACCGCTAAGGTTGACACGTGGCACTACATAAAAAAAATTAAAAATAAAAAATTGAAATCTTTAAAAAATGATTAAAAATAATAAAATTTTAAAAAAGAAAATTAAAAAAAGAAAAAAGAAGAGGGGTGGCTGAGCCACCCCCCTTGGCCACCATGGGGGTGGCCGGCCACCCCCATTTTGGCCAAGGAGGTGGCCCAGCCACCCCCTTGGCCGGTCTGGCCGGTCTGGGGTGGCCACCCCACAGTTGCAAAAAAAAAAAAAAAAAAAAAAAAAAATTTGAAGGGTTTTGGCCCGAGCCACCCCCTAGGGCCAAAACCTATCAAAAAAAAATTGAGGGTTTGCCCTTGGGGGTGGCCGAACCACCCTCTAGGGCCACGGGGGTGGTTCGGCCACCCCCAGTCCGGCCGGTCTGGGGGTGGCCGAACCACCCCGTGGCCTTAGGGGGTGGTTCGGCCACCCCCTAGGGCCAAAACTCATCAAAAAAAAATTGAGGGTTTGCCCTTGGGGGTAGCCGAACCACCCTCTAGGGCCACGGGGGTGGTTCGGCCACCCCCTAGGGCCAAAACCCTTCCAAATTTTTTTTTTTTTTTTTCAACTGTGGGGTGCCCGAACCACCCCCATGGGCCACGGGGGTGGTTCGGCCACCCTAGGCCGGCCTGTATGGGGGTGGCCGAACCACCCCCGTGGCCCTAGAGTGTGGTTCGGCCACCCTCAAGGGCAAACCCTCAATCTTTTTTTGATGGGCCACGGGGGTGGTTCGGCCACCCCCTAGGGCCAAAACCCTTCAAAAAAAATTTTTTTTTTTTTTTTTTTTCAACTGTGGGGTGGCCGAACCACCCCCTATGGGGTGGCTCGGCCACCCCAGACCGGCCAAGGGGGTGGCTCAGCCACCCCTCTTCTTTTTTCTTTTTTTAATTTTCTTTTTTAAAATTTTATTATTTTTTTATCATTTTTTACAGATTTCAATTTTTAATTTTTAATTTTTTTTTATATAATGCCACGTGTCAACCTCAGCGGTTGACACGTGGCGAGACGTTAAAATTCGGACGGAAAATCTAACAGAAGTACCAAATGGGTTTTTACCCTTAATTCAGGTACCACCTATGATACAAAACAAAATTGGGGTACTAAATTTAAAATCACGTAAAACTCAGGTACCAATAGGGTATTTAACCCAAAAAAAAAAAAAAAAAAAAAAAAAAGAGCTAAGAAATGAAAAGAGAGGGAGGCTCTTAACCGAGAACTTGAAAAAGCGGAAGAGAAGGAGGAGACTGATGTGAGAGAGAGAGAGAGAGAGAGAGAGGGAGACAGACCATGAGAAAGAAAAGGGAAATTAAAAGGAAGAAGATAAGTGGTACATAAGACTTGTGAGAGGGAAAATTTGGCAGAGATTTTGTGGGCTTTGGTTTGTTGCTGCTGACTGTGGGCCCTACGGTATGGAAGGAAGAGGAAAGTTGTGAGAAAGAGAAAAGAGACTCGTTGGATTTTGTAGAGACTGTGGGTCACGTGATAGAAAATAAAGCATGAGAGAAAAGAAAAGAAGGAAGACAGCTACTGAGAGAGAGAATGGCTTGTTTGGTAGTAGTTGGGTTGTGAAATATTTGTGTATTGTGTAGTAAGAAGTAATTGATATGATATATAATTTGAGAATATTATATAAAAAAGTGAAAAAATTTTGTTTTGTAGTGAATTTTTTTATTTAAAGATAATAAAAAAAGATTGATGTGATATAGAAAGTATAAAAAAATTAGAATACTTTATTTGAGAGAAGTGAAAAGAATTAGAGAGAGAATTATAGTGGTTTGCCAAACTAACCCAGAGAAGCTGTTTGGCAACCAATTGTAAAATTCTCAATTCCCTTTTCACTTCTCCCAAAAAAATCAAATTAAAAACATTCTAACTTTTTTACACTTTTTACATCACATCAATAATTTTTTATTATTATTCAAATAAAAAAAACCCACTATAAAACAAAATTTTTTCACCTTTCCATAAAACATTCACTAATTTTATATCACATTAGTCACTTCTTACTACTATTCAAATAAATATCACATTTCAGACTTACTTACCAAACAGCTCCAGAGTTGTTCATTATTGTACAGAAAATGGAATTGAAAGAGATCATGATAGCATTGCGGGCTTCCCGTAACAAAGAAGTATGTAACTATGAAAAAAGGGCAGTACACATATGATGCGAAGAAAACAACACAAGAACGAGGGAAAATGATACAGGCTACTTCGAGAGAGTCGTGACCTCCAAAATACTAAGAAATGTATTAGGTTTGATCAATATTCAAGCATGACTCTTATTCATTGTGATTATTCTTAATATAGGAATCAGCTAGGTCAAGAGACATAACTCATTAAGTCTAGCTGTCAGTTTACAGCATGCAAGAGCCCTACTAGGAAAGATTTATACTGGGCCGGAGCCAACCTCCCCAACTTGGGGGGCCAAATTGAAAAAAAAAAAAAAAAATGAAGGGGCCAAAATTAGAAGAAAAAAAAATTAAATTAAATTAAGGGTAAAATTTAAATTTTTTTGGAAGAACCTTAGGGCTTGAAAGGATAGGCCCCTAAGCTCCCCATATTAGAGAAACTCTATTCCTTATTAGCTAAAACAATTATAAAAATAATATATGAGATTGCCTCCTTATTCACTGCCAGCGTGAGGACTACGGTATTGCCACGTAGTCCTCTGCTTGATCCCCAAGACATATATATCCATGGCCTTGTTTGCCAAGTAATGAAACGGTACACAGTAAAGCGGGGTATTGTTCATGTACTTTTTTTTTTTTTTTCACTTTTTCATATTTTCTAATGCCAATCAATATCAAAACATTTTCACTTTTTATATCACATTAATAATTTTTTATTACTATTTAAATAAAAAAATTCACTACAATACAAAACTTTTTCATTTTTTTATACAAATTCATTTTATTTTATATCACATTATCACTTTTTACTAATTTCAAAATTAACAACCCACTACTTTGTTCTGTACATGTCTTTGCCAAACAAGCCACGTATCACATAACACTAAAATAGGTCGATAACCATGTTGAGTTGTTTTCCACTTTAATTAATGCCTTATTTTGATGGAACGTAGTACAAGCTTTTAGTTGTTTCTCATCCAATGCAAATTTATGGCTTATTTTCACGAAGGGGCAATAAAATAAATATTTCAAACTAATGCTCCGTTTGTTTCGACGTAAAATGGTTTCTGTCGTAAAATATTTTCGACGAAATCATTTTCAGAAAAAATAATTTTCTCGATAATATTTTCCGACGTTTGGTTCACATGAAAAAATTACGAAAGGTGAAAATGCAACTGTTGTCGGAATCCTGCAACGTCCAGTCGCCGTTGCCGGATTCCGGCGGGATCTGGCCATTTTGGCCAAATCTGGCCACTGATCCATTTTGGATCCCGGACATTTTGGCCGAACCCGGTTAGATCCGGCCGAATTCTGGCCATTTTGGCCAAATCCGACAATTTTGGCCAGATCTGGCAAGCTTTTGACCATGGCCGGAATCTAGTCAGCCGACATTCGGCGACGGTGACCAGATGTCGCCGAATTCTGGCGCCGGCAATATTCCAGTGGCCGGATGTTGCCGGATTCCGGTGCCACTTGGATTCTGACGATCGACTATTGCTGGATTCCGGCAATCGGTTATCAAACGTGCGTGCAAGGATAAAGAGTTTAATTTCAAAAAATGATTTACGGTTTTTAAAATCGTAAATCATTTTCCAAAAATTAAAAAAGCTTTTACAGTCAACCGAAAATGATTTTTGTTAACTATTATTTTCGCCTCTATCAAACACCGTAACATGCCAAAATCATTTTTCAAAAATCATTTTACGCCGAAACAAACAAAGCATAAAGAGAAAATCACTTTACCTTTTGGTTAAGTTACGGAGCCTAGTGGTGGTGGGGGCAATGGTGTAGGCGTGGCTGCCATAGATTCATTGTAGAAAAGGTACAACTCGTACCCAACATTACAACTAGGAAAAAGAGCTCTTGCCCCTTGCTTTCCACTACAACATTTAGAAAGACGGTTAATAGCTGCCAGAAGACAACTATTGCAGTTGGTGCTGGACAGGTCCGGTGTGCACTGTACAAGGTTGTACAGATTTTGAAAAGGGTTAAATACATATGTGCCCCCTGTGCTTTACGACCTTTATTTTTTGCCCCCTCAATTTTACTTTTTATCAAATTTGGTACCTGTGGTATATGAAAAGACGGAAATGGTACATTCGTCCAATTTCCCGTCCAAAATTAACATCCAACCACGTCATCCTACAGGTGTCGGCGTACATGCGCGACACTTGTCTCTGTGCACACCCTAGCCATCCTACGTACTTATGAAAATCCACATAATCACAATCAATTATTTAAAAAAGAAAGAAATTTAAAAACTAAACAAGCCGTCTTTCTCCTCCCCTTTTTCCCCAAATGTCTGAAAACCTTGACCCCTAACCATAACCAGCTCCTGGCCCGACAAATCTCCCCAAATCGAACTTAGGAACTGAAGCAGATAAGGCCGACGCATATTTCTGTGGTGTCCCATAGGTCATGCACGACCATTTCTCCTTAGCAACTGCTGAACAATCGGACGAATAAAATCATCAAGTCACCAACGAGATTCGGGAGGGAAAGAAGTTTCCCGTTCTTCAGACATAGTGTGTTTTTAACCCATTGGTTTGTTTTTGAGTTAGCATTTATTTTTTTTATTTTTATTTTTTGTATCAGGCTGTTAAAAAGATAATTTATCTTTTGTTTTGTTGTTTTGACATTTGAATCAAACATAGTTATCAACTGGATCTTCCTCGGTGGGGCGTGCTGGGATGTCGTTTATATGTTATTGCGATTTACCAGCACCATTAAAGACCTCCTAGACTGAGGAAAACCCTGGGAGAAGATTTTGGGGTTGCGCCTCCTACAACTCAAGAGTAAGCTCATCCTCGCAATTTTATGTATGCTTTGTTGTTGTTATGATTGAAGAACTTCCACAACATAATTTGAGTGAGTTTTGACTTCCTATACATCAACATGCAGACAAAATCTGCATGCAAATTTTTCAAATGGCTGGACAAACCAACTTGTGCAAGGGGTGTGGAGGTCTTAAAACAGATTATGAAGAAGGTTAATGACCTGAAAGATGAAAATGGAACATTGGTGGCAATGATGAAAGACTTGGAGAATGAAATGAAAAGTTGCATGGAAATGGCTAAGCAGTTAAAGAAGATGGATGATAAACACATGGAAATCATCAAGTGTCTACAAAAGGAAAATGACATATATAGGGTAAGAGAGAAAATTTTTATGTATGCTTTGTTATTGTCATAGTTTACAATGTTGTTAGAGCACTCCCATCAGTTTCCCAACCATTTTTCCTATATTTAGGGAACAAAACTACTTTTTGCTTCCCTATAAAAAAACATCCCACAATAGATTTCCTTAATTTCCCTATATCAATTAAATACTATTTTTTTATATTATTTTATTATTTTTACTCTTTCTTATTTTATTTCTTTATTCTTTATTCTTTTTTTCTCTCTTTCTATCTCTCGTCTTCTCCAGAAACTTCCCCAAATCCCTCCTCTCTCGCCTCCGCCTCCCTCATCCTCCACGGCCTCCTCAATCCTCTCCCCAAATTCCACCACTCCTCTCACCTCCAAGCAGAAGACACGATCCGCGCTCTCCCTCCTCATGTCCGAGCAGAACCCCCACCATCCTGATTTCCTGAACATTTGACACGCCATGTCCCTCAGCCCCGACAACCACCTCGACTGAATCGCCTTCTCCATTGCTGTTTCCCAGCCCTCCGGCTCCATGTTGGCCTCGACGGGAACCCCATCTCCGTTGTTACATACGCTAATTGTGTTGGCCTCGGCGTCGATGACGACCTTGAGGGATTTCATGGAGGGGTCGCGTTGCTTGTTGTCAGCGGCATTGACGAGGATCTCGTCGAAGATCTTGTAGAGGACGGGGACGAAGATCTTGTATTTTTGTGTTTAGCCGTGAATGGATTTTCGGTGGGGTCCTTCGGTTGAGACAATGGAGGACGGTCCTGGACAGAGCAAGGAAGAAGGAGAGAGGAGATGTGTTTTTGTTATTAAAATAATCTGTTGGGAAGCTACAGTGCTTCCCAATGCATTGGGAAGCACTGTAGCTTCCCAACCAAAAAATGCAAATTTAGGGTATTTGCTGTGGGTCAGTTTTTGGTGTTTTTCATAAAATTTTCCCTAAATATAGGGAAGGGAACCAATATAAGAAGTCTGTTGGGAGTGCTTTTAGTTGCTTGTGTTGCACTTCTAAAGTGACTTGGTAGTTTGACATATCTATGTGAATTATGTAAGTTTTGAAAGGTTTAAGTTTGAATTGTCCTGTATCAAACTAACATTTTGAAAGAAAACAATTCATCCATTTGTAAGCAAAAAATGAACAAGACACAATCAGTCATATGCAACAATTGGAAACACAATTCAATATGTGTGGCCACTTAATTGTATTTGTATAAAAATATACAAAGAAAAAAAGTTCAAAAAAGAAAAAAAAAATGGTTTTTTAAAAGTTAAATAAATGGTACCTTAGTTTTGGTACATTAGCATTTTGAAACAGAACATAGATGCTAATGTTGTAACAAATGGTATGTTTTGCAACATGTTGTAACAAATTAACATTTCGAAACAAAACTTGACACAAACTAGCATTTTGAAACAGAACATGTATCAAAGTAGAATTTTTAAACAAAACTTCACAGTGACAAATCTGGTACCTAAGTTTTTAAAATGTACCATTTATGGTACCTATGTTTTTATAATCTACCAATAATGGTACCAAGGTTTTATGTGTTTACCATAAATGGTACCTATTTACACAATTATTTGCCTACGTTTGGTTTTGCATGTTTTTCAATATGTTGTGTAACAAATTTTGTAACAAAGTAGCATTTTGAAACAAAACTTGACCCGAACTAGCATTTGAAATAATTCTGCATACTATCATAATTGGTACCTTGGTTTTTAGAATGTATCATAAATAGTACCTATGTTTTTCAAATATATCATAAATGGTACTTCGGTTTTTTAATTTTATCAATAATGGTACATATTTACACAAAATTATTTGCCTACGTTTGGTATTGCATGTTTTGTAACATATTGTGTAACAAATTTTGTAGCAAAGTAGCATTTTGAAACAAAACTTGACCCGAACTAGCATTTGAAATAATTCTGCATACTATCATAATTGGTACCTGGCTTTTTAGAATGTATCATAAATGGTACCTATATTTTGCGAACGTATCATAAATGGTACCTCGGTTTTTTAATTTTACCCTAAATGGTTCATAATTACACAAAATAACCTGTTCAGAAAATGACCTGATTAAACATTTGAATCTGTAAACAAAAGAAATTGAACTTGACCAAAGACAATAACATGTCCACATGTTTTACAACTTCACATTCATTCCCATTCAATGTCTAGATTTCAAAATGTACATACACCACTTTGAATGACCAATAATGGTAACTAGGTTTTATGTGTTTCTCATCTTAAGGCTGCTGTTGTGCTGGCTGTTGTGCTGGCTGCCGGACTGACTGCCTCCGAGGTTCTCAGGCAGACTTCTGAACAGACTTCCGGGCAGGCTAATGTGCTGGATGTACAGCAGGCTGTTCCGCTGGCTGTACAGTAGGTTGCTCCGCTGGCTGTACAGTAGGCTACTCCGCTGGCTGTGAACTGTGTTTTGGCACATCATCCTCAGAATATTGAATTTCCACCTCTGAAGGAGTCTGAGAGAGAAGCAACATTGGGGCCACCACTTCAATCGGGACCGGTTCAACTGGTTCCTCCTCTTCATGGTCTACAAACACATACAATGTCTTCCTGTGACCATTTATGATCCCAGTTATCATATTTTCATAATCTATGTTTGAATTCAAACCATGTATGTCTTCATTGCTTTGATTGTCGTACTTGTAGTACATTGCCGATATGTCATTGTATCGGTACCCCAAGTACCCTTCTAGTACATTTGTAATGTCCCAGCTGGCAAACTTGTTTGCATCCAGTTGTTGAATTTTCATAATGTCCCCTCCTATGTACTCCAGCCTATGTTCGGACAGGGACCCATGATGGTGAATGATTAGATCAAACATTGTATACATTTCTGCACAAGGTACAAAAAATTTTGTTATGAAGAATTGAAGCAGCACTAAGTTAACAAGCAATTAACACACTTTTATACAGTAAATACCATCTAGGACAAAGACAATGAGATAAATACATAAACAGTTCATTCAGCAGTAATTTAACAATGTCCTAACAAGTTTCAATGTTTTGAAAAATTGTAGTCTCCCAATTATCAAAATGTTGGAAGTTAATGAGCATATTCCAATTGCAATACCAGGCAACAAATTAGCAGACCATATTACACAAACCAAATTAGCACACCATATTACACAAACCAAATTAACAGGTGCTACCTAGTATTGAATGTGTGGATGAGCATCCACTTAATTAATATGATTTGTATTCTTGGCCACTTAACTATAACAAATTGGACCTATTAACTAAAATATCAGTCATTCCTCACTAGTCACTTCTCATTATTTACTTACCTTTCAGAAATATTGATAAAATTAAACAACTAAACTAACAGTAATAAAGCATAAACTTGCAATCATTTTCACTCACGAAAACAACAAAGTGCCTCCTTTGTTCCAAAAGAAAAAAAGCCAGATTGGGATGAAATTTGTCCTAAATAGCCTTTGTCAACCAATAATAACAGGTGATATATATACTCTCTTTATTTTAATCTTAAGTGTAAAGTAATTGCAAGATTGAGATGCTAATCTAACACAGTGCATTGGGGACCATATGACATACGAATTCAAGACATTTTATTACTTTTTATTCTAATCTAACACAGTGCACTGAGGACCACAAAACACATACAAATTCAAGACCTTTTAAGAAACATAATGTTAAACCTACCATTCCCACATTGTCAGAACTAGAATCAATGAGTGGGGACCTTTTAGAGTCTATCACTCAACTACATTCAACTTTTTGAAAGTTGGAAGACCTAAAAATTTGAAGTACAGAACCCAATTCTTTACACATCGTTCCTAACAACATTCAAACGAAAACATGACAGAAAATGCCAAAAGCTACAACCGACAAAAACACACAAAACACTGTGCATTGGGGACCCTACGTAAAGCTCGGCACTTTATGCTTTGCCCACAAAACCGAACTCATATATATATAAAATACTTTACCTAACAACCAACCCCAACACAAAAGATGTATATAAAGCTTCTTGGGTTTCCGCATACCACAAAGAAAGTTCACACAAAGCATCAAAAAATATCACATTCGGGTCTTAGAAATACCTTATGTCTCTTGCTGGTACTCTGTTGCCAGTGGATTTCGAGAAGGTTGCCCGAGTGGGTTCCGGGAGAAGGTTGGCCGAGTGGGTTCTGGAAAAATCTATCTGCTGCCTCTGACAACAAATCCGGCCTAAATGCTGGAACTAGATTTGGGGGGAGATTGAACGGGGAGAGAAGGAACAAAAGAGATTTGGGGGAGAAAGAAAAACTTTGAGGATTTAGGGCTACAAATTATCGAAAGTTAAGAAAAATGGTACTCTCTGCATCGAAAAGAAATAGTTTTACTCTTTGTTTTTTTGAAAAGTCCCATTTTTTTTGAAATTCCCTTTAAGTGATGTGGCAGTGGAGAGAGGCTGACATGGATGTCTCTCTCTGGCTGAGGTGTGTGCGGAGACAGGTGTCGTGCATGTACTTCGACACCTGTAGGATGACGTGGCTGGACATTAGTTTTGGACGGGAAATTGGACGAAGGTACCATTTCCGTCTTTTCATATACCACAGGTACCAAATTTGCATAAAAAGTAAAACTGAGGGGACAAAAAATAAAGGTCGTAAAACACAGGGGGCACATATGTATTTAACCCTTTTGAAAATCTGAAAATTTCACTTCCTTAACCCCAAACTTCTTATGACCGGTTGGAATGTTCGAGGCCTGACTCGCCAGTTCGGTCAACGTGGAGTTCACTAGCCGATTAAAATGGTCCTACTCGGTGATGTTCTGTGTTGTACAAATGAAATCTAGGCCTTACGGCCTCGGTGTAAAAGATAGACTCATTGGAGTAGTGTACCATGCACTCGTCGTACCAAATGACAGCAGTCCGTTCCCTGGAACATTTCTCGACGATACTTTGGGTTGCGTTGCCCACACACATTGCGCACATTTGAGTATTGACATCACCACGACAGAGGAAGATGGTATGCATGGTGTGGATGGGATGGATGGGGATGGAGATGGAGATGGAGATCATATTATGGCCGGAGATTTGAATTTTGCTAGAGGCGTTGGAGGAGATGGACAAGGTGGGGCTGTGACCGTAGAATTTGATGTTGCCGGTGGCGTAGAAGGAGAGGGAAGAGAGGAGGGACCTGAGACTGGATAGGTAACTGCCATTGTCGGTGACAGTGGTATTTGCACAGAAGTGGTAGAGGTAATTTTGAGCTGCAATATGAGTGCTCAAGCTGAGGAAGCAAAGCATGGAAAGGAACATGATGGGAAGAGGGAAGGGATTGAACAAACGCATATTGATAAACCAATTTCTTCCTCTTTGCAACTATGCAAGATTTTCTGAATTCTATTATACGCGCGTTGCTTTGGTCACTATACATGAATCAAATTTAGATAATTACATGATCAGGAAGACTTGACTTCAGTGGTAACACTACAAAAAATGGGACATTTAATGGCGTGTCTGCAGTAAATTATTTTTTGACACCTCACTAATTAGTGGCGTGTTGAATTAAAACACCTCACTAAAATTATTAGTGGCGTGTTTGATTTAGCACGCCAGTAAAATTGTGGCGTGTCGGTTGTGGCGTCTCTGACCGACACGCCGCAATTTTGTGGCGTGTCTGACCGACACGCCAGTACATTTCCTAGAACCGCGCGGGACTGCGCGGTTCTTCCCTTCTCCTTTTGTTTCTTCCCTCTCTCACTGTACTCTCTCTCTCTCCTGTGTCCCTCTCTCACTCTACTCTCTCTCTCTCTCTGTGTCTCCGTCTCTCTATCGCCGGACGCCGGCCACTTCAGCTCCGACCGGTACGTATCTCCTTCTCTCTCTCTATAGCTCTCTCTTTTGCTCTCTCTCTCTTTAGCTCTCTCTCTCTCTAGCTCTCTCTCAAGCTCTCTCTCTCATCTGTAGCTCTCCGGCCAGCTCAGACGCCGGCCACCAGCAGTCCCTGCCGCCCCCGACCTCCGACGCCGGCCACCAGCAACCCAGCCGCCCCCGACCTCCGAAGCCGTGTAAGGTAAATGATTTTCCTTTTTTTTTTTTTCTTTTTTTTTTCTTTTTGTCAAAATTTGTTATAGACCCTAGGATTAGATACGTAACAAACTGAATTAGATATTTTGTTTGGACTGTAGTTGTATAATTTCAGTGATATATAGGTATATATATGTGTGTGTTTGTGTTATTTTTTCTTATGCAGCTTGTTTATGGGTTTAAACAAATTTTGTTGTGGTTGATGCTATGCTTGTTCTTAGTTGTTGGGTAACTGGGTTTTGCTATTTGTTTGGTTGCCGGGAAAATGAGAAAGAGAACGAAAGAAATTTTGTTGAATTTTTGTGGTGTGTTAGTTTTTTGTTTTTTTTAAAAAAAGAACTGAAAAGTAGGTTATTACCTGAACTTAGTGAAGTAGCTCTATTAGGCTCAATATGCTTCTTCTTTTTTTTGTATAGAGACCAAGATTTGAGAGAATTTAAGTTTTTTTTTTTTTACTGAAAATAAAATTTTTTACCATTTATTTTTCCAGAGGATCATTTTAGGCCTGCTTTTCTTTTTGTAGCATGGAGATTGACAGATTTTATTTTTCTTGAGATCAAGGCCAGGTTAATTTTCTTGATGCGGTCTAATTATTTAATTAGTGTCTCTTATGTTAAAAAAAAAATTACTTTTATTTAATTAAGTAAGCTCCGCATTCTTTTTTGCGATAGGTTATTAAATTCTCAGTGCATTGATTTGTGTTTGTCAAAGTAATTTACGTGTTAGGTTTCAGAAGAGAATAAAGTATATTTTCAATATTATGGCAAAATTGGCAAATGTTTTTGTTATTATTATTATTATTATTTTAGTTTTGTATTATATGGTTCAAACTCTAGTGGATTAAATTTAATTAGTTGGGTATGACATGCAAACACGAATTGCAACCATGAAATAAGTACAACTCTTATAGAGAAACTTCTTTTTTTATTTACACCTAGGACACCATAGTTGGAAGTAAAATAGGTCTATTTTGTTGTTTATTACACCATTATTGGTTTAATTTAAACAAGAGAACCATAATTCAAAATAGGAAATAGCTAGTAAGATTGTAAAGCCGCATGCATATGCCTATTGCCTACCAACTCAATAAAGAATCAAACCTTTAGAATAACACCCATGCGCATGGTGTCCATACAACTTATTTTTATTTTATTAAATATTTTAATAACTTCTATAAATATTTTAAAATATTAAATAGCTTTTTTGTTGAAATTTTTATTTTTGTCAAAATTTATATGTAAAATTTTAGAAAAGTTAATTATAATCTTCAAAATTACCATTTGAAAATTTATATGTTGTTTACTTTATTTTGTTACTATTTTGTATTGTACGTAGAGAAGAAGATGGACAAGACTTGGATGACAAAGTCTAGGGGTACGAGGGAATATAGAGATGGGTGTAGATTGTTTGTTAACTTCGCAGTTAGTAACTGTAGAATCCCCAGTGGAAATATACACTGCCCTTGTAAGTCGTGTCGAAATAACCAGTGTCACCAGCCCGATGTCGTACTTGCCCACTTGACAGGGGGTAAGGGAATAATGACTACATACACTACATGGTTTTGGCACGGTGAGAAGCATGTTCGGGGTCCTGTTGCAGGTTCTTACTTGAATCGCTCAGCCGCAGATGTGGCTAGTGGAAGCACAGAACAGGGTGGCGACATGCACTCAATGTTGCGTGATGCATTCGGCATGCACGAAGTAAGAGAAGAAAATTGTGAGCCTGAGGTCGTGGCTCAGGGAGGTGAAGAAATTAGGTGGAATGGAGAATCAGCTGAAGGAAACGCTCAGAAGTACTACGACATGCTCAAAAAGTCGGAGAAACCACTTCATGGGGGTACTAAACATAGCAAGCTGAGTGCTACTGTACATTTGTACAACTTGAAATGCGTTGGTGGACTTAGCAACAAGATTTTCTCAGATTTCCTTGAGTTCATCATCCAGTTGCTGCCTGCATGTGATGACACTTTGCCAGCTAATACATATGAGGCGAAAAAATTTCTTAGTGACATAGGGCTTGGTTATGAGAAGATTCCTGCATGTCGTAATGATTGTATGTTATTTTGGAAGAACAATCAAGAATTAGAATCATGCATCGTTTGTGGAGAATCTAAGTGGAAGGATGAAATTCATTTGGACGAGGATGGTCAACCCATATCGTCGAGAAAGAAACGTCCGGTGAAAGTATTGCGGTGGTTTCCACTCATCCCCCAGCTACAGCGGCTTTTTATGTCGGAACATACAGCACCCCACATGAGATGGCATGTAGAAGGCCGCACTAAAGATGGCGTGCTGAGGCATCCGACTGACGGTGAAGCATGGAAATCATTCGATCTCTTACATCCAGAATTTTCGGCCGATAGCAGGAACATCAGACTTGGTCTAACCTCAGATGGATTTAAT
Source organism: Alnus rubra (assembly GCA_028654335.1). Lineage (NCBI taxonomy): Eukaryota > Viridiplantae > Streptophyta > Magnoliopsida > Fagales > Betulaceae > Alnus > Alnus rubra. Next base: position 20,577 of record JAJPGS010000285.1, read on the forward strand.
CCATTTGGGAACATGAGCACTTCCCATAGCACTTGGCCAGTACTGCTTGTTCCATACAACTTGCCTCCTTGGATGTGCATGAAACAAACATCATTCATATTATCTCTGATTATCCCGGGCCCAAGTTCACCTGGAATGGATATAGATGTTTACCTTCAGCCATTGATTGAGGAGTTACAAGAACTCTGGAATGTAGGGGTACGCACATTTGATGTCTCGAAGAAAAATAATTTTGTGATGCGAGCGCAGTTGATGTGGACAATAAATGACTTCCCGGCGTATGCAGATTTGTCCGGATGGCCTAACAAGGGTGAGTTTGCATGTCCTTGCTGTATGCATTCAATACGGTCTAAACGGTTAAAACACGGTAAAAAACATTGTTATTTGGGACATAGACGATACTTGCCCATGGATCATCCGTGGAGGCGAAACAAAAAAACATTTAACGGAACCCAAGAATTAGAATGTGCCCCCCATGTGCAAAGTGGAGAAGAAATTCTGGGACAATTAGAGGGTATGGTTTTTGAGGATGAGAGCGCGGGCATGGCAAACAAGGATAAAAAGAAAAAAAGGAATAAGCGGAAGAAGGGAGAAACATCGACTGAAAATGTAATTTGGAAGAAGAAAAGTATTTTTTTTAGGTTGCCGTACTGGAAAGATAATTTATTGCGGCACAACCTTGATGTTATGCACATAGAGAAAAATGTGATGGACAATATACTTGGCACAATTCTTGACATCCCAGGTAAGACAAAGGATGACCTCGCAACCCGCACAGACTTGATGGAAATGGGTTTGAGACATAAACTTCATCCGTTCACGGCCGATAATGGTAGAACCTATATGCCCGCAGCATGCCACACGATGTCCAGAGATGATAAAACTCATTTTTTGAAAGTGATTCGAAATGTGAGGGTGCCCGACGGATATGTTTCTAACGTTTCTCGTTGTGTAAAACTTAAAGAATGTACAATATCGGGCTTAAAGAGTCATGACAGCCATATATTGATGCAACAACTTCTCCCTATTGCATTACGCGGATCACTGCCAAATAACGTAGTTAGACCTCTTGTTGAGATGTCTGCATTCTTCAGGGGGATATGCTCTACAAACTTAACACAAGAGGATATGGACCGACTAGAGGGTGACGTCTGTGTCACTTTGTGCAAGCTGGAACAGATATTCCCCCCCGGTTTTTTTACTAGCATGGTTCATGTGGTCGTGCATCTTGTCCGTGAATGTCGACTTGGGGGGCCTGTACAGTATAGGTGGATGTATCCAGCAGAGAGGTAATATTTGTGCATGCTTAATAATTATTTTAATTTTTACGATATTAGAATACAATTGCTAACTAGCACTACTTGAATGGTGTTCCTATGTAGGAGCCTTGGGGGGTTTAAATCTAGTGTACGCAATAAAGCAGCTCCTGAGGGCTGCATTGCGGAAGGCTATATAGCGACCGAGTTGATGACGTTTTGCTCGAGGTATCTAGATAACGTACCAACATTTCACAACAAAACCCAAAGAAATCCTGATGGTTCAAAGGGGGCGGGAACACGAGTCATACTCGACCGTATCACATTGACACAGATTCATCGATATATTACGAAGAACTCTGACGAGTTCCTTCAGCTTCGAGCGTAAGTTGTGTTACATCAATATGTATGTTTAATTATGTTATAGCCTTGGGATGAATAATAATGCGACTAATTTCCAATTGTAGGATGCACATGGATACGCTTTGGCAATCACATAATAGGGGGCGAACTACGGATGATCAATTAGAAGCTCAACATCATGAACAGTTCTGCGATTGGTACCGTGAATATGTACGAATTATCATCATGTTTAATTATTAAATGTTGAACTTATACATCATATAAACTAACCAAACTAACTTTGTGCGTTTTACATTGTACGTAATATACTCGTAGGTCGATCGATTGGACGATCGAGGTAGGAAGGAAATAGGTGACAAATTGGTGATGCATTGTAGAGGGCCAAAAGAGACAGCTATAAGATATAATAGATATGTTGTAAATGGCAAACTGTTTCGCACTCGAGCACATGATGCGGGAAAGAGGACTCAGAATAGCGGTGTGTGTGTGCCGACCGTTGATGGCGAAATGTACTACGGGAAGTTAACAGAAATAATTGAGGTCGAGTACTACGATAGGACCAAGTACGTTTTGTTCAAATGTGATTGGGCGGACACCACGAGGGACATAGGGTACAAGGTGAATGAGTATGGGCTAGTGCTTGTCAATTTCAAAAAACTTGTACACACGGGAAAGTTGATCACCGATGAGCCGTACGTGCTAACCACACAACATCGAAGATAATACATTTGGTCATCTACCTCAAATGCAGCAGACAGTGAGCCAATTAGAGGCGTGTTCCCCTGGTCACGTGGCGCGGCTGTTCGACTACAGCATGTCGGGTTCTCATGATACTGAGACACATCTTTCAAACTATAATGAGACACAAGCTCCGGAGGGCCTACATGATGCACAGTCCGCGGAGGGCCTACATGATGCACAGTCCGCGGAGGGCCTACATGATGCACAGCCTGAGGATGAGCTTGCTACACAAGTGCTGAACGTGAATCAGGTCCGGACGATAAGTAAGTACATATTTTTATAAATTTAAAGGATATATACGTATTTATTGTTTTGCATTTTATATTCGTTTCGAAATAATTAACATCAATATCTATTAATGTTATAGGTACTAATCCGGATGGCAGCACTTGTTTTGAAGTTATGACCATTATGGACCCGCACAAGGCATGGGAGATCCCCGCGGGAAAGAGGGTCGTGATGGATTATAATCCAGGCTGGCAACCCGTAGGATTTAGCGCCAATAAATTTAGACGGCAAACCGGGAAGCTAATAAGGAGCGGAAACTATGTGCATTTACGGGACGATTGGGCGCATGTACCGGCTCGTACAAAGGAGGATATATGGGAAGCCCTGATGGTAAGTAGACTTTTACGTACCGTCAAACTTTTTTTAAAAAAAAAATTTATTTATCATCTTCCAACTTGTGTAGGTGGACTTTTACATCCCACCAAATTATAATTTACAAAAAGTAAAACGAGATGCGTTTCGGGATATGGGTGTAAAGCTCAAGAATTGGAGACACAGCACAAAAGTTAATTTAGGCATTCAACGGGGAGATACTCCTGAGACGGTACGAGCAAGAGTAGGGGCAAGAAGACTCTCCAACTACCGCCCTGAGGACGTGGATGCGTTGTTGAATAAATGGTGTGACGAAGAGTATCAGGTTAGTCATGAATTATATTACTATTTGGTGTAGTTTCATTAATTTCATTTAGTTGTGTTAGTGTTTACATAATAAGAATGTTAATTGTGTAGGAGTATGCTGACCATATGAAGCAATTACGAGCATTGCAAAATACTCCTCATTGCACGGGGACCAAAAGCTATGCGAGGTTGTCACACGAAGAAGTATGTGCACCAATTTATTCCATACATATAAATGTAAACATTTTATATATGTAAACATGTGTTATAATGATTTATTCTTTTGGCAGACTGTCAAGGATGGCACTCCTCCTACGCGAGCACAAGCGTACATAAAAACTCACAAGAAGAATGATGGAAGCTATCCAAATGATATAGTAAAAGAGAGATGTGTATGTTATTCATCTTTCATATATTGTTTTACTTATATGTGTAATTATTTATTTACGATGCACATTAGTTTGACGCACCAACATTTAATACTACATGCAGGAAAGGATGGCGATGCTAATGCCAACCGACTCTGCCGCATCGTCAAGCGTAACACAAGGAACGGTACGTTGGAGACATGACGATGCGTATGCCCAGGCGCTTGGCAACAAGCCGGAGTACGCCGGCAGAGTTAGGCAGGTTGGACCAAATATTTGGCCTATGCGAGGGTCCATACACTCTTACCATACACCATCACAGCCGCATTCACAAAATCAAGGGCACGCCGTCTTTTCGCAAGAAATGTTTGTTTCTGAGATGGAGAGAGCACTCGAGGTTGAGAGGGCACGACACAGTTCTGAGATGGAGAGAGCACTCGAGGCTGAGCGGGCAAGACAAGCTTCTGAGATCGAGAGAGTACTTGAGGGTGAGCGGGCACGACACAAGTTACAAATGGATGAGGTGTTGACAGCACAATCTCAGATTATGTCCCGTTTTAGCCAAATGGAGTCATTGTGGCGCCAATCAGTATCCGTGCCTGGAGTCTCTCATGATAATATAGTGCCAGACAAAAATTCTGCACATCATATGAATGTGTCATCTGTTGATAGCAGATCAGGTAATAATTAATGAGTTTTTTTTTCCTTGGTATGATTACGTCTGTTTAAATTCACACTTTGTTAACTGCTTAGGACTTTATATAATTTGATCATATTGTTTGCTAACATACTATATTTGTTTTATCATTCACAGATCCTACGGAAAATGCTATGCAGTTACCCGATCATGAAAATCTTGCTGACGATTGATATTGGGTAACATTTAGGTTTATTTTGGTTGACAAATATGTACTTGCCTTTTTTTGCTCCAGTTTTGTTATCAATCTATGACAAAGATTAATTATATATTTTGTTTATTGAAACTTTTGGAATGACTCTTTGGGATTAATTTAGGACAAAGATTGATAATATTGTATATTTTGTTTGTTGTAAGTCTTAGTTTGAGTATTATGAATCTATGTTATGTATATATGTTTAGTGAAATTTTTGGATTAATTTTTTTTTTAGTTGTGATTGTTGATATGAGTTCAAATTGTTGCAATTGTGTTGATTATGGATTGATGGAATTGTTGTAAGCCAATACCAAATTTCGGATTACAGGATTTTTGGATTGCAGGATTTTAGGTTTATTTAAAAAAAAGATACCACAATTAGTGGCGTGTCATTGGTTAACACGCCACAAAGTCAGAAATACTGACTGACTCATTTGTGGCCTTCTAAAAACGCCACTAACCCTATGTCACTAATGTTTAGTGGCCTTTCAGGGTGCCTGAAAGGCCACTAAACATTAGTCACAATTCACTTAAATTTTTGTAGTGTAATAATCTGTACATTAGAAGTTTCCGAATTGGAAAGTTGTGCTGCTTCCGCGTTCAATGCCAAGCACCCGATATTTGAAAATTCTGAATCTGGAATGATCATATTGATCAGTTTATTGTGGACAAGGACAACACGTTGGAAGTATTTGCCAAGTATTTGAGAGTATTTGCCAAGTACAAGGTTATTTCCTTATTTTCACTACTCTAAAAAAATAAAAAATAAAATAAAAAAAAGTCAATCTTTTTTCAAAATTATTACCAAACAACTTTGTTTACTTTTCTTTCACAAAAAAAATTCAAATGTTATTTTACATCAATCAGTTCTTATTACTATTCAAAAACCAAAAAAAAAAAAAAAACCCTGCAACAAAAACTCTCTACCAAGCATAGCCTTTCTTTTCTTATTTCTTTTTTAGGATCGATACTGCACACTTGAACATTGGGGGAATACATTTAAGACCACCAAACATTTTTTTAGGCCTTATTTGGTTCACGGAATGAGTATTCTATTAGTAAAAATAATAGTTATTAACTTATTACTAAGAATGAAGGCCAGTGTGGAATGGAATATATAGTTATTCATATTCCTTAGTTTCGTGACAAAAGATATGCTATAATTCGAATTGAATCAAAATTACTAAAAACCCTATATGATTTTTTTCTAAAACTAACTTTAAAAAAAACAAAAAAAAAAAAAAAAAAAAAAAACCTAAAAAAGCTTTAATTGTTTGGGTGGCAGCACCACCCCCAAGAGACTCCGGGGGTGGTCGGGGGCCACCCCCGACACGAATCGGAAGTGGCCCCAAGCCACCCCTAATGTCTCTCGGGGGTGTCGCGACCACCCCCAACAAGAATCGGAAGTGGCTCCAGTCCACCTCTAAATTTATTGGGGGTGGTCACATCACTTCAGGAATACCTCGGGAGTCCACCACAAGGTACTTTGAGGTGGTGCGGCTACTCTCAAGACCCACATCAATTCAACGTTTTTAATTGTTTTTTTTTTTTTTTAAAGGGTTGAAGGGTTAAAATAAAAAGAAATTTTTTTTTTGAAAAACATTGTTTATTCTTTAAGGAATAGTTATTCTTTTCATTTTTTAAAGGAATAAGTATTCGATCCTCTTCTTACAAAATAAAAGAATGATTATTAGATAAAAATAATAATTCTATTTTAGAAATCTGTTTCGCAAATCAAATGGTCCTTAATTAGTGTCCTTGAGCTTTGGTCATTTTGTCATTTAGACCAGAAAACTTTAACGCGTAACATTTGGCATTTCCTACTACCACACCCAATTACAAGTTTTACAAGTTACGCGTAACCTTTTGGCTTGATGGGTTTGTACGTCATGGACTAGTACTAGACTATATATCAATGTCATGATGACGTAGTTTTAATTTGAATTGTAGAAGCAACTATTTAACTTCAGACTTTGTTATGGCTTTCTTGGCTACGACGATATAGCTAATTAACCCATTTTGAATGAATTAATTATTCAAGGGCTGCACAAATATAGTCGTTAGCTCGAGCTTATTCTGATAATTATAAGCTAGCTCCCATGGTTATATTTGTACTGTCTTCAGTTTGATCTAAGACGAAAAAGGGTTCTAATCAAGCCAAGTCTAACCAAGTATTAAAAATCCAAAGTTTAATTATTTAATTTTGTTTTGAGTGAAACAACCAAAGTTCAAACATGAGTATGTAGTTTATATGCTCAAATTTGGTTCATTTGTTTTTCAAAGGAATTCGAGGTTATTCACAAGCTCATTAATAACTTATTCATTTCCCGTATAAATAAATATTCACAAACTATTAAAGCGATATTGATCATTGCTAAAATTTCATATTCTTATTTATTATTGAATTTATGGAATCCACACAAATCTCACGTTTGGGTGCTGTTACTTCTGTATATCCAATAATTAATTTTTAAAATAGAAAAAAAATAAAAATAAAAATACAAGAGAACATTTCTTCTCTGGGGGTGTGTAAAAAGTCTCATAGATATATGGCCTGAAAGGTATATTCACAACACCCTTCAACTGTTCTACACGTTTACATGAACAATTCAATGGGAGTTAATTTGGTCGGCGAGAAAATTAAATGTCATAATGTGCATGGCCCGTTGCCAGGAAAAAACCTTTTGGTTTCGTAGTTTGTAACTTTGTACGTTATCACTTATCTCTCAAATCTCAATCAACCTTAATTTTCTTTTGAATATTTTAGAGAGTAGACCATTAATATTCAAAGCACGTGGAACCGCTTGGTGAATGCGGACTTGGAAGTACACAGCCGCGTTGAAAATGGGGGTGGGAGTAGTTATCCGAGATGCTGCAGGTCGTGTAGTTGCAGCAAAGGCGAGAAATGGGGGCAAGCGGGGTCATCTTGGAGGGCGATGCTCAGGTGGCCGGTGGTTTCCGCTTTGCGTGCAACGGCTTTTTGCAATCGGATATACGGACAATTAATTGAAGACATCAAAGAATCTCTCTCATTTTTCCTTAGTGGAGGTTGTGTATGTCTGTCGAGAGTCTAATAAGCCTGCTCATGTATGTGTTGGCAAAATGTGTTATTTCTCAACTGTTGAACAACACTGGGGTGGGGGAGTGGCATTCTTTCATCAAAAGTGTTGTAGCAGCAGAGTGTAGTCTTCCTGAATGAGCAATGGAGGGATGGAGCTGTCACGCGTTGGTGAGTGAGATCTATTTGTTGGTAGGTTTAAGCCACATTCCAATGCGTGGATGTTCGATGGAGGAGCGGCTGGTGTAGGCGAAGGCGAAAGGCTGGGCTAGCTCCACATAAGAAAATATGTATTAAGCGGTTGTCAAAGGACCCCAATTTAATAAAGCCCTAATTAATAAATATTAATAAGGATTTTTTTTATAATATATATATATATATATATATATATATTTTTTTTTTTGAAGGATTGATTATAGTCAATATTTTTTAATTAAGGCCCCTAATTATAGTAATAAGTAATTAAAAAGACATTAATATCATTTAATTCTCTAACATTCTATTCTTGAAATAAATTTTAAAAAATTAATAGTATTAAATAAGATAATCAAATAATATAAAATACAGTCTTAAATAAAACTCATTTTCAAACTTCAAACGTTCTATTCATGAAAATAATGAAGAGAATAAAAATAATAATAATAATAATAATATTCAATTATGTTGTGAGTAGAAATTTTTTGGGCCTTGTGATGGCAACAGGATCTTCTTTAGTTGAGTTTCAACCGGAGATAAGCCAGTTAGTTATAAAAAAATGGTATTTTTATAATTTTATACTACGTAAAATTTTATTTTCTAATATTGAAAAAAAAAAATTACAAACAAACCTGCTTGCTGCTGGTCTGTCTCCATGCGGCCCGATTCATTTCACCATTACTTTTTTGCTTTTCCCTTGATACCCTTCTAAAGTCGCTTGATTGACTTCGTCGTCAAGCAGACCTTGTCCTAATGGCAAATGTTTGCATCTTCCTACGCTTTTTACATTGTACCAACACAAACTTGATTGCAGTAAACCATTTCCGTTTGCCATAAATCTTCAAGGCTTAAATCTGTGCATATTACAGACGCAAAAGGAAATGGTTTCTTCAAGACTACTTCTTTTCCTGTCTCCAATTTTCATATTAGTTACTCTAGCCACTACCCAGCCAAGCTTCATATACTATAACTGTTCAAACGTTCAGGGTAATTATACCACAAAGAGTACCTACGAGGCGAACCTCAACCACGTCCTCTCGTCCATCACCTCCAACGCCGATATTGACTATGGGTTTTACAGTAAAGCCTCTGACGGCCAAGAACCTGACAAAGTTTATGCAATTGGACTTTGTCGAGGAGATCTTAAGCAAGATGTTTGCCGTAGTTGCCTCAATGACTCTACAGTTGCTCTCACACAGCTTTGTCCCAATCAGAAGGCGGCAATAGGATGGTATGACAATTGCTCGTTGCGCTTCTCAAACACCCCCATATTGTGCATCGAGACCGAAAATCCTAATTTTACAGTTTGGAACTCAAAGAATGTATCGGACGTTGATGGGTACGGTGAGGCGCTTAGGACCCTGCTAGATACCAAGATAAGTGAAGCTGCATCGGGTGTTTCTCGCAAGTTTGCGACGGGAACCTCGCCCGCCCCGGACTTTAGCAAAATACATGTGCTTGTGCAATGTACTCCTGATTTATCCCACCAAGAATGCAGTAAATGTTTACAAATGATTTCTGCTCAAATTCCAGTCTGTTGTGTTGGGCAGGACGGTGCTAGATATTATACACCCAGCTGTAATTTTAGGTACGAGAGCTACCCTTTCTTTGACCTCACCGCTGCTCCATTGTCACCGCCTGTGCAAGTACTCTATCCGCCGCCGATGAAAGGTACGCCAATTCTGCTAGGACAAAAATTTCTTTCAAAGGTTACTCCAATGGAGTTTACAAAATTATCATGTCTTGTTTGAACAAATGGGAAACTTCTCTCGTGCTATTAAAAAAATTATGTATTTTTCACACGTTAAGGAATACATGACAATTTTATAAGTTGAGTTGGAAGAAAACTCTATCCCTTCTCATATACTCCAGTTCCCATGAATGTTAGATATTTTCTTAATTGGGCTGAGACATATGTTCAGCAGTTGACATGCCTTGAATGACCTGCTTTTGATTTTCACAGGAAAGGAGAGAAACACTGGAACTGCTATCATCATTGCTGTTCCGACTGTTATTGTGATGCTACTTACTGTCATTATTTTCATCTTTCTAAGAATGAGGAAGCCAAGGGATAATTTTGAGAGTAAGTTCAAATTAGTTGAAGTGTTGTATGCTTTTACATGGAGTAAACAAAAAAAAATCTTTCAGAGCAAATAATTTTCTGAAAATATTTACATCTGGTTTGAATTAAATCTTGGCTAATAATTGCAAATCTCTCTGTAAAATGGGATCATGTTTCATGCTGCAAAGATTATGAGATTAGCCCTTCTCTATACGCAATCACTAACCCATTTCAAGCTCCTCTGTTTCAGTGTGTTACTCTTACTTAAACAATGCACTTTAACCAGTTGAATATGTATTAACTTTGATCCTCTTCTCTGAAGCTGCGGATGAAATAACAAGTGTTGAATCCGTGCAATTCGATTTCGGCACTATCAGAGCTGCCACAGACAACTTTTCTGACGCAAACAAACTTGGGAAAGGTGGATTTGGGCCAGTTTACAGGGTAGGAAAAAAAAAAGAATCATCAATCAATTATCTGTCAAAGTTTATCAAACAAATATATTTAGTTATTTGAAGTTTACTTCCAATGTTTTACTTATGTTTTTGTCAATCTCACATGTATTCAGGGTAGGCTTTCAAACGGACAAGAGATAGCTGTGAAAAGACTATCAAGAAACTCTGGACAAGGAGATGTTGAATTTAAGAATGAGGTCCTCCTAGTGGCCAAGCTCCAACACCGGAATTTAGTTAGGCTCCTTGGATTCTGCTTGGAAGGAAATGAAAGACTTCTTATCTATGAGTTTGTGCCTAACACAAGCCTTGATCACTATATATTTGGTACCACACTCAATTTCTGCTCCTATATTATGATCAAAATACTTTCATTTGGGTACCAAAAAAGAGAGAATTTTAAATGTCCGACTAAAAATATGATTTCATGAACATGCAGATCCCATGAAAAGTGCGGACTTAGATTGGGGAAAGCGGTATAAAATTATAGGTGGCGTTGCTCGAGGGCTTTTATACCTTCACGAGGATTCGCGACTTCGGATTATTCATCGCGACCTCAAAACTGGCAACATTCTGTTAGATGCAAAAATGAATCCTAAAATTTCAGATTTTGGCATGGCAAGATTATCTGTATTGGATCAAACTCAAGGCAGTACAAATAGAATTGTGGAGACCTAGTAAGTGTCTATATATATATATATATATATAGTTTTCTTCGTTAATAATTGATGTAAATATGAAATTTGCATCGGATTACATGCCAAGATGGCCTTAGAAAAGATTGAAATTAAATGATTTTAACATGGTCATTAGCAACTCTGTTACCATTCAAATTAAACTGAAGCAAAGTTTATTGATATTGATATACAGTGGATATATGGCTCCAGAATATGCAATGTTTGGGCAATTCTCGACAAAGTCAGATGTCTTCAGCTTTGGTATCCTAATTTTGGAGATTATAAGTGGTCAGAAAATTACTAGTTTTCGTGATGCAGAGAATATGGAGTACCTTCTTAGCTATGTATGTATATCAATTGGTACCTTCTTAGCTATGTATACAGCCTTTTGTTTACGCATTGATATATTTATGCAGGCATGGAGAAATTGGAGGGAGGAGACAGCTTCGAATCTCATAGATCCCATGTTAATGAAGGCCGGTCCAATGGCTGAAATGATGAGATGCATTCACATCGGTCTGCTATGTGTTCAACAAAATGCAGCTGACAGACCAGACATGGTTTCAGTGGTTTTCATGCTTAATAGCAATTATGTCGCTCTCCCTGTACCTACACAACCTGCAAGCTTTATGCAGAGCAATGGTCAGTCAGCCACACCACTGCAACCGGACATCAATTGCGGGGGAACTAGTTACTAGTTTTCAATTAGCGAGTTATATCCTAGGTAGTGTTTTGTGGAATGAGGCTGTAATAAGCATGTCAATATATAAATTTAACTTGCCATGATTCATCTGATGCCCCAAGATCAAGGGAACTAACACGTTACGTGCTTATCAAGGGACAAAAATTAGGATGCTTCTCAAGAACCCTTTGGACACAGTGCCTAAAAAACCGATGGTGCCCAACCATACGGCCCTACGTAGCAGACGAAATCCCTCCAGCCCTTTAAACAAACCATAACGTCCGGTCCTCCGCACTGTCGCACCCCACTGCCCCGAAACAAACCATCACGATTCTATATCTCTGTCCCTCCCCCTGCTCCGATAGTCGAAGCCTCATCGCTGGGTACTCAAATCAAGATTATTGTCTCTTATTTTTTGTATATATATTATTCTACATCAATTTGTCAGATTTACCTTCCTTATTTTCTTTAATCAATCACTGTACTTGTTTTATTTTACCAAAAGTTTTTTTTTAAAAAAAAATAAAAATAAAAAATAAATAATTCCCTGAAATTTTCATTCAAATATGTTACATACCGGGCATCACTTATTGAAAAGAAATTTTAAGGGGTAATTACCTTTTTCCCCCATCAACTACCAGTTATTGTCAATATGCCTCCATGAACTGACACATCGACCAAAAGAGAGCATTCAACTACCAACTTTACATACTTTGCCCTCTTCCTTCAGTTTAATTCGTAAAAAGACCGAAATACTCTAACTCAAATTCAAAAATGACATAAATGCCCTCAACTTTTTTAAACATATTAATTTTAATTTTTTTTTTATTAATTACTGTTGGATGGCATTTTGGTATTTAAACCAAAATTAACGCCCAAAAATGGAATATTCCGTCCAAGTGAACGGGATTCCCTGACGGAGGGGGACAAAGTATGAAAAGTTGGTAGTTGAATGCTCTCTTTTGGTCGATGTGTCAATTCATGGGGGCATGTTGACAATGACTGGTAGTTGATGGGGGAAAAAGTAATTACCCCAAATTTTAACCCAAATGTAAGAAAAAATGTTCAAATATTTATTAAATAATTAAATTTACCATCAATTTCTTCTCTCAGTTTAAACTTTTTTTATTAGTTAATGTCACGGACAATCATATCTTACGAGCAAACGACCGATCAAAATTTAAACACATTAATTGCATGGTTTGCATGCTAGTTACATATAATGAAAATGGAAGTTTTAGACTCAAATGCTTAGGATTGCGCCACATGTCGTAATACTATTTTTTTTTCTCATTAATTAAAATCAAAGCGATGTGATTTCTTCTATATTCGTTTGTATCATATCATATCATTTCTATATATGTAAGTACATGATAAAAAGCTTACACATTCACTAAAAGTGCTACTCATTATATATGCATATATGAGAGATACACGTCTATCAATCCTGGTATATCAGTTGTCCATTTTTTTTATTTTTTATTTTTGCAAATCAACATGTACATCCGTGAGATGGAAAAAAATCAGTTCTCCATGTACATCTAGGGGTGCATATATGATAATTCGTGTTTGTGTTTTAGGTTCTAATCATACTGATGCATAGATATATATAAAACTATATAGGTCAACCCTAACTTGACCCATTTAATGAAATTGGTCAAATCTTTCAACTATAACCTTATATAATTTGTATTGGGTTCATGTCAAGTTCGTGGGGTCATGTCAAAAATTGTCATCCATTATGTCACATGTCGGATTTAGATCGTGTCAAATCATGAGTATAAGATTATATATATATATATATATATATCAATTTTAACTTGACCCATTTAGTTAAACATGTCAAATTCCTTAACCCTAATCTTTTAATTTCGTATTGGGTTCGTGTCAAATTCATGGGTTGCGAAAAAAATTGCCAGCCCTATACACATCTAATGTCTATCTTTTTACAAACCAACCATTTGATTTGTGAGACCCACCTGCTGTCATTTTTTTTTGCAAATCAACATGTACAAGCTAGCTAGGTATGAAAAAAAAATAAAAAAAAAAATCATTTCTTCATGTACATATGATGTCATCTTTTGCAAATCAAGCATTGAATTTGTGAGACTCATATGCAAAAAATAGTTGTTTTGTATTTAGCCTAAAAAAAAAAAAATCTTTTCCATTTGTTTTATATGATTCTTGAACCCGTTAATCACGAGCTGGATCTCAAAACCCTTTTGATAAAGTGTCGGTGACACCCACAAAGGGTGGAATCATAGTAGCAAATAATTGAAGCGTAGAAAATTAGAAATATTGAGAGGGTCTCTCTACTCTCTCTCTTGCACTAATTTTCTGCTTTCTTCTCCGCTGAATCTCGGACGTCTCTTTGCATGTGCGGATACGCGTTTACCCTAAAGGGAAAGAAGAAAATATGCATAGGGATGAGAAAATAATGGAGAAATTGACAAGAGAGATGATTGAAAAGTGAATGGAATCTGTTAAAAAAAGAAGCTGGAAGTGATCACTTTTGTTCTTATCCTAAGTCATCTTGTAAATAAATTAAACATTTAATTTATTATTATTATTATTATTATTATTATTTTATAGGTGTATAACCAAAGAGTAATGTTTCTTGCACAAGTCTTGCACAACTCTAACAAATTTTTTTTAAGATCAACCATTGAATATTTAGGACCTACATGTAGAAAAATAAATCCAATGGTTGATCATAAAAAAATTAGTTAGAATTGTCTAAGAATTGTGCAAGAATCATTACTCATAACCAAATTGACAATACTAGAACCAGTAGCAGTAGAGGAAATATCAGGATTTCATTAACCTCCAAATAATGAAACCTTTTCAACACATACAATGTCACGAATTAAACCGGAGAATCTTATATCCATATTTACTCTAGGGATTGTTGTACAATCCCCTATGCTAGTCTATGGGCAGCCATATTTGCTCCCCTCCAAACGTGCCACAAATCCCAAGAACAGAAACCTTGAAGTAAAAACTTAGTATCTTTAATCAATTGACCATAATGACTCCAGGATTGCCCTTCCATCGACAAAGCATTTAAAATCTCTATCGCATCTTTCCCTCCAACAAAATATTCCACAATTCTATGTATAATATCTCGACAGAATTCCAACAACCTTCCAAGTGCCATAAGCTTCCACAATTGTAAGGTAAATTATGAATTGTTTTGTAGAACACATGGACGCCAAAACTTTTTGTTAAAGTAACAAGTTCTATCTTTAAGATTATGAATAAAGTATAAAGTCTTCTTTTTTTAAAAATAAAAAATCAAAAATCAAAATTTTAAGAAGGTTTACTTTTCTTGCACATCTATTGTTCATCTCTGTACAAAAAGTGTAAATCTACATAAATATATATATATATATATATATATATATATATATATATATATATATATATATATATATAGTTCCTCTATATGTGCACATGTCAAATAAAAGCAAACAAGTCTTAAACTTAACTTCATACTAAGTCGTAAGTTATAAGTATTGTATACAAAAGTTACATGTCTATAAAATCATCTTTAAAAGTGAATTTTCTTGTGATTACAAAAGTATTCTAGTTTGCTATAGACATGTAAAAAAAAAAAAAATACTTTGTATCTCCTCCGAATTGTGCTCAACGACGGTCTTTCATGAAATAAAATTCACCCATTATCATTTTTCTAGTGAAATCTTTATATATTTCTTTCTTAATATAAACTAGCAAATGATATGCTAGAACTCATTTTTCATTCTACTATGTAATCTAGTTTTTACTAGTAGAGTAAATTTTTTTGGGAGGTTGAATTTTATTTTTGCCAAGACCATCATATGATTAACCCTTAAAAAATAATTTTTTTTCTCAAGGGTTTTGAAATTTTTTGGGGGGCCATAGACCCCCACCCACTAAGTAACTCCGCCCTTGATTGAATTTATAAGAGTTTAAGACTACATGTTGGTTCTACATATTGAGTCATATTTAATTGTAGATTTATAAAAAAGATGTGTATGAGAATGATATCAAACATATCTCATAAAAAATAATAATAATAATAATAATAATAAAAAAATAAAAAAAAGAGAGATAATTGTGATTAATTAGTCATTTTTAATTATCTCGTCGGGTGCAGTAGAAGGCCGAGTAGGCCAAGTCAAGTCAAATTATTCAATTTTCTTCCAAACTTGGTTATGTACGTAGAGATAATGATGAAAGATTTAGAACAATTAAACTGCCATTGTGAAGAGAGACCATTTCCTAATCAACTTTAAAAGCAGAAATGGTAAAGTGATTATTAAACGTAAAGAAATGCAAAAAAACCGTCTAGAATCAATTCCATACGGTTTTTTCTAAACAGTTTAAAACCGTCCAGTATATAGTGTCACAAAATAAATTTTTGGACGGTTTGGGCAAAACCGTCCGAAATTCCAGACGATTTGACCCAAACCGTTTAGAAACAGTTCTGGACGGTTTTACCCAAAACCGTCTAGACTTTTCCTTCTTTTTTTTTTTGTTTCTTTTTTTTTCTTTCTGTTTCGATTATTTTTTATATTAATTAGTTTTTTTATTTTAATATGGTCTGAATTAGTTTTTTGATATTCGATCGGTTCATACACCGACCGGCGACAGAGAAGGAAAGAGGCCGGAAGAGAGATTCGGACGATGACGGAGAAAGAGCGAGAGGAAGAAAGATCTGTCACCCACGCACACCGGCCGGCAACAGAGAAAGATAGAGGAAGAGAGAACCAACCAGAATATGTGGTATTCCAGCCGGATCTCTCTCTGCATGCGGCCAAAGAGAGATACCGAGAGTGGGTTTCGGCCGAATCTGGCCAGAAACCCAAACGACTTCGCCAGATCTAGCCGGAAACCCAGACGGCCTCGCTAGATTTGGCCGGAAACCCACGCACATCGGTGTGGGTTTGACAGATCCAGCACTCCATCTCTAGCACTCTCTCCCGTTGTCCCGATCCTGCCGTTCCGTCGAGATCTCGTCGCTTGTGTGAATCAACGAACCCAAAAAGGAAAGACCCGGCCTTTTAGATTGAAGTGTCAGAGAATAGCATTTTGCTTCACCCTCAAGGTTGTTGTTCGGCCAGCTAGGGTTCATGAGGGGCTGGGGTTCACATTTGCGACATGGGGTTCAGAGGGGCTACGCCTTCTTTGCTTGGGGAAAATGCGTCATTTTGACATGCTTTTCAATCCGCGTCATTTTCTTTAGACGCTTTTAAGCCGTTGATAGTGTTTCGATCTACGGCTGAAAAGTTAGGTGCCTATCTGTGTATTTTGAATACTTATGAATTTTCAGACGGTTTGGAACAAACCGTCTGAAAATTTACATTTCTAGACGGTTTTTTTCAAATCGTCCATAATTTTTTTTTTTTTTTTTAATCAAGCAATTTTTGTCACCATTTTTTTAATATCAATAATTCCAGACGGTTTGGAGAAAACCGTCCGGAAATGTAAATTTCCAGACGGTTTTCTCCAAACCGTCTATAAATTTATCGACAGTTTTATCAAAACCATTTGGAAATTTACATTTCCAGACGGTTTTTTTTCAAACCGTCTGTAAATTTATGGATGGTTTGAGTTTATGGACGGTTTACTCAAACCGTCCATATTTATTTATTTAGAGACGGTTTTTTAAAAACAGTCTGTAAAATTTTAATTCTAGACGGTTTTAGAAATCGTCTAGAAAAAAATCGTCTATAATTGTCCTTTTTTTGGTAGTGACATCAAACATTGAGGGCTAGTTTAACAACTCAAATAATGAGATGCATCCACATTGATTTATTATGCGTTCAAGCAAAAGTTGCAGAGAGAGAGAGAGAGAGAGAGACAAACAATGGCTTCGGTCCTTCTCATGCTTAGTAGCCGTTCCATTGCTCTATCTGTACCAACAAAATCACCATTTCTCATGTATGCAGCACTAGACCAGACATGTCAACCCAACCGAAAAATAGGTTAGAGGTGACAGAGTCAGATCCATGCCGTAGCAGCTCTGTCCAAGCCTCAGCAAATGAGGCTTCAATTACTGAGCTATATCCTCGCTAGGATTTGAAGACCGAAGAACACTAGCAACAAATTCAATATAATCTCTTTCCTTTTTTAAATATAAGAAAAATCTAAAAAATAACCACAAAAAATTACCTGCAATAGCTTCTTTATTGCTTCCCTAAATATTGGGAATGTCAATGGATAGCACTTTAGCTTTCCTATTATACATTAGTTTAACATAAAATATCTCTCTTCTCTTTCATCTGTTTTGTTTTTAATTTGGAATTGTGTTGAAATTTTGTAAAAAAAGTGAGGATAGGTAGAGAACTTGTATTTTGTAAGGAAATAATATTTGAATGATATAGAAAAAGATATATAAGGGAATGTATTGTAAAGTGTATTTGGATAGAGAATAAAAAAAATAATTTTATTCCTTAAATTTAAAAAAAAAAATATTGAAAGAAAGTTGCTGCAGGTGCTACGAGGGAAGAAATGTTTTACCATTTTTGTTTTGAAATATAGTACTACCAACCCTTTGTTTTTCTTTTTAAGCGTTCTCTCGAAAAAGATAAAATATACTTATTTTTGAATGATATTGGGTTATATTATTCAATTCAGTAAGGATTTTTTTTTTTTTCAATCAATTTCAATTTCAGTTCCCTTTCACCTGAATCACCTCTATCTTCCCGAAACCATCTCTCTCTCTCTCTCTCCCTTCACCCCCCCTCCCCCCTGTTTTCTTTGCCCATTCCACATGCACCAAAACCCTCCCTCTCAAACCCCACCAGTCACCGTCGAGGCGCCGACCCAGCTAACCAAAACTCACAAAACACCAATTTTTCAAACAGAGAGAGAAGAGGTCCCTGATGACGAGGATGAAGGTCCATAGGCGAGGATGATACTTGGTGTACGGCCAACAGCCCAAAAGATTCAGCACAAACTGGGATGCTCGTTGAGCCTAATGGACCCATCAACACGACCTTACGAACGGCACAAGGAAAGGCAAAGCAAGGAACCCGATTCATCATTTCTTGCGGGCGTACGTTCTTGATCTAAGGCTTTCATGTGATCAATTGAATCTTTAGTTGGCGCCGTCAGTGGGAACTGATTAGTGATCTCCTAGACAAAAAATCTTATGCCGAACACTAGATCAATGACTACTAGAAGAAACGATGAATAATTTATAGTTGACTCAATTGAACCAATAAAATGAAGTATCCATGCGCCGACACAAAATTGGATCCAAAACTATTCCTAAAAGGCCGCTAAACTAGATTTGGATGAGATAGAATGGAATAAAAACAAAGACAAAGGAAACGCATAACCTCATGATAAGGCTTCCAAACAGATATGTTGACTTTTAAATCGGTCCTAATTTTCAAAGTTCAAAGTATTTTTTGAGCACTTAGCTTGTAATTACATTTAAGAGTATTATTGGTGGATGAAAAGGTTTGTGGTGAGACCTAGAGCATTCTTAATAGTCATTTTTCTTAAATATAAGGAACAAAACTATTTTTTACTTCTCTATCAAAAAATACTCCACAGTAGCTTCCTTTCATTTTTCTCTCTATGTTATTAAAATATTATTTTTTACTTTTACTTTAATTAAAAGTAGGAAAAAGAAGATAAAGTAGGAAAGAGATAATATATTTTTTACCTTTACTTTAATTAAAAATAAGAACAAAAAATAAAATAGAAGAGATAATATATTTTATGAATAAACAATTGAATGAGAAGTAAATAGTATTTCGCAATGCATTGAAAATTACTATTCACTTCTCAGGAAAATAATAATTTAAAAAAAACTGCTGTTAATGAATTTTTGTAACTTGTTTAAAATTTTTTTTAAAACCTAAAGAATAGATTCCTTTAAAGAAGTTGCTATGAATAATGTTAATGGATCGAAATTCAAGTTAAGGTTGATGATATGGTTTTTCATCAAGTGAAGTCACAATCGTGGGACCCATTCCTAGTTACTCTCTTCTTTAGTTTTGTTTGCACTCGACTACCTCTTTTTGTTTTTTCTTTTTTTCTTAATAGATATTTGCACTCGACTTTGAGTCATTTAAAAAGGACAGACTCGCTTTTGAAGAATAGAGAGAAAGAGAAAGAGTAGCACCAATTTTTTTATTTTTTTTTTCTTCAGTTTTGGGCCGGGTTAGTCAGCCACAAGCCCTACCTTTTTCTGTTATGTTCTTTCCTTTATAAAATAATTTCTTTTGTGTGAGATTAAGATTTTGGTGTATTAAAATTTTAGGTTTTGAACTGTAGATTGAGAAAGCCCAATACCACGTTAGGACCAAGTCTGGTGGCTACGCCCACATTAGGTCAATGACAAAAAGCTAGATGCACTCCCATCTTCATGAAATGTACCACAAGCTATCATCTCCTTAGCCTAGGGTTTTAGGCACTCCCCTTTATATCTCACATACTACCACACGGTTCACACCCAAGAGGGGCTCTCTTAATTACTATTTTTTTTTACAAGTTTTACTTTCTCAGCTAGGATTTGGACTGATTTGGACATCAAAGTGATTTCGATCTTTAGACGAGCAAGCCTTCTTATGACCATTTTTTTCTTTTATAGGCAAAGCTCTTTCTTGAAAGACGACTCGGTCAATGTAGATGTTTCTTGCATGAACAAATGATGTTTTATTTTTGATATAAAAATTCTTTACCATTTTTTTTAAAAAAATTATATTGTATAGTTTTTTTTTAAAAAAAATTTCAAATGAAATAATTCAGACTTTATCACATCCTTTTCTTGGGTAAAGTACAAACATATATATATATATATAGGTGGCAGACTATTACTTACGTGTAATCAAGTCAGATATTTACTAATTTATTGTTTTGGATAAGGAGAAAATTCTTCCATGCATGACCTCAGATCGATCGATTGAGTAGTAAAAAACGTATTACAGCATTATTAAAGCTGAAAAAACGTATTTAATTCCCTCAATTCTCCGTTTCTTCCCGTAAGTTATTCAGTACTCATCTGTGTTTCCGTGTGATTTCCTCTTCAAAACTAATGGAGCCGCCACCCAGGGAGTCCTCCTGCTCCAGTGCTCCCCATGTTTCTTTTAGCTAAAAAATAAAAAAGTGCATCGTCACATGCATCGTGTACGCTTTAGACTCAAAAAGTTTCTTAGTCAATGAAGCCGGAAGCATGTGTCTAAACACAACAAAGTGTTCGAACACAAAAAGGGTCAAACTCGACGGGTCATTATTGAAAGAGGAAGGATATAAAAGTAGCAAAAAAAGTAGATAAAACCACTTTAATTAGTTTATTCAAAAAGGAAAGCATTATTTGAAAGGATAAAAGACTCTCTAGCTGATTAACATTAAATTAATTTTTAACAATTTGAATATCTTCCAAAGGCTAGAAAGATAGTCTGCACTTCAATTCCGTTTGTTGGACAGTAATTAACCATTCGAAATGGCCAAGACGCAAGCTGCCCTGTGTGGGCAGCATCGTTGGCATGATCAGTTTAGGATATGTTTGTATTTACACCAGAAGTGAAGATAGCTGACTTCATAGTCCAATCTTGCCGCTAATTCTTTTTGGGATTTTCTCCCGGCCGGTAATCATGTGCCGACGTTTTTAATCGGCTACGTATGTACTTGAAAAGGATGTCAGGAAAATATTTTGAAAAATGTTTGTTATTCTGTATATTTTTTATCCATCTTCGTACAAAAAATTTACAAATTTATCATTGAATTTATAGGGCTATGGTGAGTTTCACAGATTCATTTTCCTATATATTTCTTGTCCGGCCACTTTCCTGTATATATTTTGTTTGTCTATCTCCGTATAAGCATGCGTTTTACGCGTAGAGCTAGTTATCTTCCAATGTCAAATGCATGTTTCCCAAATGAATTCTAAGAATTTAAGCAATATAGAATTAATTGAAACCAGTATTCAATTAAACGCAGACTCTTTCATTTGTGCATGCCTAGCCTGATCAAAAAACTTATAACTAAAAGGAAAGTAAAAAAATAGAGATAAAGATTTATACTTGGTTCAGTGTTAGATATGACTTATGTCTACCGCTAGGAAAGAGCCCAATAGGACTACATTGTACTCTTTACCAACGGCGGTGCCGGAGATGCATGTTTCCCAAATGAATTCATGTTTTACGCGTAGATTTCTCTTCCAATGTCAAATGCATGTTTCCCAAATGAACTCTATGAGTTTAAGCAACATAAAATTATTTGAAACCATTTTTCAATTAAATGCATTTGTGGCTTAGCTTGTGCCATGCACACAAGACACATACAGAAAAAATAAATTTTTGAAAAAAATTATCTAATTTTAAGATTCGAGTTCATTTATCTAATTAACTCAAATGATAAAATCTTGATAATAATTAATTAATTAATGATTATTCTCAATTTATGAAGAAATAAAAATAATAAAAATTATTTTATATAAGGAATGAATACGTTAATTGAACAGCTCGTTAAAAAGCTAGCTCAATTTTGCTCAAAAGATAAATAAATCAAGTTTGAGCATGCTATATCTAGCTCGATAATAATTAAGTTCGAGTTCAGCTCGTGTTCAAGACAAAATTAAACGAATCAAGTTTAAACATTCAATACTCGATTCGATTACAGTCTTACGGCCACACCCATGCTAAATTGAATATTAAAACTTCTTTTTTAAAACGAGGAGAAATACTAGAAATTTACGAGTAATTAGTAATTATCCGAGAAGTACTCACTGAGATCGCTCACATAGACAAAATGATCATTCAGAAGGCAATAATCAAATTAATAAGTAATTAAATTGCCAATAATTCAATGTATGCGACGATGAACCAACGGCGCCTACCGCACCAACTTATCCACTTGCCTTGCTTTACTACTTTAAATATATATAAAGAAAGCCAAAGTTGAATGTTTTCACATCATTGGGTTCCTTTTGGATGATAGTGGCAAGTTGCAGCATTATTAATTTACTGCTTAGCAGCGTGCACTACGTATATATAGGGGATATGCTAGATTATAATCTTCCCCATTGCAGAGAATTAATACATTGAAGGACAGTGAGAATACTGTCCTTTTTCTATGGCATCCTTATGCACCTTGATAAGCCCACATTGCGCAGAGAGATACCTACGTGCTCCCAAAGTACTGTTATACCAATGGTAACGTACATCACTAGAAATTTATAGGTAATTATTAATTATCTGAGAAGTCACTGAGATCACTCAGACAAAATGATTGAGAAGGCAATAATATATCAAATTAATAAGTACTTAAATTGCCAATAATTAAACTTATCTGGCCATGAGCCAATGACGTCCAAGTAATTCTAAATATCATATAAGTATATATTAAGTGTCTATAAAAAAATGAAGTGACTTTTAAAATTATTATTGGGTGTGTGATTGATCAAATAGTGATTTTAAAAGTCACTTCATATTTTAATAAACACTTAATATACATTTAGAATTACTCCATGCATATCCTTTTCAAAAAAAAAAAAAATTACTACCTACCGCACCAAATTATATATCCACTTGCCTTGCTTTACTAATATAAATATATATAAAGAAAGCCAAGTTGAATGTTTTCACATGCATTATTGGATTCCATTTGGATGATATACAAAACCATGGGCTTCTTGGAACTTAGTGGGAAGTTGCAGCATCATTTTACTCCTTAGCAGCGTGCACTACGTATAGGGGATATGCTAGATTATAATCTTTCCCACTGCAGATCGAGAATACATCGAAGGACAGTGAGAATGGGCTCTTCAAGAGTACTACTGTCCTTCTTTTTCTATGGCATCCTTATGCACCTTGTTAAGCCCACCATTGCGCAGCGAGATCCCTACGTGCTCTACCAGTGTTCTACCAGTAACGGTACCCGTACCTACAGGGAAAACCTCAATAGCCTCTTTTCCTCCCTCTCTTCTAAAAACCAAATCGATAATGGGTTCTACAATTTCTCCGCCGGAGACAACTCCGACAAAGTTAACGCAGTTGCGCTTTGCAGAGGAGACCTTACGGCAAGTAACTGCCGTAGCTGTGTCAATATGTCTGCTCACGAGCTCTTATTGCTATGCCCAAACAAGAAGGAGGGCATCATGTGGTATATGAATTGTACAGTACGATTCTCCAACAACTCCATATTTGGTGTTATGGAACTTAAGCCTTTGAGAGCTCTATACAGCTCGGCAAATGTCACGGACGGGAGTGGGACGTTCAAACAAGTTCGTCGGAATTTGCTGGATAGCCTAAGAAGTAAAGCTGCATCTGGTGACTCCATTCGAAAGCTTGCAATTGGAGCTGCCAACTCCACATACTTTAATATATATGCACTCTTGCAGTGCACTCCTGACTTGGAAGAGCAAGAATGCATCAATTGCCTAAATCAGACCATCGGATTTCTTCCAAAATGTTGTGATGACGCGGCTGGAGCGAGAGTTCTTACACCCAGCTGTAACTTAAGGTATGAGGACAACGTGTTCTATGACACTACTCCCGCTGTACGGCCGCCATCATCATCATCTCCTCCTCCTCCTCCGGGAGAAGGTATGGTTTCCATTCTCCTCCTTTATTCTATTTTCATGGACAAATATATATAATATGCAAACTTTTCCATAAAAGCCTACATAATAAGCCTTGAAGGCCTAAATCTTGCCGTTTTACCAAGCTCCGGCCGTCTCCCCTAGCTCTTCATACTCATTACACAAGTTTTAACCCAACACAAGTTGTTGCATTGACAGTCATATGATTAGTTCCATAGGCTGAAACGTACAATATTAATCCTACAACTGCTGTATTGATAGTTTCGGCAAAGCAACGTAATCCTCCCCAAATATATATACGTCTTGTGGGATTTAGCGATCCAAATTTTCTAGACATCAAAAAAAGGAAGTATTGAAGCAAGAATTTTGATTTTGATGTTTTAGTAGATTGGGATTCACCACGTTTATCCCGATCATCAAATTGGATGCAAACATAAACATGTATCGTACACTGTTTGGCTGTGAATGTACATAGTCAAAAGTATGACGGATATTATATATCAAGTTTTTGAAAGATATTAATGGCATGTTTGGTAAGTAATTATGTTATAGAATAATTGTTTGAATATTAATAAGAAGTGATTGATGTGATATAAAATTTGAAAATATTTTATAGAAAAATGAAGAAAATTTGTTTTGTAATTGATTTTTTAATTTGAATGGTAATAAAAAAAATGAATGATTTGATATAAAATGTGTAAAAAAGTTAGAATATATATATATTTTAAAGAAATGAAAAGAAATAGATTGAAAGTTAGAGTGATTTGCCAATGTTTTGTCAAAACATTGATACGATGGTATTGAAGTTCAACTGGCCATCACTTTTAGATTGAATAACTTTTCTATCAGCATGATAATTAGTTAGCTGCTGACTCAAACCTCACTCTTCAAGTACAATTCACGTTGAAAATTATCACCTTGTAAGGAAAGGTGTCTAACAGCTTTTATACGTATCATTAAGAATGTATTTAAATCATTTGAAATATATTAATACTTAAAATCATGGCCTTGTTTGAAAAGAACAAGAATGGAATAGAATAGTGGGTCTTTACTGTTTACATTTTTTTTTTTTTTTTACCTTTTTCAATAATAATCAACATCAAAATATTTTCACTTTTTTCATTTTTTATATCACATCAATAATTTTTTATTACTATTCAAATAAAAAATTTCATTACAATACAAAACCGTTATACATTTTTATACAAATTCTTTTTACTTTATATCACATCATCACTTCTTACTGATTTTACTTTATATCACATCATCACTTCTTACTGATTTTAAAATTAACAACCCACTACTCTGTTCTCTTCATGCATTTGCCAAACAACACCCATAATACTTTAAATTCTTATTATACAAAAGATCGAGGGGATCATATAAATTTGATCATATTTTGGAAGATTCATAGAAAGAGATTTATTTTGATAAAATTCACTTAATTACAAGAATCAACAAGCTAGTCTAAAGGTTAAATTGTTATTAATTTTGTTAATGTTTTCTTTCTCGATCCTACGTACTCCATACATCTAGCCAACACCAAAATTGACCATATGGGTTTTACAATATTCCCACTTATGACCAAACCTCTTGTTGTGCCATCTTGATTAGAACATAGCAAATTACACCCTCCCCCCCCCCCCCAAAAAAAAAAAAAAAAGAAGAAGAAAAGTTGTCATTCACACGAAAACTTCGATCTCTAAGTGGGCTATTTTTTAATTATATATTCATGCCTTTAGCTTTTCTTTGATTTTCTTTTAGGACGAAGGTGGGGTTGGTTTCACTCCTGCGTGGTTTCTTAATTAGATTGTAAAACTATTTACAAATTATGATAAATTTAAAATTCATAATACTTTATTGAGACGGTTTTGTGGCTTTTGTAGGGAAGAAGAGTAACTCATCTCGAACTATCATTATAGTTGTGGCAGTTGTTGTTTTTGTCGTCTTAGTAATCTGCATCTACGTCTGTATCCATTTAAGACTGAAAAAGCGAAGGAAGAAAGTTGAAAGTAAGTTAAAAATGGGTTTCTTGTCCTATTTACGAAGGATTTTGATTCTATAAAATGTAAAAATAAACCAAATCAGACAATTAGTACGTACTATATATATATGTGTGTGTGTGTGTGTGTGTGTGTGTGTGTGTGTGTGTGTGTGTGTGTGTGTGTGTGTGTGTGTGTGTGTGTGTGTGTGTGCGCGCTCGCCGCGCGCGCGCTACTTAATTTATAGTTAGTTCTACGCAATATTGGGTATAAAAAATATTAAATTGATTTTCAAGGTTCAAATTTTGCCAATATCTAATTTAAATGTATTAACTTGTTCCCCATGTGAAGCTGTGGATGAAATAATTAGTGTTGAATCATTGCAATTCAATTTTGCTACAATTAGAGTTGCTACAGAGAATTTTTCAGATGCAAATAAGCTTGGGCAAGGTGGATTTGGTGCTGTTTACAAGGTAATTTGATATCATATAATTATATAAAATATCATTCTTTATTTAATCTTGGATTCTTAAGAGTTACATATAATATATTCAATATGCTTTTCTTCAGGGTATGCTCTTGAATGGACAAGAAATAGCCGTGAAAAGGTTGTCTAGTGTTTCCGGACAAGGTGATCAAGAATTTAAGAATGAGGTCTTGTTAATGGCTAAGCTTCAACACCGTAATTTAGTCAGGCTCTTAGGTTTCTGCTTGGAAGGAAATGAAAGGCTTCTCATCTATGAGCTCATGCCTAATGCAAGCCTCGATCTCTTCCTTTTTGGTATGGTTAAAATACTTCTGCTTAAATGTTGGATTCTACTCATAATGTGTTTTTATTTTAAATTGAATTTCTTGTTGAACACAATTGGATATCTCTTTATTGTTCAATAGATTGATAAACTTGAATGAATATGTAGATCCAATCAAACGTTTGCATCTGGATTGGGAGAGGCGTTACAAAATCATAGTAGGCATTGCTCGAGGGCTTCTTTATCTTCACGAAGATTCTCAATTTCGTATTATTCATCGTGATCTCAAAACTAGCAACGTTTTATTAGATTCAGAGATGAATCCCAAAATTGCAGATTTCGGCATGGCAAGATTGTTTGTGCTAGATCAAACTCATGGAAATACGAGAAGAATTGTTGGAACTTAGTAAGTATCCTAACAAAATCGATACAAAATTAACAATTAATTAGATTGCATGCTTTGTATTATTTGTCGATCATATGAGTAACTTATGTTTTGTTGGAAGACAAAAAGCCTATCAAATGTCTTATTCTCCTGTAACTAGAATCAATTAAGAGAATTTGCGAAAGAGTAATGCTATTCTTCACATCAATTTCATATCAACTGACTTGACTTGTTTTAAATGGTTTTCTTTTGTTTTTCTTAACTAGCTAAACATGAAAAACCAATTAAAAAAGTTGTAACATATCTATTGCCATTCAAATAACAATGCTATTATCGATGTCCTTGTGCAGTGGATATATGGCTCCGGAATACGCAATGCATGGACACTTTTCAATAAAATCTGATGTCTTTAGCTTCGGTGTACTAGTTCTAGAGATGGTGTCGGGGCAGAAAAATAGTTATTTCCGTATAGGGGAGAATTTAGAAGATCTTCTTAGCTATGTAAGTATACTTATCTTTGAGTAAATCTTCCTTTTGCCAATAATTGTGGGACTAGTGTTAATGCACATGCATGAAATTGATAGTGATATTATGTCTTGCCCGTGTAATTATCTTGCAGGCATGGCGAAATTGGAAGGAAGGCACAGCATCAAATCTTATCGATCCTACATTGAGAGCTAGTTCAACATCTGAAATAATGCGATGTATCCACATAGGATTGCTATGCGTTCAAGAAAATGTAGCTGATAGACCAACCATGGCTTCCATAGTTCTCATGCTTAATAGTCACTCCATCACTTTATCCGTGCCCTCACGGCCTGCATTTTTTATGCACACCACCGCTGAATCAGACATGTCATCAAGTCGATCCTTCCAAGCCTCAACAAATGAGGCTTCAATTAGTGAGTTATATCCTCGCTAGGGCTTCATGGAAGTAACAAGAATTCTTCATTCAAGTCTTCAGAAAATTCACTTGAGGTCCATTTGGCTTAAAGGGCTACGCAATAGGAGTTGAGTGTATTGGATTTAAGGCTTGGACCTATGAGTCTATTCAATTGCCATTCACCATTACCCATACTACCTATAACCTGCACTATGGGTGAGTTTTTCATAAAATGTATATGCACTCATGTACGAAACTGCTAGAAAGTTTTAGCCTATTTAATAAATTTAGCCACCTTAAAATCATTCAAAATATTACATTTTTGTAATGCCCTCGCCTTTTATAAAAAGGTATAAGTGAAAATTTCGAATTTTTATGTTACATTACGATATCATCAAAGTTGAGATTTGACAACAGAATATATATATATAAACTTAGGAATATAACACATCAAAGCTAACTAAATTACCTCATTATATAAATAATATAATTTGGCGTTCTCACACAATAAATATACACAAGGCATTTAACATATGTGCCACATGCGATACTGATACTACGTAATCATTGTTTCTCCTAATACAAACCAACACATAAAATTTTACATGTTAAAATCAATCCTTAAATAACAGGTTCAGCATAATAATCCTAAATGTCTTGACTTTTCTCCTGTCCTGCATAAACATGTATGTGATTGCGGTCATTACCACAATCTCATATTGTGATCAAGTGAATCAACTGCTTTTAATAATATAATGAAATATTGATCTACATTATCCAACAATATGATGACAATTATATACATATGCACAATCTGTTTATAATATAACTTAAAACATTAAAATACTTTTAATCTCATAAAATCATAAACATTTAAAATACTAATAACTTTAAAATCATGAATTAAATAACCAAAGCTAAATAAGAAACTTACCATATATTTTGTAAAGGCACAAAGGATCGGCTGAGAGGGAGAGAAATAGGTTTCTTCTTTTCTTTTATTCTTTTCTTTATTTTCCTTTTTATGTTTTTCTCTTTTCTTTCCTGTACAGCCGTTCACACAACACAAGGCTTGGTTCTCTTTTCTTTTTCTATCCTTTTGCTTCATTTTTTTTCCTTTTCTATACTAGTCACTACAAAAAAATTGGCAATTCTGGACGGTTTGAAACCGTCCAGAAATTGCAAAAAACCATTTGGAAAAATGTTCAGACGGTTTTTTCTGGACGGTTGTAAATCGTTTAGGACAATATGTCGCTAAATAGGGTTTTGGATGGTTTGGGCCAAACCGTCTGGAATTGCGGACGGTTTGGCCCAAACCATCTAGAACCATTTCTGGACGGTTTTGGACCCTAACCGTCCATAATTATCCAGACGGTTTGGGCCCAAACCGTATGGAATTACTCTTGACAAAAAATAAAATTTTCTAGATGGTTTAGGCCTAAATCGTCCAGATTTTTTTTTTTAATATAAATTTAATAAAATACAAATTTCCTTAATACAAAACCTGCAACATCATCCATATCCAAATCTATTTCCCAATTCAAATCCATTTCCAAATCCAAATCTTATATCCAAAACCAAAATCCAAATCCAAATTCAAATGGTACCAACAACAATCTATGCAAATCCAAATTCAAATTTTCACAACAATAGTTACGTATTAGCTTACATATTACAAATTAAATTCAACTGCAAGGACAACAGAATTCAAGTTCTAAATACATAATCAAAACCCAAAAAAATTGATACCTAAAATCTGGCAAGGACAACAACTAGACATCACCTTCTTGGTTGTTTCCCCGCCATAATCATGGTTACCATACGTTTGACATTTGCCAACTCTTCCTGTTGTGCTGCATATTTGGTGTTTTGCTCTTCACACAAATTTCTCAAACGTTCCATCTCAGCAACCATCTCTATTTCCCTGAAATTAGGCGCACTAGATACTGATCCTTATTCGAAAGAATAAGAGGAGGATTTACCGGGAGTCGGCCTAGCCCCACCACACATACACGGCCGAAATGTTCCCGTCCTAACACTTGTGTGCACAAATTGTTATGCGACCAATATACCGACTCCTGTGAACTTTCTGGTTCTGAAGGCGATTGATTTTCGATAATTGTCCTTATCTTCGCCTGCACAAAACATACAAATGAAAACTTGAACCTTTTCTCAAATGGACAAAAGGTTAAAAAGAAAAAAAAGAAGAAAACTTGAACCTTCAAATAATATTTATGTATTTATCACGTACTTACCATAGCTTCCCCGACCGTTGCATTCACAGGGTTCCCATTTTTCTTGGTATGCGAGACAATGAACATATCGTCTTGGTTCAGGGTTTCACCTGTGTCTTTCCGATCCTCCTACAATATCATTAACATTATCAATTATAAGCTTATTATCTTACTATAGTACTTACGAGCCGTGAACCTTTTTTCTATTATACGTATCATTTCTCATTTTTTAAACACACCATCGTTGAATCAAACATGTCATTAGACCAATCCTTCCAAGCGTCAACAAATAAGGCTTTAATTAGTGAGTTATATCATCACTAGTGCTTGATGGAAGTAACAAGAATTCTTCGATTCAAGTCTTTGGAAAATTCACTTGAGGTCCATTCGGCTTAAAGGGCTATGCAACAGGCCGGAG
Source organism: Alnus rubra (assembly GCA_028654335.1). Lineage (NCBI taxonomy): Eukaryota > Viridiplantae > Streptophyta > Magnoliopsida > Fagales > Betulaceae > Alnus > Alnus rubra. The sequence continues at coordinate 51,422 of JAJPGS010000285.1, forward strand.
TTGAGTGTATTGGATTTAAGGCCTGGACCCATGAGTCTATTCGTTTGCCATTCACCATTATCTATACTGACTATAACTCGCGCTATGAGTGAGTTTTTCATATAATGTATATGCACTCATGTATGAAACTGCTATAAAGTCTTGGCCTATTTAACAATTTTAGTCACCTTAAAATTATTCAAAATGTAACGTCATCGGAGAGATAATATTTTTATTTTTAGTACACTATTTAACAACTTTTTCTTTAGTGTTAATGCTTATTATTGTCCATTAAATATTTGAGCTTAAGAAGGTTCCTTTATAAAGTTTTCTATTTAACTATTCATCTTTCAATTGTCACACTTCTTTTCAATGACTACATTATACTTATTTCAAAAAAAAATTGTGAAAACGTATGAGCAAAGAATTGCAAAAAATATTAATAATAATAATGAAAAAGAAAAAATAAAGAAAGAACATAAAGGTTATAGAAGAATTCATTAAATTCAAACAATTTTTCATTTATCACCTATAGTGACTATTGGGTAGATCAAATTAAGCAACAAAAAAAGTCATAAGATACTACTTGTCACAGATTTAGCCACCTTAAAATTATTTTATATATCAAATTTTGGTTCATTTTCAATCTATTTTTTAATAATCTTTAATTTGTTAATGAAATTTTTTTACGGCTATTTTGGGTACTCAAGTATGAAACGGTTAGAAAATTTTGACATATTTAACAAATTTAGCAACCCTAAAATCATTTGAAATCTTTAATTTTGGTTATTGGGGAGGTAATATTATTATTTTTATTGAACTTTTTAACTTTTTTTTTTTTTTAATTAGTGCTCACGCTTATTATTGTTATTGGAATATTTGGGCTTAAAAAGGCTCCACCTTTAACTTTCAGTTTAACTATTTTTCTTTCAATTTTCACCATTAAAAAAATAAAACCCTAAAGTCTAAGACCAAAAAAATTCATTAGTCTCATTCATTTTTAGCGGTAAAGATTTAACTTCCGTAGTATAGTTCATTTTCATGTTCAATAATTAAGAATTATATATCATGCCAATATTTTTGTATAAAATTACATTTTCATGCTCAATAATTGAATATTTTGATAATTAAACCGTTTATGCTAGTTGTGTAGGATTAAGTCAATCTAATTAGGCTTGTTTATTAAATGGATTATATTCGTTGGAATCATCTGCCTATTTAAATATGACGTATCAAAATTGGGAGAACTTATTTATTTAATTGAATAAAGGGCGTTGGAGTAAATTTATACAGTATTGTACTAGTATTTTAAGACAATATAAAACCCGACAGACACACAAAGATACTTAACCGAGAATCACGACAACGTACTTTTGGTGTACGTTTGGCAGACGAATTGACTTTCTTACATTCCACCGGGACCCCCCTTGACCGCACTAATAGGAAACGCGTACTGGACCGCTGCTGAAAAGTGTGTTTGGCCCGCGAAGAAAGTAGTGTCCACGGGTCATGGACCATGGAAAATGGCGAGGACGTTTCCGTGTCGTGCGTGGCTTCTCCTCGACCGCTTCTGTCTCAATCAACTGGAAAACTAACCTTTCATTATTCAACGCTGCGTTGAATGGACAAAAAATTAGTGCCATAATTTTTTACTATTATATGTACGCTAATTAAACATTATTTATGTCCACTTATTCATTTCATAAATTACAAGTATATATATATATATATACATTTTTAAAATGCCAACGGATTGACGAGAGTTTAAAGGATAAGCAACTCGTGAACTTAGGAGAAATGCTTACTCGTCGGTTTTTTTTTTTTTTTTTTTTTTTTTTTTTGGCCTATTTTAACTTCACTAATTCTTCAAAAGTTAATTATCTTAAGTTGTGCTTAATGGTAAGCCTGCCTTAGACTTCGTTCCTAAGAAAACAGATTTAAGAGGTTTCCCTTTTCCTTTTTAGTTATTTCTCACTCCTACCCTCCCTCTTTTATTTTGATTTTTTCTTTTATTTGTTGGTGTCTTCGATCAGATCAGTAATTTTAGCATTTTCGATATGCATCCGTCTATTTACCTCTGTGTTTTACCGTGCATCTCCTGTTGCTATTTGCTGGTTGTGTTTTTGCTTTGAATAAGATTTTTTTTTTTCTCTCTCTCTCTTTAAATCTGCTGTCATAGACAATCTAGAGGATGAAGGTTAGTCAGGTATAAGGGGTTATTTGCAAACGGTAAGCATCAAGAGACCTTGACCTCGTCCTCTTACCTTTGTAAATTATAAGCTTAAATGGTTCTTTCGATAAATAAGTGTGATTTTAAATAAAATTGCATAACATAAATTATTTGAAAATTGTATTTTTAAAAATTGTAATTTGAAAATGCAGAAAATTTGCATTTTCAAGTCGTAGGTAAGATGATATTTTTTTAAAACGCGAAATTTTAAAGATTAATTTATAGTTTTAAAGATTAAACTGTGATTTTGCCTGGGCTACAATGCAACAATTGTTTAGCTAAGGCTTTTCAAGATATTCCAATATGTGGTGATGGGATTGTTATAAGATGCAGTTGTTCACACTTCAACAATTGGGCTATCTTCTTTTTTTTCGATGAAAAAAAAACAAAAAAAACACAATTAGAATCGATCTGAATATATGATATTTGATCTTATGTTAATGTATTTGTTTAATTCATCCAAATAATTTCTACTAAGATTATTTCTCCAGATCCGAACCCAACCCTTAAGAATCTTCTAATTAGAACAGAATTTTTTTTTTTAGTATTATTTTTGCAGGTAGCGAGAGGAACACATCTAGGACTATCATCATTATAATTGTGCCAATTGCTGCCTTTGTGGTACTAGTCATCTCCTTCTCCTTCTGCGTATATTACAGAGTAAAGAGGAGGCCAAGAAGAGAGAAACTTGGAAGTAAGTAAAAGTTTGGATTTATTTTTTTTTGGTTTTGTTATTTATTATTCAAAAAATTAGGCCTCGTGAATATCGCAGAGGTGCATGCAAGTACTTCGATAAGTAATACTTATTATGATCAGTCGATCGGCTCACCTCAAGTAGATTGAATTAGAAAGTTCTGTCAGAAGTGACTTCCAATAACGCTAATTAACAGTAAATATTACATTTAGTAGACACAAGTGTGTCATTTGGTATTTGAAAAACTTTATTTCAATCACCGGATTGGAGAGCCCGTTGCTGTTGTATGAAATATTTAAATTGTGTTACTCTTCTTAAATAATTAACCTACTTAATTGATTTATTTAAGCGTTGACTTGTTTTTCATGTAAAGCTATTGAAGATGATGAGATTAGAAGCGTGGAATCCTTGCGCGCAATTTGACTTCAGCACTGTCAGAATTGCGTTAGATAACTTTTCTGAAGCAAATAAGCTCGGGCAAGGTGAATTTGGTGATGTTTACAAGGTGATTTACTATAATCTTATCGAGAAGGGTACCATTTATCAGTAAAAACATATTAATTTTCAAGTTTCTTGATAGTTACATATGCTCTTTGTTCTTATATATTAACGGGGTAGACTTTCTGATGGACAAGTTATAGCCATAAAAAGATTATCGAAGAATTCCGGACAAGGAGAATTAGAATTTAAAAATGAGGTCCAATTAGTTGCCAAGCTTCAACACCGTAATCTAGTTAGGCTCCTAGGCTTTTGCTTGGAAAGAGGTGAAAGGCTTTTGATATATGAGTTTATGCCAAATACAAGTCTCAATCACTTCCTTTTTGGTAAGTTTGCACTTTTATTTTAACCTTAGATTATGTTGGTTATATTTCTTTTGGGTTGCCTCCACATATCTTACTTCATGAATCATATACTTGCTTCGAGATATAGATCCAATCAAGCGTGCACATTTGGATTGGCAAAGGCGCTACAAGATCATAGGAGGCTTTGCTCGGGAAATTCTTTATCTTCATAAAATACTCGACTTCGTATTATTCATCGTGATCTTAAGGCTAGCAACATTCTTTCAGATGCAGAAATGAACCCAAAAATTTCAGATTTTGGCATAGTAAGATTGTTTTTATTGGATCAAACTCAAGGAAATACAAGTAGAATTGTTGGAACCTAGTAAGTATCCTTGGAGGGGAGATATATATGATGTTTACTTTGTACCAAATAAACAATATCAAAGTTCTAACCAAGATTTAACTCATTCCGAAAATCAAGAAAAACTAACAATATCCAAATTAAACTAATATTATTGGTGTTGACATGTAGCGGATATATGGCTCTAGAGTATGTAATGCATGGACAATTCTTTGTAAAGCCTAATGTCTTTAGTTTCGGAGTATCAGTATTGGAAATAGTGAGTGGACAGAAAAACAATTGCTTCAAAAATGGAGAGAATGTGGAGGATCTTCTAAGCTATGTAAGTACAATCATATTTGGGTACATTTTTCTTGTCCTATGACTATGGCACCGGTAAATTAATGCATAGGAATTTTCATAATTCTAATAGTTATATTTTATTTGCCCATCTAAATTATATATTGTAGGCATGGAAAAACTGGAGAGAGGAAACTGCTTCAAATATTGTGGATCCAACAATACGGCCAAACACAACAACTGAAATTATGAGATGCATCCACATTGGGTTACTATGTGTTCAAGAAATTATAGCTGACAGACCAACCATGATTTCAGTGGTTCTTATGCTCTATAGCTAGTCCATCACTCTTCAAGTACCCTCCCAGCCTGCATTTTTTATGCACAGTAACATTGACTCAAAGACAACATTTCGATAAGAGCAAAGCACATGGGTCACAAAGACAAACGAGAGATCTAAAGGCAACTCCGTTGAAGCCTCAGCAAATGAGGCTTTAATTATTGAGCTCTACCCGCGCTAGTGTTTCGTAGAAGCTACAAGTCAAAATGTATATTTTGAAATGTTTTTTTTTTTTTTTTTTTTTTTTAGGTACTTGAAAACGAAATTACAAACTAAAGCCTTGACATACCAAAGCTTAACAGAAAACAAATATTACAAACAAGACAAACAAGAAAGTAGAAAGGTAATAAACCCCAATATGAAATTACAATGCCTAAATGGTAACGAATGAGGGAATGGTGAGTTTCCAACTCCAAAAGAATTGAAAAGGTTCTGGCCCTATCAACCTTGAACAAAATCAAGGATCTGTTCGCACCAGGCGAAGATAAAACCAAATCAGCAGAAAACAGGCGCATGACCCGTGCAAAGGCCTTCAACCCTGTCCAACGAAACAACCCTGTTGAAAGGGATGGGCGGGTACTGATTTGGATAAGGAAGTAACAACCCCGTTGCAGGGGGTGAAAAGGAATTGGCACAGCAATTTTCAGATCAAGGAATATAAAAGTTGGTTCTACTAGAGAAACCGATACCCAACCACAGACAAAATAAATACAGAAAATATTAAACTTATTACAAATTAACAGTGACAATATAACCACTGCGTGGAACCGGTGCTGGTGGCTGCTTAAGATGAAAATCAGTTTACATGGCTTCAGACTCTGTCGCATGGAGTGCACACTTTGGCTCGTGAGTATCTGAAGACGAAGCAACTGACAGTGGATTGAAGGGGAACAAGCCGGGAATCCGATGGCGTGGAGCATATGGTGAAGAGGCCATCTGAAGTTAATAGATCTAAATTGAAAAACATAAGATCTAAGAACTTCAAAATACCGGTGTTTTCCCGACCAAGAACGGGCGCACAAGTCCAGTCCAGCTATATAGACACACAAAGATATTATAGAACCAACAACAGTAGGACAACACACCTCGGCCATTATATCGCCGGCGCCGGCGCGTGTACTCCACGCGCTAGCTCCGGTCGACCGTTCTCCGGCTGTGGACGTCGCAGACAGCAAAATACCTCCATCAGTAGCGGCAGGGGAAAGCTGTGGGGGAGGAGGAGCCGTCACGCGCTGATGAGTGTGAAACACCCACTGGCGCGTGCAGGACACGCTCCATGGCAGGGAAGGTCGGACGCTGATCGGGTGGTGTTGGTGGAGGCGGAATGCGACGGACTTCACAGCTGAGAGGCGCGTGACACACCGAAGGTGGAGCTGGCTTGTAGATCTAAGTTTGAAAACTTGGATCCAAAACCCTTCCCAATTCCGTCGGTGGATCCATGGTAGGTGTGTTGCAGAGACAAGAAATGGAAAAAACAAACAGGAAAGCAAAGAAAAAACCTCTATGGAGGCAGATATGGCTAGAATAAAATCTGGCCGGAAAACCTCTACAGAGGTGGATAAGGCAAGAGCGATGTCTTGCCGGATAGGAGCCTCTAAAGAGGTGAAAGCTGGGGAAAGGGAGAGGGAAGGAAGGAAGGAAGGAAGGAAGCACAGAGCTTCCCTCCTCCCATGGAAGCTTGACCAGAAGACTGATCAGGGAAGAAGGCTAGGAAGATGAGAGCGTTTTCGCTCTCTATGGAAGCTGTAATTTTCAAGATCTCAAAGCTAAACAATTGTAGGTAGGACATATTTTGAAATGTTAAACTAGCTAGTTTGGTCCATGCATGATTCTATATATACCATAGCAATAAATTCAACATACAACTTGTTGATTGAATATCCTTTGTACTAAGACAATAACTTAGTCCAGGTCATGACCCAGTCGGATTTAACTATTCTTGCCAGTTATTTAATTTTAATCTTTTTTTTGGGGGGGAAAAGTTGAGGGGGACAAATTAAGGAGCTATATATATATATATGGTGAAAAGTAATGTTATGCACCACATTTTTATTCATATTTATTTTGTTTTGTTTATTTTGACTCTGTTTATAAATTTTCAATTTTTTTTTTTTAATAAAAATTGATTCTTGTTTATGGTTTATTAACAAAATGAGATAAAAATAAAATAAAATAAAAGAGCGCAGATATGGGAATGTGTTTAAAATGGAGATGGTCCTATTTCAACAAAATTTTGTTTTGCAGGAAGGGTGTTGCCAGTTTGGTTTGACAAAAAAAAGTGTTCTCATTATAAAGTTCTAACACATTTTAAGCTTTTAAAATAATATTTGAGTTTTTTTACTTATTTGTATACTCTAGTACGTATGGTGTGAAGCACCGTACGTACACACTACATACACATGTGTGTGGCAGTGAGTTATAGGGCGTTAGTAGTGCATTTGGCTCGATCATTCAATTTGATGGTTTGATTTTGATCTAGACCATATATAAAATGCTTTTTAGGTAGATCTAGTGGTTAAATTTACTATACTATCACTAAATTAAGTAAATTGTAAAGTCAAATCAACTTTAATATTACGGTTGAGATTGAATAACTTTATTTCTTAGTCAAGCGCCTGGATGAAAGTATATGCCCCTTGGCAGAATTATTTGGTCACTTGAAGCAGACGTGCTTAGACTTCCCAATCACAACTGTTTGAGAGGGAAAAACCCACAACTTCTTGTGCGCATTGGACTTCATATTTAGAAAAATGTAAAACATGACAAATATGAACGAATTATTCAGACGTGCTTGGGTCTGCACCACAGGAAGAAAAAATAGAGTAAAACAAATATTTACAAAAAAAATTTTTTGTCAAATTGCTGAGGCTGCTAGTGAGAGTTTTCAAGGCTTTTCAACAGGTTGACTCATCAAAATAGCTAAAAAACTACTTTTCGAGTCTATAGCACTACAAAAAATTTTGTTTTTAGCCACTTGCAGTTAACTACGTGTATGGGGTCATACACATGGCTAACTATTAGTCACGTGCAGTTAGCTACGTGGGTTACGCGTAATGAATCCAGTTGTTGCTAAATGTACATTTAGAGACTTGTCCTTTTATATATGTAGCTATTTAGCCACGTGCCACCCCAAGTGGCTAAATGCAATTTTATTTTCTAAAAAAATGGGCAATTATAACTACGTGACTAGCATTTTTTATTCTTTTTTTTTTTAAAAAAAAAAAAAAAGAGAGAGAAAACAGAACAGAATTTCTGTTCTTTTTTTTTTTTTTTTTTTCCTCCCAATATTGTATATATACGAAATTTCCAATCCGACGTACATCCAAGCCGGGACCGGCAATCACCCAGTCGCCCGATTCGAACCATCAAACCAAAAATACAAAAACCCAAAATGGAGAAAACCTAATTATCACGTACATTAGATTCAATAAACCAAAACAACAACAATCCAGCCGCGAGAAATCAAACCAAAAAAAAAAAAAAACAATTCGCCGGCGATCAAACCTAAACAACAAAAACCCAGTCGCCCACTCAACCACTCACCGGAAATCATCAAACCAAAACAACAAAAACCCAAAATCAGATTCAAAATCCGGCCGATCCTCTGATCCCTACATCACCAAAACATCAAAGGATAAGAGAGAGAGATCAACACAATAGAGAGAGAGAGAGAGATAGAAAGAGTGAGGGAGATAGAGAGAGAGAGTACTTGTGGTCGACGGAGATCTGTGGTCGGAGAGCGTGAGTCGGCCGGATCTCCTCCATCCCTGAGAGTGGGTCGATCTCGATCTCTACCTCTCCGGCCGTGACACTTCGGACTCTAGCTCTGTCGTCGACCACGTATCTATCTCAGAAATCGCTCCAACACTCTCGGTCTCCCTCTTCCATCTCCCTCTCTGTGTGAAGAAAAGGAAAAAAAAAAAAAACAAAGAAAAAAAGGAGAAGAAGGAATGGCGAGCGTGGGAAGAAGGGAAATAAGAAAATATAAGAAAAGGAAAAGAATAGTTAAAAAAGGGGCGGGGAAATTGATAAAAAAAAATGGGGAAAAATTGAAAAAAAGTAAAAACGAGAGAGATAAAGAGGAGGGAAATTAAAATTGGGTTGGAGAGAAGTTTTAGCAATTAATGACAACTAGCCATGTGGTTGATTTTCTATGCGGCCAATTAGCCACATGGCCAATAAATAAGTGGCTAAAATTCTAAATCTTAAAATAAATTAAAATAATTTTAATAAATTAGCATTGTAGCTTATGTGCCACGTGGCCAATTGGCATCGCGGTCAATAAACTATATGGCTAAAATTTTAAATATAAATATAAATATATTAAAAAAATTGAAATAATTTTAATAAATTAGCCATGTGGCTTATATGCCACGTGGCCAACCAATTGGCCACGTGGCTAAAATTTTAAATATATATTAAAAAAATAAGTTAAAATAATTTTAATAAATTAGTCATGTGGTTTATGTGCCACGTGGTCAATAAACCACGTGGCTAAAATTTTAAATATAAATATAAATATATATTAAAAAAAAAGGTTAAAATAATTTTAATAAACCACGTGAATTATTTTAACCTTTTTTTTTAATATATATTTATATTTATATTTAAAATTTTAGCCACGTGGTTTATGTGCCACATGGGCAATAAACCACATGGCTAAAATTTCAAGAGTAATGATTTATTGCCACATTTTTATACAACTTTTCACCACCCTATGAGGCAATGTAGTCCCCTATTATTTTTTGAGTTTTAAAAATAAAATAAGGTGGGGGGACCACCTTACCACATAAGTAAGGTCGGTGGTGAAAAGTTGTATAAAAATGTGGCAATGGATCATTACTCAAATTTCAAACCTAAAAAAATTTGAAAAAAAATTCAATTTCCGAAAAATTTTAGTGGTTAATTACCTACACAAATTATTTAGCTACGTGGTACTGTGGCTTGTCCATTTTTGTCTCGATCAAACTTATCAGATTACTATATATATATATATTCAATGCAATTTTTTTACATGCTTGGCCAATTCCCCGACCAGCTAATATTGCACTGATCAACTTTGATGATAGACTCAAATATTTAAAACCTGTTAGTCTTTTTTTAAGTTTAAGTAGATCAGAAGGTAATTAATGAGGAACACAAATGTCAAACCTAAAGGTTAACCCACTGGCTCACCCTTCTGAATAAAAAGAATGTTATAATTTTCAAGGCCTAAACCTCGCCATTTTATCCACGGTGCAATGGTTTCCTCTAGATTACTTTTCTTCCTCTCTGCCATTCTCTTGCTCACTGCCCACGCAGTAGCGCAGCCGGCGGACTTCCTTTATCGTTTCTGTTCAAACGACAGTGGAAACTACACCGCTAACAGTACCTATGAGAGAAACCTCAATCACCTCCTCTCCTCCCTCTCCTCCAACACAGAAATTGACTATGGCTTCTACAATTCCTCTTATGGCCAAAACTCTGACCAAGTATCTGCAATTGGACTTTGCAGAGGAGATGTTAACCCAGATGATTGCCGTGATTGCCTCAATATATCTACGTCGCTTCTCAAGCAGCACTGCCCCAATCAGAAGGAGGCAATTGGATTGTTCGACAACTTTATGTTACGATACTCAAATCGCTTCATTTTGGGGGTGGAGGAAACTAGTCCAAAATTCTATTTGTGGAACACGGAAAACGTATCGGCAAATTACGATCAATTCAAAGATGATCTTAGGAAATTGTTGGATAGCCTAAGAAGTGAAGCTCTAGCAGGTGGTTCTCTTCGTAAGTTTGCAGCAGGAAACGCAACGGCACCCAACTTTCAAACATTATATGCACTTGTGCAGTGCACACCTGATTTGTCTGAGCTACACTGCAACAATTGTTTAGTTAGGGTTATCCAAGATATTCCAAAATGTTGTGATGGGAAGCAAGGTGGGAGAGTCAATAGTCCCAGCTGTAGTATGAGGTTTGAGGTGTACCAGTTCTATACCTCGACAGCGGCTGCGTCACCCCCATCGTCTCCAGTAGCACCACAAGTATCTCCTCCTCCACCATTGACCAACACCAATACAACAAAAGGTACCCATGCCATTATGCTATTGTTGTAAGAAGCAGTTGTTCACACTTAATTGAACAATTAATTGGGCTATCTTATCCACTCATTAGAATCTGATTGATATTTAATCTTATGTTATGCTCCTTTTGTTTCGGCCTATAATTATTTCCAAGAAATGATTTCGACATTTTCTGATGTTTGGTGAAGGCAAAAATAACAGTCAACTGTAAAATAATTTTCGATTGATAAAAAATGCTTAGTAAATTTCAAAAAAATGGTTTACGCTTTTTAAAAGCATAAATCATTTTTTCCCGACAACAAACGCGTTCAACCATTTTTTAAATGATGCAATCGACCTTCACGAATAATGCTCAATTATTGTCGGAAACTTGCTGGTGCCAGAATCTGCTTGTCGGAATCTTGCTAATACCTGAATTTGGTAACGCCTGGCCACTGTTGCCGGATTCTGACGACCAAATTCCGGCCAAAATCTGGCTAGACAAGCGAGAATCAGGCCAAATAGGCCGGGTTCTGGTCGAAATTGGCTAAACTAGCCAGATTTTGACCATTACAGCAGGAATCCAGCGACGGCGACCGAACGTTACTGGATTCCGGCAGCGGTTGTCGAATTCAGTTTTTTGCCATTGAGAAATTTTCCGTACGAGTCAAACACCGAATAATATTTTTGGGAAAATCATTTTTCTGAAAAATGATTTATTCGAAAATATTTATGACGGAAATCATTTTATGTCGAAACAAACAGAGCATTAATGCATTTGTTTAATTCATCCAAATACTTAAAAGTTAGGGGAAAAGACACTTTGCCCTCCTGATTTATCCACGTTGTGGCAATATACCATCCAATGTACCAAAATTTAAATATGACCCCCCCCCCCCCCCCGAACTTGCCAAAGCGTGGCAAAAAATACAATCCGTCCATTCGCCCGTCTGTTTGGACGGAAAATCGGTCACGTGCTTTACACATGACATTTTAATGCATTTTCTCTTCCAAAAATGCTCCTTAACACGTGTCCCTTCCTATTTCACCGTGTGAGCTTGTATCTACAAGGTGTACGCATCTACTGTCTAGAAGCCCCGCCACGCCGACGTCTTTGCCTCCACCTTCGGAGATTGCACGCTTCGCGTCAGGGACGTGCGCGAGCCCAGCTCCACTATGATCATCCCCGCCCACGACTTCGAGATCCTCGCCTGTGACTAGAACAAGTACGTACGACGATTGCTACATAGTGACGGCCTCCATGGACAAGATCATCAAGGTCTGGGACGTCAGGAGCTACAGGGTCCCCATCTCAGTGCTGAGTGGCCACAATTACGCGGTTAGGAAGGTCAGGTTCTTTCCGCACCGACAGGGCCTCATGGTTTCTTGCTTCTACGACATGACGGTGTGCTCCTACGACGTGACGCCCTCGTGGGTCGGTACGACCACCACATAGAGTTTGCGGTCGGGGTCAATATGAGCGTGCTTGTCGAGGTGTTGCTCGCGAGCGCTGGCTGGGACGAGCTCGTCTATGTTTGGCAGCATGGAATCAACCCCTAAGCGTTCTGATTGAGAGGGAGGTCAATCTCTGTTTTACCTTCATAAAACAGAGTAGTGCAACATAGTGGGTTCCCAAGTTATCAGGTCTTCCACCAGAGTTCGACTATGAACGTCGGGAATAATGGCTTCATATATGAGCAATGGGTTATAAACAACTAGACTGACGTGGCGTTTGCCCACCTTGCTACGGATCTTCCACCAAAGGAACAACTCCACAACCTGCATGGGGAATTCTTATCCCACGTTAACTACAGCAACGTGGTCACTGTTCCCAATAATGGTCATTTTTGGCAAGTGGGATTGGAGAAAGGCAACAAGGAGATTTGGTTTCGAGATGGTTGGCAGGATTTTATGGAATCTCATTGCATTCAATACAGTTACTTTTTAGTCTTCAAATACGAAGGAAATTTAAAATTTCATGTTCTTGTATTTGATAATACTGTAACTGAGATTCAGAATACATGGAGCAAGAACTGTAAATTGGAAGATGAGGTGGACATAACGGAATTAGATTATGCAAAAAAAACAAGGCATGATCACAAGTTGAAAGAAAATGAAATGCCTGATGAAGTAGATAGAGGTAGATATGTTAGGGAAAGATTTTCTGCAGGGACATCTGCAAAAGTAAGACTCAAGATGTTTAGAAGAGAGAGGGAGATCCGAGCAGCCAGGAAGTTGAAGCCTAAAAGACCTTCGTTCATGGCCATCTTGCGCCCACATAGTATACGTCATCGAACTTTGGTGAGCCTTTGTACATGATGCGATCGTTGTTTTTCAAATATCACTTTAAATATACTTATTGCAATCCTTCTTTCTTGTACATGCAGTATGTGCCTGCTGGATTTGCAATGTATCTTACTGGGCATCAGTTTGTCAAGCTTCGGACTCTGATGGGAAACAATGGCGTGCGCGGTGCTATAACCATGGTCCTTCAACTTCAAGAAAGAATATAGGGAAGGGATGGATTGAGTTTGGCATGGGCAATAATTTAGGAGAGGTTTGTGTCTTTGAGCTGATCAAGAGAAAGACTGTTGTGCTTAACATCTCAATATTTCATGTATGTGGCTGCCTAAGATAACTTGTCTAAACTCAGGATCGGGTGATGTTTAATTCATAGAGATCGATCCAGTGGCCATCCTTTGGTACGCAGAGATACTTGTAGCATTTCTTTGCTTCCTTTTCCTTTGGCAATTATGGAGATGGAGCAAACAGTACTCAGCCTATAGAAATTGGCCTGTTTTCGAAATGTTTAGGCTTATTCAAAATGCATCACATGTCCACGTGGGTCCCGCCGTAGAGGGTCCGGGAGGCCACCACGTGGCCGCCACTGTCGACGAGCTGGAGGAGATCATGTCGGGAGCAGCTTTGGGTTTTCTCTTCCTGTTATTTGTCAACACGTCTTTTTCCCCATACATGTGCAGATATAAAGGTTGAAGAGGTGAGGGCATTTTTGGAAGAAAAAATGCATTAAAAGGTCATGTGCAACACACGTGACCGATTTTCCGTCCAAACAGACAGGCAAATGGACGGATTGTATTTTTTGCCACGCGTTGGCTAGTTTGGGGGAAGTCATATCTAAATTTTGGTACATTGGGGGGTATATTGCCAGAACGTGGATAAATCAATGGGACAAAGTGTCTTTTCCCCTTAAAGTTATTTATATGCTAATTAGATTATTTCTTCAGATCCGAACGCAACCCTTCAGAATCTTCTAATGAGAATAGATTTATTTTTTTATTTTTTTGCAGGTAGCGAGAGCGACAAATCTAGGACCATCATCATTATAATTGTGCCACCAGTTGCTGCTTTTGTGGTACTAGTCATCTCCTTCTGCGTATATTTCAGAGAAAAGAGGAGGCCAAGAAGACAGAAACTTGAAAGTAATGCTCCGTTTGTTTCGACGTAAAATGGTTTCCGTCGTAAAATGATTTCAGGAAAGTCATTTTTCAGGAAATCATTTTCCGTCGAAAGCATTTTTCGGTGTTTGGCGCGTACGGAAAATCGCAAATATTTTTTTATATTTTTATTCAATCATATTAACTTATAAAAATTAATTTTTATTCAGAACATAAAAATATTAATGTAAAATAATATAAAAATCATCGATGACGAAATTCGGTCACTGACCGATTAGATTCTGACTATTTTCACTTGATTCCGGCTAATATAACTAGAATTCGAGATAAAGGCCGGAATTCGGACAGTTTCGTCGGAATCTGGGATAGCCGGATTCTGGCGAAAGTGGCCGGATTCCGGTCAGATTGGTTGTAACGATCCACCCCCAATGACACAATACTGTCCGCTTTTGGCTCCCCATATCAGACTTCCCAGGAGGTCACCCATCCTGGGATTGCTCTCGCAGCGGCTCGCTTAACTGCGGAGTTCTAATAGGTTCATTGCCATCACGGCTTTAAAACGCGTTGTGTCATATATGGTACATTTATACATATAAGCACATCCTCATTCCCAGGCGATGTGGGACGTCACAATCACCCCCCCTTTGGACCCAGCGTCCTCGCTGGCGACCCTCATGGGATCACCCCATTCTTGGCATCCCAGCAAGTGCCCGCCGGCGACCCTCTTGGGCTTGTGCACGCTCCCACCATCTCAGGCTGGGCAATGGCTCTGATACCTTTGTAACGATCCACCCCCAATGACACAATACTGTCCGCTTTTGGCTCCCCATATCAGACTTCCCAGGAGGTCACCCATCCTGGGATTGCTCTCGCAGCGGCTCGCTTAACTGCGGATTCCGGATTCCAGCTAAGGTGGCCGGATTCCGTCGCCAGATTCAGGCGACATTAACCGGATGTTGGATTCCGATACCGGCAATATTTCGATGGTGGTCGGCTGCTTTAACGTAAAGGTCGACTGTGCCGTTTAAAATAGATCGATTGCGTCTGGCGTCTTCGGAAAATGATTTACGCTTTTTAAAAGCGTAAATCATTTTCCGAAATTTACTAAACATTTTTGGTCAAACAGAAATCATTTTCCGGTTGACTATTATTTTCGCCCCTACCAAACACCTAAAAATGCCGAAATCATTTTCCAGAAAATGCAGAAATCATTTTCCAGAAATCATTTTACGCCGAAACAAACGGAGCATAAGTAAAAGTTTGGTTCTGTTATTTATTATTCAAAAAAATAGGCCTCGTGAATATCGCAGAGTTGCATGCATGTGCTTCGATAAGCAATAGGCACAATGTTGAGTAAGATTTCGTTGCTATTACGAGTGAAGATTTTCTAGCATATAACGTAAACGTACGTGACATAATTTGGAAAATACTTATATATCAAAAGAAATTAAAAGCATTAATAAATAACTTTAAACAAAAAATATTAAAACTTATTTTTACCTTTATATATCAGTCAAAACACCAAAAACATAAACATAAAAAACAAAAATCAACTACCAAAAAGTTTGATCAGGCCGCCAACCTAACTCGATCTTCTTTGACTTTAGTCTGAAATTGCACCAACAGCTTTAAAGACTGCAGACAACTTTCGAAGAAATAGATCGAGAAGGAAAAAGAAAAGGTTGAATATTTCAATTCAATAATCTTCACCAATATTATTTTCTTTTTAAATAATCTTAGAGGCTCACGCTCATTTCACGGAACACAAAGCAATGGTTTCCTCTAGATTACTTTTCTTCCTCTCTGCCATCAGCTTACTCACTGCTCAAGCAGTAGCGCAGACGGCAGACTTCCTTTATCATTTCTGTTTAAACGACAATGGAAACTACACCGGGAACAGTACCTATGAGAGAAACCTCAACCACCTCCTCTCCTCCCTCTCCTCCAACACAGAAATTGACTATTGCCTCTACAAATATTCCTCTTGTGGCCAAAACTCTGACCAAGTATTTGCAATTGGACTTTGCAGAGGAGATGTTGATCCGGATGTTTGCCGTAGTTGCCTCGATAACGCTACGTCTCTTCTCAAGCAGCTCTGTCCCAATCAGAAGGAGGCAATTGGATGGTTCGACTACTGTATGTTGCGATATTCGAATCGCTACATTTTGGGCTTGGAGGAATCTAGTCCAGCTTTCTATATGTAGAACCCGATCAACGTATCGGCAAATTACAATCAATTCAAAGATGATCTTAGGAAATTGTTGGAAAGCCTAAAAAGTGAAGCTGTAGCAGGTGGTTCTCTTCGTAAGTTTGCAGCAGGAAACGCAACGGCACCAAACTTTCAAACATTATATGCACTTGTGCAGTGCACACCAGATTTGTCTGAGCTAGAATGCAACAATTGTTTAGCTGGGGCTTTCCAAGGTATTCTAAACTGTTGTGATGGGAAGCAAGGTGGGAGAGTCATTAGTCCCAGCTGTAGCATGAGATTTGAGGTCGAACAATTCTATAACTTGATAGCGGCTGCGTCACCCCCATCGTCTCCAGTAGCACCACCACTATCTCCTCCTCCACCATTGACCAACACCAATACAACAAGTTTATTTTGGACAAGAAGAACGTGGATTTTGGGGCTCGAAACGAGGCGCACCGAGCATAGCTTGATGGCCATGACGTGTGCGCCAAAGAGAGCTTTTCGAATTGGGGTCATATGCGCGAATCGGATACTCGTAGCCGAAGTTATGGCCAAATTACTGCAGCGCACTCAGAAATTGCTCCAATTAGGTCTGATTATGATTTCTTGCCAATTTTGCGCTGATCTGCCTGCTCCAGGTATCTCAGCGCCATTAATGTGCAATTTGACAGCTCATTGTCATTTGACTCGGATCCTCCTGCATCAAGACATGTCAACCCAACCGGAAAATAGGTTAAAGGTGACGGAGTTAGATCCATGCCGTAGCAGCTCTGTCCAAGCCTCAGTAAATGAGGCTTCAATTACTGAGTTATATCCTCGTTAAAATTTGAAGAGCACTAACAACAGATTCCATATAATTTCTTTCCTTCCTTAAATATAGGAAAAATCTAAAAAAACAACAACAAAAAGTTACCTGCATCAGCTTTCTTATTACTTCCCTAAACATTGAGAATGTTAGTGGATAGCACTTTAGCGTCCCTATACGTTATTTTAACATAAAATATCTCTCTCATCTTTCATCTTTTTTGTTTTTAATTAGGAATTGTGTTGAAATTTTGTAAAAAAATGTGAGGGGAAAAAAGGGATTTGTATTTTGTAAAGAAATAATATTTTAATAATATATAGATATTGTAAAATGTATTTGAATAAATAATCAAAAAATAATTTTGTCCCATAAATTTATAAAAAATTGAAAGAAAGTTTTATGAGGGAAGAAATGTTTTACCATTTTTGTTTTGAAATACAATACTACCTACCCTTTGTTTTTCTTTTTTAAGCGTTCTCTCGAAGAAGATAAAATATACTGATTTATCAATGATATTGGTTTAATTATGTCATTCAATTCAGTAAGGATTTTTTTTTTTTTTTTTCAATTTCAATTTCAATTTCACCTCTATCTTCTCGAGACCATCTCTCTCTCTCCCCCCCCCCCCCCCGGCGCCCCGTTTTCTTTGCCCATTACAGGTGAGGATGATACATGGTGTATCCAATGTCGACCCGATAGGGCCTGATTGGGCTCCTAGCCAATAGCCCAAAAGATTCGGCACAAACTGGGTGGTAAAGTTCATTGATTCTTACTCTTTCACAAAAGACACTTTAAGGGAAGATGTTTGCTAAGGCTTATAAAGCCCACAACGCGTGATACTATTTTCCAAATACGTGTACAACGAGAGGAAAGGCTCAAAATTGTCCAAGTGTTAGAGAATATACTCTCCATATATTAGAAGATTTGATTTGACCAATTTATTGTAGCTATAATCAATCAAATTTGATTGATTTGCTTGTAATCAAATCACATCGATTGATTACTATATTTACCTACCCAAATTTTCATATAAATAAGAGTTTATTGCATTATGAAAACATCAAGCAATAAGAGCATAATATAGCTTTAAGGCTTTATCCTATGAGTATAGGTTATAAACCAAACTACATAAAATTTCTTGTGTTCTTATTTTATTATTTCACATATTTATTTTTAGTTTTCCATTCTATTACGTTATCTTTCACTGGGATGCTCGCTGAGCCTAATGGACCCATCAACACGACCTTACGAACGGCACTAGGAAAGGCAAAGCAGGGAACCCGATTCTAGTACCTCGATCCCCATGCTCACACCTCACCGATAGATGTCACCTAGCAAGGAGAACGCGGGGCTGTGTACAAGTGAGAGAAATAAAAAAAAAAAAAAAAAAAAAAAAATCAATTCAGGTATTCTCACTCTCATTCACTCACTGGACAACCCTTCTATTTTCTCCCTCCAAAGGCTGTATTTAATATCCATTGAGTCAGCGGTGGACCCAACCTTATGAATATGGGGCTAAATTGAAAATAATAATAATAATAATAAAATAAATAAATAAAATTAAGGGGGCAAAATTTAAAAAATAAAAAAATTTATGAGTAAAATTTAATCTAATTTTTTTAAAAAAAGAAAATAATTTTAAAAAAAAAATTGGAACGGGGGCGGGGGCCCCATGTAGGTCCACCCCTACATTGAGTTAAGCTTCATAGACTTTTCCCGGGCGCGCGGCACACCCGACAAGATCTTCGTGCTTACTTCCATCATTTCTTTCGGGCATTCTTGATCTAAGGCTTGGATGTGATCAACTGAATCTTTAGTTGGCACCATCAGTGGGAACTCATTAGTGATCTCCAAGACAAAAAAAAAAATCTTATGCCGAGCACTATATCAATGAGTAATAGAGGAAACGATGAATAAATTATAGTTGACTCAATTGAACCAATAAAATGAAGTATCCATACGCCGACACAAAATTGGATCTGAAACTTAATGCTATTCCTAAAGGCCGCTATAATAGATGTGAATGATATAGAATACAATAAAATCAAAAACAAAGGAAACGCATTATCTCATGATAAGGCTTCCAAAAAATTGTTGCAATAGAAAATTTAACAGATATGTTGACTTTTAAGTCAGTCCTAATTTTCAAAGTTCAAAGTATTTTTTGAACACTTAGCTTGTAATTACATTTAAGAGTATTGGTGGATGAAAAGGTTTGTGGTGAGACTTAATGGAATCCAAAGTAAAGGTTGACGATATGGTTTTTCATGAAGTGAAGTCACAATCGTGGGACCCATTCCTAGTTAGTTTTGTTTTGCACTCGACTTTGAGTTCTTTAATGACATTAGCAATAATTATCCAATCATTTTCTTTAAATTTAAGAAATAAAATTAATTTTTACTTTCCTATAAAAAAATACTTTACAATAGATTCCTTTATCTTTCCTTATACTAATTAAATATTTTTTTATTCTTATTTTATTCTTTTTTTTTTCCTATTTTTTGTCATTTTATTCTACCAATGAACTCTTTTTTTTCTCTTTCTTACTTTTTGTCAACTTTATTATTATTATAGAGTATATTGGCTATTGGGTAGCTACAGTGCTACCCAATACATGGGAAAGCATGTAGCTATCCAAGGGAATCATTTTTCCCCAAGGAAAACATGTGTATTTAGGGCATCTGCTGTGAGAGCTATTTTGTACTTTTTTTTGAAATTTTTCTTATATGTAGAGAATTGAACTATTATAAGACATTTGCTACTAGTGCTCTAAAAAGAACATACCCTTGCTTTTGAAGTATAAAGAGAAAGAGAAAGAGTAGCAGCAATTTTTTTTTTCTTCAGTTTTGGGCCGGGTTAGTCAGCCACAAGCCCTACCTTTTTCTATTATATATGTTCTCTCCTTTATAAAATAATTTCTTTTGTGTGAGATTAAAATTTTAGGTTTTGAGTGGTAAATTGAGAAAGTCCGACGATTAAGAATGCCCAATACCACGTTAGGACCAAGTCTGGTGGCTAGGCCCACATTAGGTCAATGACAAGAAGCTAGATACACTCCCATCTTCATGAAATGTACCACAAGCTATCATCTCTTTAGCCTAGGGTTTTAGGCACTCCCCTTTATATCTCATATACTACCACACTCAAGAGAGGCTCTCTTAATTACTATTTTTTTTACAAGTTTTACTTTCTCGGTTAGGATTTAGACTGACTTAGGTATCAAAGTGCTTTCGATCTTCGGAAGCAAAGCTCCTTTCTCAAAGACGACTCGGACATTGTAGATGTTCCTTCCATGAACAAATAGTGTTCTATTTTTGATATAAAAATTCTTTACCATTTTTTTTAAAAAGAAGATTATATTGTAGAGTTGTTTATTATTATTATTTTCAAATCAAATAATTTAGACTTTATCACATCTTTTTCTTGGGTAAAGTACAAACATAAATATAGGCAGTAGACTTTACTTACGTGTAATCAAGTCAGATATTTACTTTATCGTTTTGGATAATTAGGAGAAAATTCTTCCATGCATACCTCGGATCGAGTAGTAAAAAACGTATTACAGCATTATTAAAGCTGAAAAAACGTATTTCCCTCAATTTTCTATTTCTTTCCGTTATGTTGGTACAGTTTTCGGTATGGTACTGCAAAACAACAAAAATTAGGAACCTTTTAAGAATTCCGCTTTGATGCCTAAATTAGCTTCTGTAAAAAAATAATACTTTTTGTATAAAATACTGAGTCTTCGTTTATATATGGGGTATGAGCCTATTTATAGGTAAATAGGTGGAGTCAAACCTAAATTAGAATTCTTGCTCCTTGTCAATCTAAAACTACTGTCAGAGTTTCAATTGGACTTTGATCATTTATTAGACTTCTAATTTGATATTTTATTAGACTTCTGATCTGATATCTTTTTTGACTTTTGATCTAATTGGGCTCTGAGTCCTATCACAATTCTACCGAAAATAAGACTACTCATCAAACTATACTTGGATTGGGTTGAGTAGAAATTATCTTGAATACGTTATTTTTTTTTTTTTTAAGTCCTAAAAGGGTCAAACTCGACCAGTGACAGGGACAGGGACGGAGGGAAGGGGGGCTGGCTAGGGCCATGACCCCTCTTAATTTCCTAAAAAAAAAAATTTATAAGGTGGGAAAAACAAAAATTTCTAAAAAATTAAAAAATATAAGGTAAAAAATAAAAATTTAGTTTACTGGCCCCTACCAAAAAAAAATTTTTGGCCACTGACTCCTGTCCATAAGAACTTCTGGCTCCGTCCCTACGACCAGTCCTTATTGAAAGAGGAAGTATATGAAAGTAGCAAAAAAAAGTAGATAAAACTACTTTAATTAGTTAAGTAAAAAAGGAAAGCTAGCATTATTTGAAAGGATTAAAGACTCTCTAGTTGATTAACATTAAATTTAATTTTAACAATTTGAATATCTTCCAAAGGCTAGAAAGATAGTCTGCACGTACTTCGATTCCGTTTGTGGGACATTAACCAATCGAAATGGCCAAGAGGCAAGCTGGCCTGTGTGGGCAGCATCGTTGACATGAACAGTTTAAGATATGTTTGTATAATTGTATTTACACCAGAAGTGAAGATAGCTGACTTCATAGTCCAATCTTGCCGCTAATTCTTTTTGTGATTTTCTCCCAAGATTTTGTCCGGGCCAGTAATCATGTGCCGACGTTTTTTTTAATCGGCCACGTATGTACTTGAAAAGGATATGATGTCAGGAAAATATTTTGAAAAATGTTTATTTTTCTGTATACATTTTATATATTCATATTCGTAGAACAGATTTATAAATTTACCATTAAATTTAAAAGGTTACGCGTGAGTTTCACATATTCATTTTCTTATATATATATATATATATTTTGTTGTCCACTTTCCTGTATATATACTGTCTGTCTATCTCCGTATAAGCATGCGTTTTACGTGTAGAGTTTGTAGGCGTGAGTTGTTATTAGAGAGGATAAGCGTGAGTTGTTATTTGAAAGGATAAAGGATTGATCCCATAATATAAGGATCAATCCTTCATCCTTTATCCTTTATTCTAGCCATGAAACCGGTAGTAGTAGCCTAATAGGAATAGATGTCTACTATTATATATACATGTAAACAGAGAGCAGAATGAATTCAATTGAAAAACATATGTTTCTGACCTACAATTCGTAAGATGGTATCAAAGCATGGTTTAACCCTGCCGCCCAAACCTCTCTTCTTTAAACCTACCCAATAATTCCACTCATCCACAACCATGAGCAACCCTGACCAAACTGACCAAACTGATGAACCTCCATTGGCATCCATCCTCACCGAATTGACCACCCGAATGAATGAAGCTCTGACCAAAGCTTCAACTCCAATGACAGAAAATACAGCAGCTATCGGCATCAAGTTGGACGGCTCCAACTATGCACTATGGTCCCAGGTGGTCGAGATGTACATCTCGGGCAAGGACAAACTGGGCTACATCAACGGCGACATCCATCAACCCCCACAAACGGACCCATCCTTTCGAAAATGGCGCACGGACAAAGCCATTGTCAAGGGTTGGCTGATAAACTCAATGGACCCATCGTTGATTGGGAATTTTATCAGATTTCCAACGGCAAAATTGGTGTGGGATTCCATTGCAACGACGTACTTTGACGGGAGTGATACCTCTCAAGTCTATGATCTCCGGAGACGTGTGACCTGCCTGAAGCAAGCAGGTGGTTCACTGGAAAAATTCTTCACCGAGCTACAGGGCCTTTGGCGTGAGATTGATTTCCGCCGCCCAAACCCGATGGAGTGTGTGGTCGATATCCAGCACTACAACACCATAATTCAGGAAGATCGGGTGTATACATTTCTGGATGGATTGGACGATCGGCTGGATAACATCCGGGGGGATATTCTGCAGATGAAGCCGTTCCCAACCATTGAACAGGCGTACGCTCATGTCCGCCGGGAAGCTGTCCGGCAGGCTGTGATGATCTCTGGCGCCCCTACAGAAAATTCAGGAGCAGTTCTGGCGTCAAAGAGCTTCAAGCCCGGTCAACATTCCTCACCTTCGACCAAGTCCCTGTCTCTTGGCAGTGGGAAAGCTGGCACTCCCTCAAGACCACGTGCCTCCTCTGATGGAACAAAGTGTTCTCACTGTGGTAATTCAAAGCATATTCGTGACACTTGCTTTAAACTCCATGGATACCCGGAGTGGTGGAATGAACTACAAGCACGGAAATGTCAGGATGGTCCAGGTTCTGACGGAGGGAGTGGCAAGGCTGCAGTGGCTACGGCTGAACCTCAACTCTCAATTTCTCCTCTGGTCGAGACAGCCCCCGGTGACCCACCAACAGCAGACCCAGGTAAATTCAGCACTGCCCTGTGTAGCTCCTCTCCAGTGGGTGATGAGAGCTCATGGGTAGTTGATTCTGGAGCATCAGATCACATGACGTTTGATGACCGAGATTTTGCAGAAAAAATCCCACCACAGCGAACTTGTGTTGCCTTCCAATGTCAAATGCATGTTTCCCAAATGAATTCTAAGAATTTAGGCAATATAGAAATTAATTGAAACCATTATTCAATTAAACGCAGACTCTTTCATTTGTGCCTAGCCTAATCAAAAAACTTATAATTAAAAGGAAAGTAAAAAATAAAAAATAAAGATAAAGATTTATAGTTGATCCGGTGTTAGATATGACCTACGTCTACCACTAAAAAAGAGCCCGATAGGACTAACTACGTACATTGTGCTCTTTATCGATGGCGGTGCTGGAGATGTCTGGGTTAGTTTGGCAAACCACTCAAACTTTCCCTCTATTTTTTTTTTCACTTCTCCCAAAAAAAACATTCTAACTTTTTTACATTTTTTATATCACATCAATCATTTTTTATTATTATTCAAATAAAAAATTCCACTACAAAACAAAACTTTTCATTTTTCTATAAAACATTCTCAAATTTTATATCACATCAATTACTTCTCACTACACAACACATAAATATTCCATAATACAATTACTTACCAAACAGGCCCGAAAGTTTCCCAAACGAATTCATGTTTTGCGCGTAGATTTCTGTTCCAATGTCAAATGCATGTTTCCCAAATGTATGAATTTAAGCAACATAACAGAAAAATAAATTTATGAAAAAAAATTATCTAATTTTAAGGTTCGAGTTAATTATCTAATTAACTCAAATAATAAAATCTTAATAATAATTAATTAATTGATGATTATTCTCAATTTATGAAGAAATAAAAATAATAAAAATTATTTTATATGAGGAATGAATATGTTAATTGACAGCTCGATCGTGAAAAAGCTCAATTTGTTTGAAAGATAAATAAACCAAGTTTGAGCATATTATGTAGCTCGATAATAATTAAGTTCGAGTTCAGCTCGTGTTTAAAACAAAAATAAATAAATCGAGTTTAAATATTCAATATTCAACTCGACTACAACGTTGGGTATATTACCGTATATACCCCCGCCCACACTAAATTGAATCTTACAACTTTTTTAAACGAGGAGAAATACTATAAATTACTTACAAGTAGTTATTAATAATCTGAAAAGTCACGGAGATCACTCACATGGACAAAATGATTGAGAAGGCAATAATCAAATATTTAATAAGTACTACTGTCCTCCTTTTTCTATGGCATCCTTATGCACCTTGTTAAGCCCACCATTGCACTGCGAGATCCCTACGTGCTCCACCAGTGTTCTACCAATGGTAACGTTACCAGTAACACTGTAACAGTACCTACAGGGCAAACCTCAACAGCCTCTTTTCCTCCCTCTCTTCTAAAAACCAAATCGATAATGGGTTCTACAATTTCTCCGCCGGAGACAACTCCGACAAAGTTAACGCAGTTGCGCTTTGCAGAGGAGACCTTACGGCAAGTAACTGCCGTAGCTGTGTCAATATGTCTGCTCACGAGCTCTTATTGTTATGTCCAAAGGAGAAGGAGGGCATCATGTGGTATATGAATTGTACAGTACGATTCTCCAACAACTCCATATTTGGTGTTATGGAACTTGAGCCTATGGACTATCTATACAGCTCGGAAAATGTCTCCGACGTGAGTGGGACGTTCAAACAAGTTCTTCGGAGTTTACTGGATAGCCTAAGAAGTAAAGCGCGCTGCATCTGGTGACTCCATTCGAAAGCTTGCAATTGGAGCTGCCAACTCCACATACTTTAATATATAGCACTCTTGCAGTGCACTCCTGACTTGGAAGAGCAAGAATGCATCAATTGCCTAAATCAGACTATCGGATTTCTTCCAGAATGTTGTGATGACGCGACAGGAGCGAGAGTTCTTACACCCAGCTGTAACTTAAGGTATATATGAGGACTACATGTTCTATGACACTACTCCCGCTATACGGCCGCCATCATCATCGTCTCCTCCTCCTCCTCCGCTGGGGGAAGGTATGGTTTCCATTATCCTCCTTTATTCTATTTTCATGGACAGATATATATAATATGCATACTTTTCCATAAAAATAAAGAAAGAACATAAAGGTACATTATAAAGAATTCATTAAATTTCAAATAATTTTTTATTTATACCGTATGGTGACTGTTGGGTAGATCGAATTAAACGACAAAAAAAGGCATAAGATACTACTTGTCACATATTTATACACCTTAAAATTATTTTATAAATCAAATTTAATTTGGTTCTTTTTCAATCTATTTTTTAATAACCTTTGTTAATGAAATTTTTTCACGGCTATTTTGGGTACCCGAGTATGAAATGGTTAGAAAGTTTTGGCCTATTTAACAAATTTAACAATCCTAAAATCATTTGAAATTTTTAATTTTAGTTATTGGGGAGGTAATATTATTATTTTTATTGCACTTTTTAATTGACAATTTTTTTTTTTAATTAGTGCTCACGCTTATTATTGTTATTGGAATCTTTGGGCTTAGAAATGGTCCTTTAACTTTCAGTTTAACTATTATTCTTTCAATTTTCACCATTAAAAAAATAAAACCCTAAAGTCAAAAAAATTTCATTAGTCTCATTCATTCTTAGTGGTAAAGATATAACTTCGGTCGTATTGTTCATTTTCATGTTCAATAATTAGAAATTATATATCGTGCCAATATTTTTGTATAAAATGGTATTTTTATACTCAATAATTGAATGTTTTGTTAATTAAACCGTTTATGTGGGTTGTTTAGGGTTAAATCAATCAAACAAGATTTGTTTATTAAATAGGTTATATGGGTCGGAATCATCTACCTATTTAAATTTGGCGTATCAAAATTGGGAGAATTTATCTATTTTTTTTTTTGAAACATAGTGCCATCTTCATTATTGAGAAACCACCCCAAAAGGGGAATACAAACGGTAAACCAAATACATAAGTTACAAACGTCCATTGGCGAAGAATAACCAAGCCCAAAGGCCATCGTAGTGATTAGAGAAAAAGATTCTCTACCAACAAAGCTAGAAAATCTAGCTTAAAGCAGCTACCATTACAGTAGACTGTGAAATAAAGATAAGAATATACAACCAAATACAAACAGAAGTAATAATCGCCACCGGAGCTGTGACGTCCCACATCGTCTGGGAATGAGGATGTGCTTATATGTATAAATGCACCCTTTATGACACAACGTGTTTTAAAGCCGGGATGATCATGAACCTATCAGAACTCCGCAGTTAAGCGTGCTTCTGCGAGAGCAATCCCAGGATGGGTGACCTCCTGAGAAGTCTGGTATGGGGAGCCAAAAGCGGACAATATTGTGTCATTGGGGGTGGGTCATTACAAATGGTATCAGAGCCATTGCCCAGCCTGAGATGGTGGGAGCGTGCACAAGCCCAATGAGGGACGCCAGCGGGGACGCTGGGTCCAAAGAGGGGGTGATTGTGACGTCCCATATCGCTTGTGAATGAGGATGTGCTTATATGTATAAATGCACCCTTTATGACACAACGGGTTTTAAAGCCGTGATGATCATGAACCTATCAGAACTCCGCAGTTAAGCGTGCTTCTGCGAGAGCAATCTCAGGATGGGTGACCTCTTGGGAAGTCTGGTATGGGGAGTCAAAAGCGGACAATATTGTGTCATTGGGGGTGGGTCGTTACAGGAGCCGACGCGTGTAGAGCATGCGCCTTCTCCGGAAACTCCCTTGCGCCGGACGAGCTTCAGGAGTCCGAATCATTACCATCCAAGACCGAAGAGGCAAACGGTGACCCACACGCGCAAGACCATGAAAAGAAAACCTCTGGCGCGTGCTGGTCACATGCCGAGCATGAGCGAACCACACAGACTCGCCAAATGACCACCATGACTAGAGAAGGCCGACGACCGCAACAGAAGGGTCCTTGTTGAATAAATTCCAGCCGAGTCTTGTAGATCTAGTTTTGACAACATCTCTGCCGGAACCACGAACACCCGCCGTTTATCACGGACCTGGACCAAAAAGTCTCCTCCTATTTGCACCAACATACAACAACAAAAACAAAGAAAAAAAACCAATAACCATCACCGGATCTAGCTTCGGGGGGACAAAAACCACACTGAAACCAAGCAAAGGGACAAAACCACCACTGGAAGCAAGCCAGGGGGACAAAAAATTACCCTAGCCCACGGAGGCTAGGGGAAGAACCAGCGCTGGGAGGAGGAGGCGCGAGGCCTCTCCCGGCGAAACGCATCTCACGCTGAGCTCTCTCTTTCTCTAGAAGCTGAGAAGTGAAACTAAAGAGAAAGACAATTTTCTCAACTTATCTATTTAATTAAATAAATGGAGTTGGAGTAAATTTATACAGTATTATACTCGTATTTTAAGACAATATAAAACCCGACAGACACACAGATACTTATCCGAGAAATACGACGGCGTACTTTTGGTGTACGTTTGGCAGACGAATTTGACTTTCTTACATTCCACCGGCAGCCCCCCTTGACCGCATTAATAGGAAACGCGTACTGGATCACTGCTTCAGGTGTTTGGCCCGCGAAGAAAGTAGCGTCCATGGGGCACGAACCATGGATAATGGCGATCGAGGACGTTTCCGCATCGTACGTACGTGGCTTCTCCTCGACCACTTCTGTCTCAATCAACTGGAAGCATGTTCTAATTCTTCACTAATTCTTCAAAAGTTAATTATCTTAAGTATCTTCAAAAGTTATGTTTGATCAGGCCAACATAACTCTTCTTTTACTTTTGCACCAACAGCTTTAAAGACTACAGACAACTTTCGAAGAAATAGATCGAGAAGGAAAAAAGAATAGGTTCAATGTTTCAATTCAATAATCTTCACCATTATTTTCTTTGTAAATAATCTTGAAGGCTCATTTCACGGAACACAAGGCAATGGATTCCTCTAGATTACTTTTCTTCCTCTCTGCCATTTTCTTACTCGCTGTTCAAGCAGTAGCGCAGACGACAGACTTCCTTTATCATATCTGTTTAAACGGCAAGGGAAACTACACCGCGAACAGTACCTATGAGAGAAACCTCAACCACCTCCTCTCCTCCCTCTCCTCCAACAAAGAAATTGACTATGGCTTCTACAATTCCTCTTATGGCCAAAACTCTGACCAAGTATCTGCAATTGGACTTTGCAGAGGAGATGTTAATCCAGATGTTTGCCGTAGTTGCCTCGATAACGCTACGTCTCTTCTCAAGCAGCTCTGTCCCAATCAGAAGGAGGCAATTGGATTGTTCGACTACTGTATGTTGCGATACTCAAATCGCTCCATTTCGGGCGTAATGGAAACTGATCCAAGTTTCTTTAAGTGGAACCCGAACAACGTATCGGCAAATTACGATCAATTCAAAGATGATCTTAGGAAATTGTTGGCAAACCTAAGAAGTGAAGCTGTAGTAGGTGGTTCTCTTCGTAAGTTTGCAACAGGAAAAGCAACGGCACCAAACTTTCAAACATTATATGCACTTGTGCAGTGCACACCTGATTTGTCTGAGCTAGAATGCAACAATTGTTTAGCTGGGGCTTTCGAACAGATTCCCAACTGTTGTGATGGGAAGCAAGGTGGGAGAGTCATTCGTCCCAGCTGTAGTTTGAGATTTGAGGTCTTCCCGTTCTATACCTCGACAGCGGCTACTTCACCCCCATCGTCTCTAGTAGCACCACCAGTATCTCCACCTCCACCATTGACCAACACCAATACAACAAAAGGTACTCATGCCATTATGCTATTGTTGTAAGATGCAGTTGTTCACACTTAATTGAACAATTGGGCTATCTTATCCACTCATTAGAATCTGATCAATGATATTTGATCTTATTTTAATGTATTTGTTTAATTCATCCAAATACTTTCAAGTTATTTATGCTACTAAGATTATTTCTCCAGATCGGAACCCAAACCCTTAAGAATCATCTAATGGGGATATATATATTTTCCAGGTAGCGAGAGTGACAAATCTAGGACTATCATCGTTATAATTGTGCCAATTGCTGCTTTTGTGGTACTAGTCATCTCCTTCTGCGTATATTTTAAGAGGAGGCCAAGAACAGAGAAACTTGAAAGTAAGTAAAAGTTTGGTTTTGTTATTTATTATTCAAAAAACTAGGCCTCGTGAATATCGCAGAGTTGCATGCATCTGCTTCGATAAGCAATAGGCACAGTGTTGGGAGTAAGATTTCGTTGCTATTACGAGTAAATTAAGCTTTCTAGCATATAACGTGACATAATTTGGAAAATACTTATATCTCAATCGGCTCACCTCAAGTCGATTGAATTAGAAAGTTCTGTCATAGACTCAGAAGTGACTTTCAATAAAGCTAATTAACAGTAAATATTACATATAGTAGACACGAGTGTGTCATTTGGTATTTGAAAAACTTTATTTCAAGCTCCTCTGCTTCAGGGTGTTACTCTTACTTAAACAATGCACTTTAACCATTTGAATATGTATTAACTTGATCCTCTTCTCTGAAGCTGCGGATGAAATAACAAGTGTTGAATCTGTGCAATTCGATTTCGGCACTATCAGAGCTGCCACAGACAACTTTTCTGAAGCAAACAAACTTGGGAAAGGTGGATTTGGGCCAGTTTACAGGGTAGGAAAACATAAAAAAAGAATTATCAATCAATTGTCTGTCAAAGTTTATCAAACAAATATATTTAGTTATTTGAAGTTTACTTCCAATGTTTCACTTATGTTTTGTTAATCTCACATGTATTTAGGGTATGCTTTCAAACGGTCAAGAGATAGCTGTGAAAAGACTATCAAGAAACTCTGGACAAGGAGATATGGAATTTAAGAATGAGGTCCTACTAGTGGCCAAGCTCCAACATCGGAATTTGGTTAGGCTCCTTGGATTCTGCTTGGAAGGAAATGAAAGACTTCTTATCTATGAGTTTGTGCCTAACACAAGCCTTGATCACTATATATTTGGTACCACACTCAATTTCACTCCTACATTATGATCAAAATGCTTTCATTTGGGTACCAAAAAAGAGAGAATTTTAAATGTCTGACTGAACAAAAATGATTTCATGAACATGCAGATCCTATGAAGCGTACGGACTTAGATTGGGGAAAGCGGTATAAAATTATAGGTGGCGTTGCTCGAGGTCTTTTATACCTTCACGAGGATTCGCGACTTCGGATTATTCATCGCGACCTCAAAACTGGCAACATTCTATTAGATGCAAAAATGAATCCTAAAATTTCAGATTTTGGAATGGCAAGATTATTTGTATTGGATCAAACTGAAGGCAGTACAAATAGAATTGCGGGGACCTAGTAAGTATATAAAAATAATAATAATAATAATAATAATAAATAAAAAGAGTTAGAGCTAATGACTACAAGTATGCATGCTTGTATAATTGATGTAAATAGGAAATTTGCATCGGATTACGGGCCAAAATAGCCTTAGAAAATATTGAAATTAAATGATTTTACCATATTCATTAGCAACTCTATTACCATTCAAGCTGAAGCAAAGTTTATTGATATTGTTATACAGTGGATATATGGCTCCAGAATATGCAATGTTTGGGCAATTGCATGTTTGGGCAATTCTCAACAAAGTCAGATGTCTTCAGCTTTGGTATCCTCATTCTGGAGATTATAAGTGGTCAGAAAATTACTAGTTTTCGTGATGCAGAGAATATGGAGTACCTTCTTAGCTATGTATGTATATCAATTGGTACCTTCTTAGCTATGTATACAGCCTTTTGTTTACGAATTGATATATTTATGCAGGCATGGAGAAATTGGAGGGAGGGGACAACTTCGAATCTCATAGATCCCACGTTAATGAAGGGCGGTCCAATGGCTGAAATGATGAGATGTATTCACATCGGTCTGCTATGTGTTCAACAAAATGTAGCTGACAGACCAGACATGGTTTCAGTGGTTCTTATGCTTAATAGCAATTCTGTCGCTCTCCCTGTACCTACACAACCTGCAAGCTATATGCAGAGCAATGGTCAGTCAGGCACACCACTGCAACCGGACATCAATTGCGGGGAAACTAATTACGAGGTTTCAATTAGCGAGTTATATCCTAGGTAGTGTTTTGTGGAATGAGGCTGTAATAAGCATGTCAATATATAAATTTAACTTGCCATGATTCATCCGATGCCCCAAGATCAAGGGAACTGACACGTTATGCGCTTATCAAGGGACAAAAATTAGGATGCTTCTCGAGAACCCTTTGGACACAGTGCCTAAAAAACCGATGGAACCCAACCATACCGCCCTACGCAGAGGACGAAATCCCTCCAGCCCTTTAAACAAACCATAACCTCCAGTCCTCCACACTGTCGCACCCCAAAGCCCCGAAACAAACCATAACGATTGCATATCGCCATGACGCCGTCCCTCCCACGGCACCTATAGTCGAAGCCTCATCGCTGGGTACTCAAATCAATGCCATCTCATACACATGGCCCAAAAAAAGTCACAAATCACCTGTTATTATTGTTCCACAGTGACGCACAACACCGCCAACTTGCTAGTTAGGAAGCTTTTTTTTTTATGATGAATATATATAAAAAGTGATAGAATATTATGGTTTATTCCTTACCTTATCGAGATAGTATCATATATATATATATATATATATATATGCTGATATTGCCAAGATTATTGTCTCTTATTTATTGTATATATATTATTCTATATCAATTTGTCAGATTTACCTTCCTTATTTTCTTTAATCAATCACTGTACTTGTTTTATTTTACCAAAAGTTTTTTTTTTTTTTTTTTAAAAAAAATTAAATAATTCCCTGAAATTTTCATTCAAATATGTTACGTACTGGGCATTACTTATTGAAAAGAAATTTTAATCCACACGTAAAAAAAAATGTTCAAATATTTATTAAGTAATTAAATTTACCATCAATTTCTTCTCTCAGTTTAAACTTTTTTTATTAGTTAATGTCACGGACAATCATTTCTTAAGAGCAACGACCAAACAAAATTTAAACACATTAATTGCATGGTTTGCATGCTAGTTATATATAATGAAAATGGAGTTTTAGACTCAAAAGCTTAGGATTGCACCACATGTCGTAATACTATTTTTTTTTTCTCATTAATTAAAATCAAAGCGATGTGATTTCTTTTATATTAGTTTGTATCATATCATATCATATCTATATATGTAAGTACATAATAAAAAGCTTACACATTCACTAAAAGTGCTACTCATTATATGCATATATGAGAGATACTCGTCCATCGATCATTGTATATCTGTTGTCCATTTTTTTTTTTTTTTTTGCAAATCAACATTGACATACGAAATCAGTTCTCCATGTACATCTAAGGGTGCATGACAATTCGTGTTTGTGTTTTGGGTTCAGGTCGTATTGATGCATGAGTATATATAAGACTATGTAGATCAACCATAATCTGACCCATTTAATTAAACGGGTCAAATCCCTCAATTATAACCCTCTATAATTTGTATTGGGTTTATGTCGAGTTTGTGCGGTCATGTCAAAAATTTTGCCATCCATTATGTCACATGTCGAATTTAGATTGTGTCAAATCATGAGTATAAGATTATATATATATGTCAACCTTAACTTGACCCATTTAATTATACAAGTCAAACTCATCAACCCTATTTCTTTAATTTCATGTTGGATTCATGTTAAGTTCACGGGTTACGTCAAAAATTGCCAGCCCTATGTACATCTACTGTCTATCTTTTTTGCAAACCATCCATTTGATTTGTGAGACCCACCTGCTGTCCATTTTTTTTTTTTTGCAAATCAATATACATGATATGAAAAAAAAAATAATTATTTCTCCTTGTACATATGATGTCATCTTTTGCAAATCAAACATTGAATTCGTGAGAAATATGCGAAAAATAGTTGTTTTGTATTTAGCCTGAAGATTAAAAAGCAAAAAAACAAAAAAAAAAACAGGTATCTTTTCCGTTTGTTTTATATGATTCTTGAACCCCGTCAATCACGGGCTGGATCTCAAAACCCTTTTGATAAAGTGTTGGTGACACCCACAAAGGGTGGAGTCATACTTGAAGTGTAGAAAATTAGAAATATTGAGAGGGTCTCTCTCCTCTCTCTCTTGCACTAATTTTCTGCTTTCTTCTCCTCTCTTCTCTCTGCTGAATCTCGGACGTCTCTTTGCATGTGCGGATACGCATATACCCTAAAGGGAAAGAAGAAAATATGCATAGGGATGAGAAAATAATATTGGAGAAATTGACGAGAGAGAACCAAGAGAGATAATTGAAAAGTGAATGGAATCTGTTAAAAAAAAGAAGCTGGAAGTGATCACTTTTTTTGAGAGGAAACTGAAGCTTTCAATTATAATAATAGATCAGCAATTGCAACGTTCACCAGAAAGCTGGAACAAACATTAAACCAAACATAATGAGACTGGTTAGCTACAGCAAACTTAGCCAAGAGATGAGCAGCCCTATTCCCTTCTCGTCTCACATGAGAAATTCTCCAAGAACCAAAGCTTTCCAAAATCTGCCTAGTCTCCGAGATGATGCCCCCGAATCTACTCGTAGATTCCGCCGAATTTCTGGTCGCCACAATTATCTCACGCGCATCCCCCTCCACCTCAATCACTTCGTATAGTAGCCCATTTCACGGCCAAATTCCACCGCTCTTCTAGCTCCAATAGCTTCCGCTACCATAGGGTCCCTAATGTAAGGGATAACCGCACACATAGCGGCCTTCACCACTCCCATACAACCCCTAGGTACAATCTCCATACTCATAATCTTCTTCCGTCCGTCTAGGGCAGCATCCCAGTTAATTTTAATACAACTCAGCGCCGGATTAATCCACCTACCATGAGAACCTTGGCCATCATTCACTGGGACAGCAAGAGAAACATGAGCTTTCCTAAAATCCTCAAGCGACTCTGAAGCTTCTTTGATCAAGAAGAAAGGGGGAAGTACAGGACCACCGAAAACCACCCTATTTCGGCGAGTTCAAATTTTGTGGGCGACACTTGCGAAAAACTCCAAATCCTCATCGTTCAATCTGTCACAGAGGTAGACAAAAATATCAAAGAAGTCTTCTGCCACCACCAGGCTCTTCTGGATAGGCCCCCTGCAACTACCTCAGACACCCCGACCAGAATCACACCACCAGAGAACATGTCCATTGGTTTCAGCCGCAGACCCGCACATCGGGCATAACTGGTCAATTACTACCTTTCTCTTAAAAAGATTATTTTTAGTAGGCAGAATTTCGTTACATGCTCTCCATAGGAACAACAAGATAAAACGGGAACGGAAATCCACTCCGGACATCGACGGGGAAGGGAAATTCGCTCCAAATCTAGCTGGATTTCGACGATGAGTTGGACCCGAAGATCGGGTGCAGATCTCGCTGGATACGCGGGCCCGCACCGGAGATCCAGCGAGATATAGTGATATGCGTACGTATACATATATCGTATACAATCGATATTGAAAAAAAAAATAATAAAAGAAGGAAGAAGAAGAAGAAAAAAGAACAGATTCTGTTCTTTTTTCTTCTTCTTCTTCCTTCTTTTATTATTTTTTTGAAAAAGGAAATCTGGTTTTTTGCGACGTGAGTTAGGGGTAGGTAGCTAAAAATACCTATTTTTCTTTTTCTTTTTCTTTTTTTTTTTGGCTTTTTTGGTTTTTTTTTTTTTTTTAAATGCATTTAACCATGTGAGTGTCCCACGTGGCTAAATAACCACGTATGTGGAAAGCCACATGACTAATTGACATTTAACAACACCTGGATTAACTACACAGAACCCACGTGGCGAACCGTTAGCCACATATATGTTGGCCATCTACGTGGCTAACTGCAGGTGGCTAAATGTCAAATTTTTTATAGTGTCAGATCCATGCCGTAGTAGCTCTGTCCAAGCCTCAGTAAATGAGGCTTCAATTACTGAGCTATATCCTTACTTGGATTTGAAGACTGAAAAACACTAGAAACAGATTCTATATAATCTTTTTCCTTCCTTAAATATAGGAATAACCTAAAAAATAATCACAAAAGTTACCTCCAGCAGCTTCCTTATTGTTTTCCTAAACATTGAGAATTTTCCTAAACATTGAGAATGTCAGTGGATAACACTTTAGCTTTCCTATACATTAATTTAACATAAAATATCTCTCTCCTCTTTCATATTTTTTGTCTTTAATTGGGGATTGTGTTGGAATTTCGTAAAAAATGTGAGGGTAGGTAGGAAACTTGTATTTTCTAAAGAAATAATATTTGAATGATGTAGGGAAAGATAAGAGAAGATAATGTAAAGTGTATTTAGATAGGGAATAAAAAATAATTTTGTTCCTTAAATTTTAAGAAAAAAAAATTGAAAAAAAAGTTGCTGGTAGTGCTGCTAGGGAAGAAATGTTTTACCATTTTTGTTTTGAAATACAATACTACCTACCCTTTGTTTTTCTTTTTAAGCGTTCTCTCTCGAAGATAAAATATACTTAGCTATCAATGATATTGGGTTATATTATTCAATTCAGTAACGATTTTTTTTTTTTTTTTTTGTTATCAATTTCAATTTCAGTTCCCTTTTTTTTTTTTTTTTTTTTTTTGATGAATAAAATCTTTTCAATGATCAAACTCAACATATTACACCTCTCCAGTGAAAACTGGATACAAATTCCTAACAAGGAAAAACAATCAACCCTCAAGCAGAAACAACACACCCTACACAACAACTAATGTTCAGTTAAACCCCATCAACCAGAAACAACACCCCTTAGTAACAGCTACCAGTTAATACGCCAAAGGAGTCAGATTCCACTTCTGAACAAGCTTAGCATTATGACCTATTATCTTGAACTTTCCTTTAGCCAAAATTTTGGTACGAACCTCCCACTTGATTTGCTTTACCACTACCTCCTCCGTCCTAGGCGTGTTGCCATGACAGAGATCATTTCGGAGTTTCCACAAATGATAATTAAACTGAAGCAGCTAAACACGGTCTGCATAAATTCACAATCAAGCTATCTCCCTTAAAACTAGACACACTCCAACTCTTCACTTCTTCCTATTTAATCACTGGACTGATCAAGCAATCCTTCATAACTGCCCTCCAAATTCTTCTACTAAAGCTACATTGAAAGAATAAGTGCTCAATGCTCTCCTGCTCACCATAGCAAAATCTGCAGAGCGTATCTCCACCATAACCCCAACCACACATCTTATCTTTAGTGATAAGAGCTCCTCTAAACACCAACCACAACATAAAAGAATGGCGAGGGATCGCCATAGGGAACCAACCTACATCAAACCAGGAAACAAAAGGCTTTTTATCTCATAAAAAATCCCATGTTTCAGCACACGAGTAAGTTCCTTTTGTAGATCTCCAAATAGGCTGATCATCGTCACAAATAAGAACCTCGGAAAGCCTACTTTGAATCTCAACAATACTCTCTGATCTAGCAGCTGGCCAATACCACTCTCCATCTCTAATAATTGAAGAAACACGAGCCTCCACATTACTTCCAGCATCATACACTGCCCTATGTCCATATTTCTCCAATAAACAGCCTTCAGGATGCCAATTACACACCAAAGAAACACCCGGCTCACCTTACCAATGTTGAAACTAATTAATTGCTTAGCTAATTCTCTAAGCTTCAACAATTTCCTCCTGCTCCAAGAACAGGAGCTAGGAATGGGGATATACCAGAAACTTCTCCCCTTAAGCCAGATTGTCTCTACCCAAGCCACCCACAAAGAACCTGCCTGAGTAAACAGGGACCAAATGTGACTCATCATAGCTGCTCTATTCCACACCTCCAATTGTTTTATCCCCAACCCTCCCTCCTTGTTAGGAAAACACACATTAACCCAAGAAACTTTAGCCTTTGCCTTAATTTCTTTTCCACACCACAAAAACCTATTCAGCTTTTGCTCAATTAACCTGACAATCTTCATGGGAAGAATGAACACCCTGGCCCAAAAAGTTTGAAGGCTAACTAGAACTGAATTAATAAGCTAAAGACGACCAGCAAAAGATAAGTGTCTAGACAGCCATGAATCAATACGAGTTGTAATCTTATCCACTAGCACACTACAATCAGAAGCCAGCAACCTCCTAGAAATCAAGGGGACTCCCAAGTACCTGACAGGAAAAGTACCCTCATTCATATGCATTAACTCCAGCAACTTCTTCTTATCTTCCTCATTAATCCCTGAACAAAACATAGAGCTTTTGGCAGGATTAGCTTTTAACCCCGAGAGACATTCAAACTCCAAAGCAATTTCAGTTCCCTTTCACCTGAATCACCTCTATCTTCCTGAAACCATCTCTCTCTCTCTCTCTCTCTCTCTCTCCCTTCACTCCCCCACCCCCGTTCTCTTTGCCCATTCCACATGCACCAAAACCCTCCCTCTCAAACCCCACCAGTCACAGCCGAGGCGCCGACCCAGCAAACCAAAACCCACAAAACACCAATTTTTCAAACAGAGAGAGAAGAGGACCCTGATGACGGGGATGAAGGTCCCACAGGTGAGGATGATACTTGGTGTATCCAATGTTGACCCGATAGGGCTTGATTGGACTCCTAGCCGGCCAACAGCCCAAAAGATTCAGCACAAACTGGGATGCTCGCTGAGCCTAATGGACCCATCAACACGACCTTACGAACGGCACTAGGAAAGGCAAAGCAGGGAACCCGATTCTTCATTTCTTGCGGGCGAAAGTTCTTGATCTAAGGCTTTGATGTGATCAACTGAATCTTTAGTTGGCGCCGTCAGTGGGAACTGATTAGTGATCTTCTAGACAAGAAATCTTATGCCGAACACTAGATCAATGAGTACAAGAAGAAACGATAAATAATTTATAGTTGACTCAATTGAGCCAATAAAATGAAGTATCCATGCGCCGACGCAAAACTGGATCCAAAACTTAGTGTTATTCCTAAAGGCCGCTAAACTAGTTTTGGATGAGATAGAATGCAATAAAAACAAAGACAAAGGAAACGCATAACCTCATGATAAGGCTTCCAAACACTTAGCTTGTAATTACATTTAAGAGTATTGGTGGATGAAAAGGTTTGTGGTAGCACTTCGTTTGTTTCGACGTAAAATGATTTCAACGAAATCATTTTCAGAAAAAATGATTTTCTCGAAAATATTTTTCGGTGTTTGGTTCGCACGAAAAAATTACGAAATGAAAAAATAAGAGTTTGGTAATTGTCGCCGGAATCCGGCAACGTCCAGTCGCCGTTGCCGGATTCCAGCGAAAAAGTTTGACCGGATCCGGCCAAAACGGCCGGATTCAGGCCGGAATCTTCCAGATCCGGCCGGATCAATACCCGGATCCATCCAGATCCGACCGGCTTGGCAGGAATCCGGCGATATCCCGGCCGGAATTTGGTCTGCCGGTGCCGGATTCTGGTACCGGCAGAATTTCGGCCGCCTGATTCCTGCACCGGCAGAATTCCGGTGGCCTGATTCCGGCGCAAGCAGGTTTCCGGCGACTGGATGTTGTCGGACTCTGGCGCCGACTGGATCCCGATGATCGACAATTGCTAAATTTTAATGATCGGATATACAACTTGCGTGTAAGGACGAAGAGCTTAATTTCGAAAAACGATTTACGGTTTTAAAAATCGTAAATCGTTTTCCGAAAATTAAAGAAGCTTTTACGGTCAAACAGAAAATAATTTTCGTTGACTGTTATTTTCGCCCCAACCAAACACCGAAAAATGCCGAAATCATTTTCTAGAAATCATTTTACTCCGAAACAAACGGAGCATTAATGGAATTCAAGTTAAGGTTGATATGGTTTTTCATCAAGTGAAGTCACAATCGTGGGACCCATTCCTAGTTACTCTCTTATTTAGTTTTATTTGCACTCGACCTTTTTTTTCTTTCTTTCTTTCTTTTTATATATATATATTTGCCCTCGACTTTGAGTCTTAAAAAGGATAGACTCTCGCTTTTGAAGTATAGAGAGAAAGAGAAAGAGTAGCAGCAACTTTTTTTTCTTCTTCTTCAGTTTTGGGCCGGGTTAGTCAGCCACAAGCCCTACCTTTTTCTATTATGTTCTCTCCCCTTTATAAAATAATTTCTTTTGTGTGAGATTAAAATTTAGGTTTTGAGCGGTAGATTGAGAAAGCCCTACGATTGAGAAAAGCCCAATACCATGTCAGGACCAAGTCTGGTGGCTAAGCCCACATTAGGTCAATGACAAAAAGCTAGATGCACTCCCATCTTAATGAAATGTACCACAAGCTATCATCTCCTTAACCTAGGGTTTTAGGCACTCCTCTTTATATCTTACATACTACCACACGGTCCACACGCAAGAGGGGCTCTCTTAATTATTATTTTTTTTACAAGTTTTACTTTCTCAGCTAGGGTTTGGACTGCCTTGGATTTCAAAGTGCTTTCGATTTTCGGACTAGCAAGCTTTCTAATGACCGTTTTCTTTTTTTATAAGCAAAGCTCTTTCCTAAAAGACAACTCGATCATTGTAGATGTTCATTGCATAAACAAATGATGTTCTATTTTTGATATAAAAGTTCTTTATCATTCTTTAAAAAATTTATATTGTATAGGTTTTTTTTTATTATTATTATTATTTTCAAATGAAATAATTCAGACTTTATCACATCTTTTTCTTGGGTAAAGTACACAGACAGATAAAGTATACACACATATATATATATATAGCAGACTATTACTTACGTGTAATCAATTAAGTCAGATATTTACTTTATTGTTTTGGATAAGGAGAAAATTCTTCCATGCATGACCTCGATCAGATCGATCGATCGAGTAGTAAAAAACGTATTAAGTCAAAGAAACCGGAAGCATGTGTCTAAACACAACAACGTGTTCGAAACACAAAAAGGGTCAAACTCGACCAGTCATTATTTGAAAGACGAAGGATATAAAAGTAGCAAAAAAAGTAGATAAAACTACTTTAATTAGTTTAGTCAAAAAGGAAAGCATTATTAGAAAGGATAAAAGACTCGATCTCTAGTTTATTAACATTAAATTAATTTTTAACAATTTGAATATCTTCCAAATTAAGGCTAGAAAGATAGTCTGCACTTCGATTACGTTTGTGGGACATTAACCAATCGAAATGGACAAAGAGGCAAGCTGGCCTGTGTGGACAGCATCGTTGACAGTGATATGTTTGTATTTACACCGGAAGTGAAGATAGCTGACTTCATAGTCCAATCTTGCCGCTAATTCTTTTTGTGATTTTCTCCCGGCCATGCAGTAGTCATGTGCCGACGTTTTTAATCGGCTACGTATGTACTTGAAAAGGATGTCAGGAAAATATTTTAAAAAATGTTTGCTTTTCTGTATATTTTTTTTATTCAACTTCGTACAACAAATTTATAAATTTATCATTGAATCTATAGGACCACACGTGAGTTTTACATATTCATTTTCTCATATATATATTGTTTGTCTATCTATGTATAAGCATGCGTATTACGCGTAGAGTACGTTCTCTTCCGATGTCAAATATGCATGTACCCCAAATGAATTCTAAGAATTTAGGCAATATAAAAGTTAATCAAAACCATTATTCAATTAATTAAAAGCAGACTCTTTCATTTGTGCCTGGCCTGATCCAAAAACTTATAACTAAAAGGAAAGTAAAAAAAAAAAAAAGATAAAGATTTATAGGTGGTTCAGTGTTAATTAGATATTACCTACATTTACCACTAGGAAAGAGCCCGATAAGACTACATTGCGCTCTTTATCGACGCGGTGCCGGAGATGCATGTTTCCCAAATGAATTCTAAGAATTTAAGCAACATAACAATTAATTGAAACCATTTTTCAATTAAATGCATTTGTGTCTCGTGTCATGCGAGCACACAAGACACATACAAAAATAATAAATTTATGAAAAAAATTAATTATCTAATTTATAAGGTTCGTGTTAATTTATTTAATTAACTCAAATGATAAAATCTTAATAATAATTAGTTAATTAATGATTATTCTCAATTTATGAAGAAATAAAAATTACTTTATATAAAAAATGAATACGTTAATTGAACAACTCGATTGTGAAAAAGCTCAATTTGTTCGAAAGATAAATAAATCAAATTTGAGCATACTATATTTAGCTTGATGATAATTAAGTTCGAGTTCCGCTTGTGTTCAAACAAAATTAAATGAATTGAGTTTAAACATTCAATACTCAATTCGAGTACAGCCTTACGGCCACACCCATGCATGCTAAATTGAATATTAGAACTTCTTTTTTAAAACGAAGAAAAATACTAAAAATTTACAAGTAATTAGTAATTATCCGAGAAGCACTCACTAAGATTGCCCACATAGACAAAATGATTGAGAAGGCAATAATCAAATTAATAAGTAATTAATTTGCCAATAAATATTCAATGTATGCGGCGATCGATGAACCAACGCCCAACGGCGCCTACTGCACCAACTTACCACTTGCCTTGCTTTCTACTATAAATATATATAAAGAAAGCCAAGTTGAATGTTTTCACATTATTGGATTCCTTTTGGATAATATATATATAACCATGGGCTTCTTGGAACACTCCTTAGCAGCGTGCACTGCTAGATTATAATCTTCCCCTTTGCAGAGAATACATCGAAGGACAGTGAGAATGGGCTCTTCAAGAGTACTACTGTCCTTCGTTTTCTATGGCATCCTTATGCACCTTGTTAAGCCCACCATTGCTCAGCGAGATCCCTACGTGCTCCACCAGTGTTCTACCAATGGTAACGTTACCAGTACCAGTACCTACAGGGCAAACCTCAACAGCCTCTTTTCCTCCCTCTCTTCTAAAAACCAAATCGATAATGGGTTCTACAATTTCTCCGCCGGAGACAACTCCGACAAAGTTAACGCAGTTGCGCTTTGCAGAGGAGACCTCACGGCAAGCAACTGCCGTAGCTGTGTCAATATGTCTGCTCACGAGCTCTTATTGTTATGTCCAAACGAGAAGGAGGGCATCATGTGGTATATGAATTGTACAGTACGATTCTCCAACAACTCCATATTTGGTGTTATGGAACTTGAGCCTATGGACTATCTATACAGCTCGGCAAATGTCTCCGACGTGAGTGGGACGTTCAAACAAGTTCTTCGGAGTTTACTGGATAGCCTAAGAAGTAAAGCTGCATCTGGTGACTCCATTCGAAAGCTTGCAATTGGAGCTGCCAACTCCACATACTTTAATATATATGCACTCTTGCAGTGCACTCCTGACTTGGAAGAGCAAGAATGCATCAATTGCCTAAATCAGACCATCGGATTTCTTCCAGAGTGTTGTGATGACGCGACAGGAGCGAGAGTTCTTACACCCAGCTGTAACTTAAGGTATGAAGACTACATGTTCTATGACACTACTC
The DNA here is from genome assembly GCA_028654335.1 of Alnus rubra. NCBI lineage: Eukaryota > Viridiplantae > Streptophyta > Magnoliopsida > Fagales > Betulaceae > Alnus > Alnus rubra. Next base: position 94,365 of record JAJPGS010000285.1, read on the forward strand.
CCGCTGTACGGCCGCCATCATCATCGTCTCTTCCTCCTCCGCAGGGAGAAGGTATGGTTTCCATTCGAGCTCCTCCTTTATTCTATTTGCATGGACAAATATATATAATATGCAAACTTTTCCATAAAAGCCCACATAATAAGCCTTGAAGGCCTAAATCTTGCCGTTTTACGAAGCTCGGGCCGTCTCCCCTAGCTCTTCATACTCATTACACAAGTTTTAACCCAACAAGTTGTTGCATTGACAATCACATGATTAGTTCCATAGGCTGAAACGTACAATATTTATCCTACAATTGCTGTATTGAAAGTTTCGGCAAAGCAACGTAATCCTCCCCAAGTATACGTCTTGTGGGATTTAGCGGTCCAAATTTTCTAGACATCAAAAAAAGGAAGTCTTGAAGCAAGAATTTAAATTTTGATATTTTAGTAGATTGGGATTCACCACCAGTTTATGATGTTTATCCCGATCATCAAATTGGATGCAAAATGCGTCATAAACATGTATCGTACACTGTTTGGCTGTGAATGTAGTCAAAAGTATGACGGATATATACCACGTGTTTGATAGATTTATTTGATCATATTTTTTGGAAGATTCATAGAAAGAGATTTATTTTGATAAAATTCACTTACAAGACTTTCTCCAACATACTCGATCCATGCATCCGGCCAACACCGAAATTGACCGGATGGGTTTTACAATATTCCCACTTATGACCAAACATCGCGTTGTGCTATCTTGATTAGAACATAGCAAATAACCAAAAAAAAAAAAAAAAAAAAAAGTACGTGGTTGTCATCAATTCACACGACAACTTCTCCAAGTGGGCTATTTTTTAAATATATATTCATGCCTTCGGCTTTTCTTTGGTTTTCTTTTAGGACAAAGGTGGGGTTGGTTTCACACCTGCACATGCAGTTTTTGGTTGTAAAACTATTTACAAATTATGATAAATTTAAAATTCAGAATACTTTATTGAGACAGATTTGTGGCTTTTGCAGGAAAGAAGAGTAACTCATCTCAAACTATCATTATAGTTGTGATTGTTGTTGTTTTTGTGGTCTTAGTAATTTGCATCTGCGTCTATATCCATTTAAGAGTGAAAAAGCGAAGGAAGAAAGTTGAAAGTAAGTTAAAAATTAATGGGTTTCTTGTCCAATTTATACTAAGGATTTTCATTCTATAAAATATAAAAATAAACCATATCAGACAATTAGTACTCTATATATATATATATGCTACTTAATTTATAAGTTAGTTCTACACAATATTGAGTATAAAACATATTAAATTGATTTTCAAGGTACAAATTTTGCCAATGTCTAATTTAAATGTATTAACTTGTCCCTCATGTGAAGCTGTGGATGAAATAATTAGTGCTGAATCATTGCAATTCGACTTTGCAACAATTAGAGTTGCTACAAAGAATTTTTCAGATGCAAATAAGCTTGGGCAAGGTGGATTTGGTGTTGTTTACAAGGTAATTTGATATCATATAATTATATAATATATCATTCGTTAATCTTGGATTCTTAAGGGTTACATATAATACATTCAATATGTTTTTCTTTAGGGTATGCTCTCGAATGGACAAGAAATAGCCGTGAAAAGGTTGTCTAGTGTTTCTGAACAAGGTGATCAAGAATTTAAGAATGAGGTCTTGCTAATGGCTAAGCTTCAACACCGTAATTTAGTCAGGCTCTTAGGTTTCTGCTTGGAAGGAAATGAAAGGCTTCTCATCTATGAGCTCATGCCTAATGCAAGCCTCAATCACTTCCTTTTTGGTATGTTTAAAATACTTCTACTTAAATGTTGGATTCTACTCATAATGTGTTTTTATTTTAGATTGAATTTCTTGTTGAACACAATTGGATATCTCTTTATTGTTTAATAGATTGATAAACTTGAATGAATATATAGATCCAATCAAACGTTTGCATTTGGATTGGGAGAAGCGTTACAAAATCATAGTAGGCATTGCTCGAGGGCTTCTTTATCTTCACGAAGATTCTCAATTTCGTATTATTCATCGTGATCTCAAAACTAGCAACGTTCTATTAGATTCAGAGATGAATCCCAAAATTGCAGATTTTGGCATGGCAAGATTGTTTGTGCTAGATCAAACTCATGGAAATACGAGAAGAATCGTTGGAACTTAGTAAGTATCCTAACAAAATCGATACAAAATTAACAATTAGATTGCATGCTTCGTATTATCTGTCATATGAGTAACTTATGTTTTGTTGGAACATAGAAAGCATATCAAATGTCTTATTCTCCTATAACTAGCTAGAATCAATTAAGAGAATTTGCCAAAGAGTAATGTTATTCTTCACATCAATTTCAAATTAGTTGACTTGGCTTGTTTTAAATGGTTTTCATTTTGTTTTTCTTAAGTAGCTAAACATGAAAAACCAATTAAAAAATTTGTAACATATCTATTATCATTCAAATAACAATGCTATTACTGATGTCCTCATGCAGTGGATATATGGCTCCAGAATATGCAATGCATGGACACTTTTCAATAAAGTCTGATGTCTTTAGCTTCGGTGTATTAGTTCTAGAGATGGTGTCTGGGTAGAAAAATAGTTATTTCCGTATAGGAGAAAATTTAGAAGATCTTCTTAGTTATGTAAGTATACTTAATTATCTTTGGGTAAATCTTCATTTTGCCAATAATTGTGGCACTAGTGGTAATGCACATGAAATTGATAGTGATATTATGTCTTGCCCATGTAATTATCTTGCAGGCATGGCGAAATTGGAGGGAAGGCACAACATCAAATCTTATCGATCCTATCTTGAGAGTTAGTTCAACATCTGAAATAATGCGATGCATCCATATAGGATTGCTATGCGTTCAAGAAAATGTAGGTGATAGACCAACCATGACTTCCATCGCTCTCATGCTTAATAGTCACTCAATCACTTTATTGGTGCCCTCACGGCCTGCATTTTTTATGCACACCACCGTTGAATCAGACATGTCATCAGATCGATCATTCCAAGCCTCAACAAATGAGGCTTCAATCAGTGAGTTATATCCTCGCTAGTGTTTGATGGAAGTAAAAAGAATTTTTTGTTCAAGTCTTTGGGAAATTCACTTGAGTCTATTCGATTGCCATTCACCATTACCTATACTGCCTATAATCCGTGCTATGGGTGATTTTTTCATAAAAAGTGTATGCACCCATGTATGAAATTGTTGGAAAGTTTTGGTGTATTTAACAATTTTAGCCACCTTAAAATCATTCAAAATGTTAAATTTTGGTCATCAGAGAGATAATATTCTTATTTTTATTGCAATATGTAACATTTTTTCTTTAGTGTTAATGCTTATTATTGTCATTTAAATATTTGAGCTTAAGAAGGTTCCTTTATAAAGTTTTATGTTTAACTATTCATCTTCTAATTGTCACACATCTTTTCAATGACTACATTATACTTATTTCAAAAAGCTTTTATGAAAACGTCTGGGCAAAGAATAACAAAAAAAATTAATAATAATAATGAAAAAAAAAGAAGAAGAAAGAACATAAAGGTACGTTATAGAAGAATTTATTAAATTTCAAACAATATGGTGACTGTTTGATAGATCGAATTAAACAACAACAAAAAAACCATAAGATACTGCTTGTCACAGATTTAGCCACCTTAAAATTATTTTATATAACAAATTTTGGTTCTTTTTCATTCTATTTTTTAATAACGACATTTGGTAATGAAATTTTTCACAGTTATTTTGGGTACCAAAGTATGAAATGGTTAGAAAGTTTTGGCCTATTTAACAAATTTAGCAACCCTAAAATCATTTGAAATCTTTAATTTTGGTTATTGGGGAGGTAATATTTTTATTTTTATTGCACTTTTTAATGAACGATTTTTTTTTTAATTAGTGCTCATGCTTATTATTGTTATTGGAATATTTGGGCTTAGAAAGGTTCCTTTAACTTTCAGTTTAACTATTATTCTTTCAATTTTCACCATTAAAAAAATAAAACCCTAAATTTCAAGACAAAAAAAAATAAAAATCATTAGTTTCATTCATTCTTAGTGGTAAAGATACAACTTCCGTTGTATAATTCATTTTCAAGTTCAATAATTTGAAATTATATATCGTGCCAATATTTTTGTACAAAATAACATTTTTATACTCAATAATTGAATGTTTTGTTAATTATATCATTTATGCGGGTCATGTAGGGTCAAATCAATCCAACAAGGTTTGTTTATTAAATGGGTTAAATTGATTATAATTATCTACCTATTTAAATATGGCGTATCAGAATTGGGAGAACTTATCAATTTAATTAAATAAATAGAGTTGGAGTAAGTTTATACAGTCTTGTTCTCGTATTTTAAGATAATATAAAACCTGGGAGACACAAAGAGATACTTAACGGAAAATTACGACAACTATTAAGGCTTGTTTGGTAAGTAATTATGTTGTGGGATATTTGTGTGTTGTATGGTAAAAAGTTATTGATGTGATATAAAATTTGAAAATATTTTATAAAAAATTAAAAAAGTTTTATTTTGTAGTAGGTTTTTTATTTGAATAATAATAAAATATAATTGATGTGATATAAAAAATGTAAAAGAATTAGAATGTTTTTAGTTTGATATTTTTAAAAGAAGTGAAAAAAAAATAGAGAGAATGAAAATGGTTTCGAATTTGACTCGACTTTCTTACATTCAAACCCCCCTTGACCGCATTAATAGGAAACGCGTACTGTAGGGCTGCTGAAAAGTGTGTTTGGCCCGCGAAGAAAGTAGTGCCCATGGGGCATGGACCATGGATAATGGCGAGGACGTTTCAATGTCGTACGTGGCTTCTCCTCGACCACTTCTGTCCCGATCAACTGAAAAGTAAGCTTTCATTATTCAACGGATGCTTAATGGTAAGCCTGCCGTATACTTCACTCCTAAAGAAAATAGATGTAAGAGGAAGTTCTTCCTTTCCCTTTTTAGTTATTTTTTGGTCGAACCCTCTTTCTTTTATTTTGACTTTTTCTTCTTCTTTTTTTCAGGTATTTTCTATCAAATCAATAATTTTGACATTTCTGTTATGTATTCATTTATTTATTTATGTGATGTGCTGTGCATTTTTTTCTTTGACCACTGCTGTTATTATTGATTGTATTTTTGCTTTGAACAAGAGGGTTTTTTTTTTTTATTTATTTTTTTTTTTTTTTTTTTTTTTAATCTATGAGATGAAGGTTAGTCAGGTGTGATGGGTTATTTCTCACGGCCTGAATAGTTTGATGTGAAGGATTATCTCTCACCGCTAGTTTAAATAAATTTTTTTTAGAATATTTGACTACCCTTGTCTTATATTTAATATGCTTGGAATAAATCTGCTCGTTAAACTATTTTTATAGTATATATATTAACGGAATATGAAAGTCATAAAGAACACTTTATTGTAAGAATTTTATTTGTATCGATCTATAACTATGTAACCTCATAAACATTTTGGCTATTATTTTACAGAACTTTATGCTTTGTGAAATAAGAGTTTTATGCTCGTAATCTTTTATCAATAAAATACTTATATCTTTCGTTAAAAAGAAGAAGTTGTGCTCGATCGTTAGTCTACCAAAAAACTGTACATCTAAAAAATCAAACTTAACGTAAATTAACTATAAGCTTTATAACATCATTTCTTGGAAATAAGGTTTTGATTAGGAATTTCTATATGTTAAGAATAACTAATAAATAAGGGGCAATTTTTTTTTAGCAAAAGAAATTAAAAGCATTAATAAATAACTTTAAACAAAAAAAATCAAACTTATTTTTACCTTTATATCAGTCAAAACACCAAAAACATAAACATAAAAAACAAAAATAAACTACTAAAAAGTTTGATCAGGCCGCCAACCTAACTCGATCTTCTTTTAGTTTAGTCTGAAATTGCACCAACAGCTTTAAAGACTACTGACAATTTCGAAGAAATAGAATCAATAGATCGAGAAGGAAAAAAGAAAAGGTTGAATATTTCAATTCAATAATCTTCACCAATATTATTTTCTTTTTAAATAATCTTAGAGGCTCACGCTCATTTCACGGAACACAAAGCAATGGTTTCCTCTAGATTACTTTTCTTCCTCTCTGCCATCTTCTTACTCACTGCTCAAGCAGTAGCGCAGACGGCGTTCATTTATCATTTCTGTTTATACGACAAGGGAAACTACACCGCCAACAGTATTTATGAGAGAAACCTCAACCACCTCCTCTCCTCCCTCTCCTCCAACACAGAAATTGACTATGGCTTCTACAATTCCTCTTATGGCCAAAACCCTGACCAAGTATCTGCAATTGGACTTTGCAGAGGAGATGTTAATCCAGATGTTTGCCGTAGTTGCCTCAATAACGCTACGTCTCTTCTCAAGCAGCTCTGTCCCAATCAGAAGGAGGCAATTGGATGGTTCTACTACTGTATGTTGCGATACTCAAATCGCTCCATTTTGGGCGTTAAGGAAACTAGTTCAATTTTCTATATGTCGAACGTAAACAACGCGTCGTCGACCAATAACGCAGATAAATTCAACAATGATCTTAGGACCTTGTTGGAAAGCCTACGAAGTCAAGCTGTAGCAGGTGGTTCTCTTCGTAAGTTTGCAACAGGAAACGCAACGGCACCAGAATTTAAAACATTATATGCACTTGTGCAGTGCACGCCTGATTTGTCTGAGCTTGATTGCAACAGTTGCTTAGTTGATGCTATTCAACGTATTCCAGTCTGTTGCAATAATAAGCAAGGTGGGAGAGTCGTTGGTCCCAGCTGTAATCTCAGGTTTGAGATCTACCAGTTCTATAACTCGACAGCGGCTGCGTCACCCCCAACATCTCCAGTAGCACCACCAGTATCTCCTCCCCCACCATTAACCAACACCAATACAACCAAAGGTACCCATATATGCCATTATGCTTATAACATACCAAATTATGAGGTCATAAGATGCAGTTGTTCACACTTGAACAATTGGGCTATCTTTTTCACTCATTAGAATCTGAATGAGATATGATCTTATGTTAATGTATTTGTTTAATTACGCCAAATACTTTAAAGTTATTTATGCTACTAAGATTAGAACCCAAACCTTTAAGAATCTTCTAATGAGAACATTTTTTTTTTTTTTTGCAGGTAGCGAGAGGAACACATCTAGGACTATCATCATTATAATTGTGCCAATTGCCGCCTTTGTGGTACTAGTCATCTCCTTCTGCGTATATTTCAGAGTGAAGAGGAGGCCAAGAAGAGAGAAACTTGAAAGTAAGTAAAAGTTTGGTTTTGTTATTTATTATTCAAAAAATTAGGCCTCATGAATATCGTAGAGGTGCATGTGCTTCGATAAGTAATAGGCACAATGTTGGGAGTAAGATTTCGTTGCTATTACGAGTAAAGTTTTTCTAGCATGTATATAACGTGTCATAATTTGGAAAATACTTATATATCAATCTGCTCACCTCAAGTAGATTGAATTAGAAATTTCTGTCAGAAGTGACTTCCTATAAAGCTAACAGTAAATATTACATTTAGTAGACACAAGTGTGTCATTAGGTATTTGAAAAACTTTATTTCAATCACTGGTATTGGAAAGCCCTTTGCTGTTGTATGCAATATTTAAATTGTTTTACTCTTCTTAAATAATTAACCTACTTAATTGATTCATTTAAGCGTTGACTTGTTCCTCATGTAAAGCTGTTGAAGATGATGCGATTAGTAGCGTGGAATCCTTGCAATTCGACTTCAACACTATCAGAGTTGCGACAGATAACTTTTCTGAAGCGAATAAGCTCGGACAAGGTGGATTTGGTGCTGTTTACAAGGTGATTTAATATAATCTTATGGACAAGGGTACCATTTATCAGTAAAAACATGTTAATTTTCAACTTCCTTGATAGTTACATATGTTCTTTGTTGTTTTATATTAACAGGGTAGGCTTTCTAATGGACAAATTATAGCTATAAAAAGATTATCGAAGAATTCCGGACAAGGAGATTTAGAATTTAAAAATGAGGTCCTATTAGTTGCCAAGCTTCAACACCGTAATCTAGTTAGACTCCTAGGTTTTTGCTTTGAAAGAGATGAAAGGCTCTTGATATATGAGTTTATGCCAAATACAAGCCTCGATCACTTTCTTTTTGGTATGTTTTGCACTTTAATTTTAACCTTAGATTATGTTGGTTATATTTCTTTTGGGTTGCCTCCACATATCTTACTTCATGAATCACATACTTGCTTTGAGATTTAGATCCAATCAAGCGTGCACATTTGGATTGGCAAAGGCGCTACAAGATCATAGGAGGCATTGCTCGGGGAATTCTTTATCTTCATGAAGATTCTCGACTTCGTATTATTCATCGTGATCTTAAGGCTAGCAATATTCTTTTAGATGCAGAAATGAACCCGAAAATTTCAGATTTTGGCATGGCAAGATTGTTTTTCTTGAATCAAACTCAAGGAAATACAAGTAAAATTGTTGGAACCTAGTAAGTATCCTTGGAGGGGAGATATGATGTTTACTTTGTGCCAAATAAACAATATCAAAGTTTTAACCAAGATTTAACTCATTCTGAAAATCCAAGAAAACTAACCATTTTGAAGTATGGAAAGCTCTATTACCATATCCAAATTAAACTAATATTATTGATGTTGACATGTAGCGGATATATGGCTCCAGAGTATGCAATGCACGGACAATTCTCAGTAAAGTCTGATGTTTTTAGTTTCGGTGTATTAATGTTGGAAATAGTGAGTGGACAGAAGAACAGTTGCTTCAGAAATGGAGAGAATGTGGAGGATCTTCTAAGTTATGTAAGTACAATCGTACTTGGGCACCGGTAAATTAACACAAAGGAATTATCATAATTCTAACAGGTTTTTTTTTTTTTTTTTATTCCTGATATTGTATCTACCCATCTAAATTATATATTGTAGGCATGGAAAAATTGGAGAGAGGGAACTACTTCAAATATTGTGGATCCTACAATAAGGCTAGGCGCAACAACTGAAATTATGAGATGCATCCACATTGGGTTACTATGTGTTCAAGAAAATGTATCTGACAGACCAACCATGGCTTCAGTAATTCTTATGCTTACTAGCTACTCTATCACTCTCCAAGTACCTTCGCAGCCTGCATTTTTTATGCACAGCAACATTGACTCAGAGACAACACCTCTATGGATGCAAAGCACATGGGTTACAAAGTCAGATGAAAGATCTAAAGGCGACTCCGTCGAAGCCTCAGTAAATGAGGCTTCAATTACTGAGCTCTACCCGCGCTAAGGTTTTGTGAAAGCTACAATTAAGAGTGCATATTTTGAAATGTTGAACTATTTAATTATTATAGCTATAAATTCAACGGACAACTTGTTGATTAAATCCATTGTCCTAAGACAATAATTAACTTAGTTCATGTTACGACCTAGTACGATTTAACTATGCTTGCAAGTTTTTTAATTTAATTTTATTTTTTTAGGAAAGTTGAGGGGAATAAAGGAGGGATATTTGGTGAAAGAGTAATGTTATATACTATATTTTTATTCATATTTATTTTGTTTATTTTGACAGTTTATCAACTTTCTATTTGTTTTTTAAATAAAAATTGATTCTTGTTTATGGTATATCAAAAAAATGAGATAAAAATAAAATAAAAAAGCACATATATGCTCATAAAAAAATAAATAAATAAAGCAGAACAGATATATAGAATGTGTTTGTCTAGAGATATGTTAGCTGTACAACAATTTTACATAACAATTGCACAGTAATCGTAATGTGTTTAGAAAATAGACACATCAAAATTATTGTGCAATTATTATATAAAAATTGTACAAATAATATATCTCATTTGTGTCACACACCCCTTCACCCTTTTTCATTTTCTTTTGATTGGCTGTGAATGTAATTAAAAAATATATGGATTTTTAAATTTAGAGATTCGAAACCCATAAATTTGAGTGGGATAGTAGTCTATAGTATAGCATTCCTCTGGGAGTAGTTGAGCTCGACTGACAGTGATAGCAACCATAAAGTGAAAGCATCATCTTCAATTATTGCTTTTGTATTTAAAGCAATCTGTAGAGACTCTTGACTTGCTAACCTTATCCACGCCACATTATATATACGGTCAAGTTTCAATACTCATCAAACTATTCTTTAAATTTTTAATTTGGACAATTTCACTTAAATTATTAAAAGTTATCAACATTTTTTTTCAATGAAAAAAATACATTTCATAAAATAAAAAATAACAATAATTAAAAAAAATATTAAAACTAAAAAAAAATATACATAAAACTAAGGGTGGCCAAATTAAAAAATTAAAAGAAAAATTTAAAAGTTTTTGTTTTTTTTTTCAAAAGAAAAAATAAAATTTTATTGAAAATATTGTGAGGTCAATTTTATCTTTTTATTGGCCTCGAGGGTATATTGACAATATTTTAATAATTTAAAAATACATTGTTAATTAAGTAATAGTTCAAGGGGATGTGTAGACTTTTTCCCTTTTATATATATATATATATATATATATATATATATATATATGAAGGCAAAAACCTTCAATAGAATAATTTACAATTACGACAATGGCCACCTAAATTACTAATAAGTGTTTCTTTAAAAAAAAGAAAAAGAAAATAGTATCTATATATAATATCATATATCCTATACAATATATAACAATGTCATTTTAAAATTTTGACAAGTGACGTTTTAAAGGTCCTAAAAGCTAAAATTGTGACAAATAGTATGTTCAAATAAAACTGCACTTACTTGCCAATTGTAAAAGTTAAAAACATAGATAAGGAATAAATAAATATTCCTTTTAACAAAAAATAATAATAATAATAACCAAATAGCAAAATCATGTACTATATATAAAGAGAAATGCTTTATTATTTTCTCCTATTTTTACATTTTGAAAATCAACTATTGAATTTGTTTGATTTACATGAAAAGAGTTTTCAAGAGAATATTTAGAATTACGGCCAAATAACAATTTAAAATGCAGACAACTATATATTGCTTTAAAGAATGGTGAGTCAATACGTGCATATTTCAATTAAACATAATTTCTAGGTTGATATTTATAGATTAATATAATTAAATGAAAATATAAAAAATATTTGTTAATTTTTCATATCAGCCAAACACTTAAAAAAAATAGAAAAAGAAAAAGAAGTTAAAAATATATATTTGCTCGTCCACCCTACAAATAGAATGTTCTATATATATATATATCATTTTAACGGAAAATCACGGCAACTTTTGCTGTTTTGCAGACGAATATTTTGACTGGTCTTCCTTCCCTTGACCCGTGCTGGACCTGCTGGTTAATGTGCACATGCCAACTGCCTAAACAAATATTCTATCGAAGAAAGTAGTGTCCGTGGTCCACGGATTGGCTGGAAATCCCAATCCTCACGTTTCGGCCTCGTACGTGGCTTGTCCTCCGCCACTTCTGAATTCTGTCTCGATCCACCGGATTTCAGAGATCAAGGTTAGTTTGGATTTGGATTTAAAAAAAAGTATGATTTTAAAATATGTGAGGATTTAAAAAAATAATTTTTAAAAATTCAATTAAGTGCTTGATAAAATTATAGTTTGACATTTAAAATCGCAAGTTAATCTTTAAAATTTTACGTTTTCAAAAAAGCACGCCCTTGTCTACTATTTGAAAAAACAGTTTTTTCATTTTGAAATCGTAATTTTAAAAAAAATGCAATTCTCAACAATTTATTTTATGCGATTTGGTTTAAAATCGCACATTTTGTCTACGTAATTACAATCTCAAACGCACCCTAAAATGTGCGATTTGAAAAAATTATTTTTAAAAACGCAGTTAAGCGTTTGGCAGAATCGCATGTTAACATTTAAAATTTTGCGTTTTCAAAAAATCACCTTATTACTTACGATTTGAAAATGCAGTTTTCTACTTGTTAAAATTGCAATTCTCAAACGATTCATTTTATACGATTCAATTTAAGGAAAAATTACACTATTGGTCCGTGTGGTTGACCTAAATTACAAATCATTCAATGTGATATAAAAAAATAATTGTAAAGACCTTGTGGTAGGCAAAAATTACAAATTACTCCCTGAAGTTGTTTTCCGTCCACAAACTTAACAAAAACCGTTAGGTTACCACGTCCGTACAATAAAAACGCAACACATGTCACTCTTAATAAAAAAAATATTAATATATTAAAAAATTAATAACTTTCAAATTTTGTTTGTGTTAATAAAAATTTTACGAAAAAAATCCTAATAGGTAAAGAAAACATGATCCTAATGGAAAAGGAAAAATCAAATGTTTTTTTAAAATGAAAACAAAAAGACACATGTACTTTTGTTACGACAAATTTTTGTAACAAGCATGTCATCAAGAGAGAAACAGGAACCTAGAAAGCGTACGCATGCACTTCAGCGATGGGAACTGTGGGAAACCGATGGGAAAGAAGCTCCCTGACCTGAGCGAGAAATACACAATGGGTTCAGACCTGGCTGGAGACCTACTTTACCAACCAATAACATCTTAGGAAATTACAGAAAAGCGAAACTCAAGGAGCTTCAAGTTGGTGCCTTCTACGATGGCCGAGAAAAACAAAGCTTCAATGTGTATCAGAGAAGCTTGTCAGGGGTTAGAATTTGATGCAAATGGCTATGCACAGGTTGGAGAAGGATTTCTACCAGCTTTTGTCCATCAATAGGGAGTAATTGGATCCCGAATCGGTTTCCTGCCGGTCGTCTAGATCATCGGCGGCCAGTTCTAGTGTTTTCGACTTGTCGGAAGATGAGTTTCGAGTTGCCAGAGAGTCCGGCCAACTCCGAGGTGGAGCGAGTCTCGCGGATTTGTTTGGAGGTTGAAAGTGGAGGGCATTTTCGAAATATTTTGTCCTTAAACGTCACGTGCGCCGCACATGTGTATTTTCTATCTAAAATGACGGCACAAATTGACAGAAAATGGCCAAAAAAAAAGCAGTTGGTAGTTTGAGGGGCTGAAATTCAAACGTAAGTAGTTTAGGGTGCTATCCGGAGAAATGATGGTAGTTTAGGAGGCTAAAATGTATTTAACCCTAAAATGTATTAAAAAAAATAAAATGTATTAAAAAATTGAAAAAAAAAATTGAAAAAGAAGAAGAAGGGAGTGGCTGAGCCACCCTCCTTGGCTACCATGGGGTGGCCAGTCACCCCAAAATCGGTTTTTGCCCTTGGAGGAGGTGATTTGGCCCTTGGTACTGCAATGGCTGCATGTGCCTAGCTACTGCAAATCAAGTACGGTGAGAAGAGCGATGGGCTTGTCACATGTCGTGATGCAGAAGTCTCCGGATCGATTGTCTTGCGGCCCAAACGTAAATTAGACCATGCTTGGATGGTGTATTCATCATTGAACGATGACCCATCAGAAGCAGATGCCTCCCAAGTGTGTGAGGCTCTTTTGACGTTACTGGTGGAGGTTGGGCAGAAGAGGAGGCATGAGCTTTCAACGAAAGATGAATGAGGGCAATGAGGTTGGTTTTCATCTCATTGTCATGGGGGTGGCCGGCCACCCCCATGGTGACCAAGGAGCTACCCTTTTTTTTTCAATTTTTTGTTTCAATTTTATTAATTTTTTTAAAAAAATTATTTTTAATTTTTTTTATATAGCGCTACTTGTCAACCTCTGAGGTTGACACGTGGCAGACTGTTAGTTTTGGATGAAAAACTTGATTGAGGTACTAATTTGACATTTTTTCAAAATTGAGGTATCATCTGCTATACGAATTGAAACTCAGGTACCCAAAAATAAAGTTTCCAAAACTCAAGTACCAAATAAGTATTTAACCATAAATTAAAACCAATTAATATATATTGACTAATGACCATTGTTATTTGTTATTTTTTTTTTTTGAAGAAATAATGATTCTCATTAATCATAAAGATGATACTTGCTTAACAAATACAATAGTCTGGATGTAAGAAGGGCATTCCTCCATCCACAATTCATCTAGTTGAAAAGAAATAGCACACTTAGCTAATGTATGGGCTGCATAGTTTGCAGCTCGACTTGCATATTTGAATTTCACCCGATACAAAATTTGAGCCTTCCTTTTGTATCTTTAATCAACTGGCCGTAAGAGCTCCAATTAGGCAAAGACTGATTTAGAGCAGAAACTACAGTCATTGAATCCCCCTCCAACACTACTTGTTGATAACCACGATCCACACACAGAGAGATTACATACCATGCGGCTGTAGCTTCTGCTGCTGTTGGGTCTTCTACAATCGGAATGAGTTTGGCCAGTGCTCCAACAACCTCCCATACTTCATTCCTCACAACAACCCCTACGCCCGTTTTTCTTGACAGACTATTAAGAGCTACATCCTAATTTATTTTCATCCAACCACTTCCTGGAGCCCTCCATTTAGGTTATGCTTACATAGTATATTGTTTATTAATATACTACATCATTAATTAAAATAACTTATATATTAACAAATTAATATATATACGACTCGAGCCTTAATAAACGAGCCGGTCATTATACGAGCGGGTTCACGAGCTTTAATCAAGTCAAGTCGATTTTATACGAGTTTGCATCGTTTAATAATCGAGCCTAATTTTCGTGTTCACGAGTAGCTCATTTAATAATTGATTCGAGTATGAATCACGTTTATTCAAGTCGATCTCGAGTAAACTTACAAGTTGCCCAGTTCATTTACACCCCAAAATGCGAAACACCTTGGTTCGTATAAAAAGTTGAATAAAGTTGAATAATATTCAACTTTTTTTCAAAAATAAATTATATTTTATTTAACTTTTTTAAATTTTTTCAAATTTTATCTCACAAAGTCAAACCTCGTAATTCGCGCAATATACTCGAATAATATTTGTATTCAACACCCAAAGGCACCATTAAAGTATACAGAAGTTACATGGGCAGCGTAGGTAAGACTAAAGACAGTACCGTAATTTTTTACTATTATATATGGTAATTAAACATTATTTCTGTCCACTTAATCTTCTCATAAATTGCTAGTATACGAATATATACATTTTTAAATTGCCAACGGATTGACGAGAGTTAAAAGGATAAGCAAATATTATTTATGTCCACTTAATCTTCTCTGGTACGGTGCTTATCGTTGAGTTGCCTAATTCTAATTTGTTATAATTTTCTTTTCAATCTTTAACCCCTTAGCTTTTACATTAGTTAATTTCTAGTTCTTTTCAAGTATCTATATATAAAAAAGGGAAATGCTTGCCTTATAATTCTCACTCAACTCCTACACAATTTTAACTCAAATATGTGTGGGACTCACATGTGTGTGAGATCTATATACATGAGACCCACACACATGAGTGAGGATTGTGTGGGTCAAATGAGCATTCTTAGTTGTCTTATTTAATTTTACTTACTAAAATAATTAAAAATAACTTTTTTTTATTTTACTTTTGTAAGTTAATTTTTTAAAGCATTCCTTTCGGTCTTACCATTTTGACTATTCACCATTATTATTCCATTTAAAGAAAAAAAAAAAAGAGAGAGAGAGAAAATTTTCTTCTATAATTCCTCTTATGGCCAAAACTCTGACCAAGTATCTGCAATTGGACTTTGCAGAGGAGATGTTAACTCTGATGATTGCCGTGGTTGCCTCAATATATCTACGTCTCTTCTCAAGCAGCTCTGCCCCAATCAGAAGGAGGCAATTGGATGGTTTGACAACTGTATGTTACGATACTCAAATCGCTTCATTTTGGGCATGGAGGAAATTAATCCAAATTTCTATATGTGGAACATGAACAACGTATCGGCAAATTACGATCAATTCGAAGATGATCTTTGGAAATTGTTGGCGATCCTAAGAAGTGGAGCTGTAGCAGGTGGTCCTCTTCGTAAGTTTGCCACAGGAAACGCAATGGCACCCAACTTTCAAACATTATATGCACTTGTGCAGTGCACACCTGATTTGTCTGATCTAGAATGCGAGAGTTGTTTAACACAAATACAACTTCCAAAGTACTGTTGTGATGGGAAGCAAGGTGCGAGAGTCATTAGTCCCAGCTGTAATATAAGGTTTGAGGTCTACCAGTTCTATACCTCGACAACGGCTACGTCACCCCCATCGTCTCCAGTATCTCCTCCTCCACCATTAACCAACACCAATACAACAAAAGGTACCCATGCCATTATGCTATTGTTATAAGTTGCAGTTGTTCACACTTAATTGAACAATTGGGCTATCTTATCCACTCATTAGAATCTGATAAATGGTATTTGATCATACGTTAATGTATTTGTTTATTTCATCCAAATACTTTAAAGTTATTTATGCTACTAAGATTATTTCTCCAGATCGGAACCCAAACCCTTAAGAATCATCTAATGAGAATATATATATATATTATTATTATTTTTTTCCAGGTAGCGAGAGCGACAAATCTAGGACTATCATCTTTATAATTGTGCCAATTGCTGCTTTTGTGGTACTAGTCATCTCCTTCTGCGTATATTTCAGAGTAAAGAGGAGGCCAAGAAGAGAGAAACTTGAAAGTAAGTAAAAGTTTGGTTTTGTTATTTATTATTCAAAAAATTAGGCCTCGTGAAAATCGCAGAGTTTCATGCATCTGCTTCGATATGCAATAGGCACAGTGTTGAGAGTAAGATTTCGTTGCTATTACGAGTAAATTACGTTTTCTAGCATATAACGTGACATAATTTGGAAAAAACTTATATATCAATCGGCTCACCTCAAGTCGATTGAATTAGAAAGTTCTGTCATAGACTCAGAAGTGACTTTCAATAAAGCTAATTAACAGTAAATATTACATATAGTAGACACGAGTGTGTCATTTGGTATTTGAAAAACTTTATTTCAAGCTCCTCTGCTTCAGGGTGTTACTCTTACTTAAACAATGCACTTTAACCATTTGAATATGTATTAACTTGATCCTCTTCTCTGAAGCTGCGGATGAAATAACAAGTGTTGAATCTGTGCAATTCGATTTCGGCACTATCAGAGCTGCCACAGACAACTTTTCTGACGCAAACAAACTTGGGAAAGGTGGATTTGGGCCAGTTTACAGGGTAGGAAAAAAAAAAGAAAAAAAAAAGAATCATCAATCAATTGTCTGTCAAAGTTTATCAAACAAATATATTTAGTTATTTGAAGTTTACTTCCAATGTTTTACTTATGTTTTGTTAATCTCACATGTATTCAGGGTATGCTTTCAAACGGACAAGAGATAGCTGTGAAAAGACTATCAAGAAACTCTGGACAAGGAGATGTGGAATTTAAAAATGAGGTCCTACTAGTGGCCAAGCTCCAACACCGGAATTTCGTTAGGCTCCTTGGATTCTGCTTGGAAGGAAATGAAAGACTTCTTATCAATGAGTTTGTGCCTAACACAAGCCTTGATCACTATATATTTGGTACCACACTCAATTTCTACTCCTACATTATGATCAAAATGCTTTCATTTGGGTACCAAAAAAGAGAGAATTTTAAATGTCTGACTAAACAAAAATGATTTCATGAACATGCAGATCCTATGAAGAGTGCAGACTTAGATTGGGGAAAGCAATATAAAATTCTAGGTGGTGTTGCTCGAGGTCTTTTATACCCTCACGAGGATTCGCGCCTTCGGATTATTTATCGTGACCTCAAAACTGGCAACATTCTATTAGATGCAAAAATAAATCTTAAAATTTCAGATTTTGGAATGGCAAGATTATTTGTATTGAATCAAACTGAAGGCAGTACAAATAGAATTGTGGGGACCTAGTAAGTATATAAAATAATAATAATAATAATAATAATAATAAATAAATAAATAAAAGAGTTAGAGCTAATGACTACAAGTATGCATGCTTATATAATTGATGTAAATAGGAAATTTGCATCGCATTACCAGCCAAGATAGCCTTAGAAAAGATTGAAATTAATGCTCCGTTTGTTTCGACGTAAAATGGTTTCCGTCGTAAAATGGTTTCAGGGAAGTCATTTTTCAGGAAACCATTTTCCGTCGAAAGCATTTTTCGGTGTTTGGCGCGTACGGAAAATCGCAAATATTTTTTTATATTTTTATTCAATCATATTAACTTATAAAAATCAATTTTTATTCACAACATAAAAATATTAATGTAAAATAATATAAAAATCATTGATGACGAGATTCGGTCACTGACCGACTAGATTCTGACTATTTTCACCTGATTCTGGCTAACATAACTAGAATTCGAGATAAAGGCCGGAATCCGGACAGTTTCGTCGGAATCTGGGATAACCGGATTCCGGCGAAAGTGGCCGGATTCCGGCAGTTTCGCCGGATTCCGGCACAAAATGCCGGTTTCCGGCCATCTGGCCGGGTCTGGCCAGAGAGGCCGGATCTGGCCAGATCTGTCCGGCCAGACGGCCGGGAACCGGCCTCCCTGGCCAGGTCCGGCCGGGATCCGGCCTCCCTGGCCAGAGCCGGCCTGGAACCGGCCTCCCTGGCCAGGGCCGGCCGGGATCCGGCCTCCCTGGCCAGGGCCGGCCGGGATCCGACCTCCCTGGCCAGGGCCGGCCGGGAACCGGCTCTCTGGCCAGATCCGGCCAGATGGCCGGATTCCGGCCTTTCTGGCCAGATGGCCGGATTCCGGTCAGATTGGTCGCCGGAATCTGGCTGACCGGATTCCGGCTAAGGTGGCCGGATTCCGTCGCCAGATTACGGCGACATTAACGGATGTTGGATTCCGATACCGGCAATATTTCGATGGTGGTCGGCTGCTTGAACGTGAAGGTCGACTGTGCCGTTTAAAATAGATCGACTGCGTCTGGCGTCTTCGGAAAATGATTTACGCTTTTAAAAAGCGTAAATCATTTTTCGAAATTTACTAAGCATTTTTGGTCAAACAGAAATCATTTTCCGGTTGACTATTATTTTCGCCCCTACCAAACACCGAAAAATGCCGAAATCATTTTCCAGAAATCATTTTACGCCGAAACAAACGGAGCATAAATGATTTTACCATAGTCATTAGCAACTCTGTTACCATTCAAACTGAAGCAAAGTTTATTGATATTGATATACAGTGGATATATGGCTCCAGAATATGCAATGTTTGGGCAATTCTCGACAAAGTCAAATGTCTTCAGCTTTGGTATCCTCATTCTGGAGATTATAAGTGGTCAGAAAATTACTAGTTTTCGTGATGCAGAGAATATGGAGTACCTTCTTAGCTATGTATGTATATCAATTGGTACCTTCTTAGCTATGTATACAGCCTTTTGTTTACGCATTGATATATTTATGCAGGCATGGAAAAATTAGAGGGAGGGGACAACTTCGAATCTCATAGATCCCACGTTAATGAAGGGCGGTCCAATGGCTGAAATGATGAGATGTGTTCACGTCGGTCTGCCATGTGTTCAACAAAATGCAGTTGACAGACCAGACATGGCTTCTGTGGTTCTCATGCTTAATAGCAATCATGTCGCTCTCCCTGTACCTACACAACCTGCAAGCTTTATGCCGAGCACTGTTCAGTTAGCTAGCCACACCACTGCAATTGGACATCAATTCCGGGGGAACTAATTACGAGGTTTCAATTAGCGAGTTATATCATAGGTAGTGTTTTGTGGAATGAGGCTGTAATAAGCATGTCAATGTATAAATTTTACTTGTCATGATTCATCCGATGCCCCAAGATCAAGGGAACTGACACGTTATGCGCTTATCAAGGGACAAAAATTAGGATGCTTCTCGAGAACCCTTTGGACACAGTGCCTAAAAAACCGATGGAGCCCAACCATACCGCCCTACGCAGAGGACGAAATCCCTCCAACCCTTTAAACAAACAATAACCTCCAGTCCTCCACACTGTCGCACCCCAGAGCGCCGAAACAAACCATAACGATTGCATATCGCCATGACGCCATCCCTCCCACGTACGGCACCGATAGTCGAAGCCTCATCGCTGGGTACTCAAATCAATGCCATCTCATACACATGGCCCAAAAAAAGTCACAAATCACTTGTTATTATCGTTCCACAATGACGCACAACACCGCCAACTTGTAGTTAGGAAGCTTTTTTATTTTATTTTTCTTTTCTTTTTTTGGAAGATGAATATATATAAAAAGTGATAGAATATTATGATTTATTCCTTACCTTATCGAGATAGTATCATATATATGCTGATATTGCCAAGATTATTGCCTCTTATTTATTGTAGATATATTAGTCTATATCAATTTGTCAGATTTACCTTCCTTATTTTCTTTAATCAATCACTGGTTTTATTTTACCAAAAGATTTTTTTTTAAAAAAAAATAATAATAATAATTCCCTGAAATTTTCATTCAAATATGTTACGCACCGGGCATCACTTATTGAAATGAAATTTTAGCTCACACATAAAAAAAAATGTTAAAATATTTATTAAATAATTAAATTCACCATCAATTTCTTCTCTGAGTTTAAACTTTTTTTATTCGTTAATGTCACGGACAATCATATCTTACGAGCAAACGACCAATAAAAATTTAAACACATTAATTGCATGGTTTGCATGTTACATATAATGAAAATGGAAGTTTTAGACTCAAAAGCTTAGGATTGCACCACATGTCGTAATACTATTTTTTTTTCTCATTAATTAAAATCAAAGCGATGTGATTTCTTTTATTTTAGTTTGAATCATATCATATCATATTTATATATGTAAGTACATAATAAAAAGCTTACACATTCACTAAAGTGCTACTCATTAGTCTCATTATATATGCATGTGTGAGAGATACTCGTCCATCGATCCTTGTATATCTGTTGTCCATTTTTTTTTTTTTTTTTTTTTGCAAATCAACAAGTACATACGTGAGATGGAAAAAAAATCAGTTCTCCATGTACATCTAGGGGTGCATGACAATTTATGTTACAACATATAAACATATTATGTCAAAGTGTCAAACTAACATGAGTAGCGGAAAACAAAAGACAAGGATTTAGGCTTACCTCTAGCCATCTTTGCTCAAGCGTTTGCACGAAAATCTAAAGAATAAAAAAATATTATTTGAGAGATCTTCTAACCTATGCCTTACTGTATTGCCATCATGATGGTGTACACAAGCTGTATATTTATAGGCTAGGTTAGGGACCCTCAAATATAGTAAATATCGTATTGTTCCTCCCATCAAGGAAACAATATTATTAATGTTTTAAAATCAATTAAACGATTCCATTACGGTAATAGAAATTACCATAACTATAAAACTGTATATTATATTTATTAATTAAAATATAATAAACACCATATATGTGGCATATAGGTCATATATGGAGAAAATATCTTACAACTCGTCCATCGATCCTTATATATCTGTTGTCTATTTTTATTTTTTATTTTGCAAATCAACATGTACATACGTGAGATGGAAAAAAATAAGTTCTCCATGTACATCTATGGGTGAATGACAATTTGTGCTTGTGTTTCGGGTTCGGGTCGTATTGATGCATGTGTATATATAAGACTATATAAGTCAACCATAACCCGACCTATTTAATTAAACGGGTCAAATCTCTCAACTATAATCCTTTATAATTTGTTTTGGGTTCATGTCGAGTTCGCGGGGTCATGTAAAAAATTGCTTTCCATTATATCACATGTCGGGTTTAGATCGTGTCAAATCATGAGTATAAGATTATATATATATATATATATAAACTTTAACTTGACCCATTTAATTAAACAGGTTAAACTCCTCAACCCTAACCTTTTAATTTGTGTTGGGTTCGTGTCGAGTTCACGAGTTGCGTCGAAAATTACCAGCCCTATGTACATCTACTGTATATCTTTTTTGCAAACCAACCATTTGATTTGTAAGACTCACATGTTGTCCCATTTTTTTGCAAATCAACGTGTACACGGTATGGAAGGAAAAAAAAATTCTTCTTGTATATATGATGTCATCTTTTGCAAATCAAACATTGAATTTGTGAGACCCATATGCGAAAAATAGTTGTTTTGTATTTAGCCTAAAAAAGAAAAGAAAAAAAAAGTATCTTTTCCATTTCTTTTATATGATTCTTGAACCCGTTAATCACGGGCCGGATCTCAAAACCCTTTTGATGAAGTGTCGATGACACCCACAAAGGGTGGAATCATACTAGCAAATAATTGAAGCGTAGAAAATTAGAAATATTGAGAAGGTCTCTCCCCTTTTGATAAAGTTTCATTTGTGTTATAGAAACAATATGGAAAAGTCTTCAAAAATACTTTTAGCCCTCTGCCATAAATAAGATGAAAATTCAATGAATTTACAACATATGAAAAGGCTATGTTAGAATTAAAATTAGACTAGCTATTATTATTGATGTTCACATGCATTGGATACGTGGCTATGGAGTATGCAATGTGTGGGTACTTTTCAGCAAAGTTCGTTGTCTTTAGTTTTGGTATTCTAGTTTTGGAGATAATAACCGGGCAAAAAAACAGTTCTTTTGCTGAAGGAGAAAATGTTGAAGGCCTTCTAAGTTCTAAGCTATCTAAGTGTAATTATTTTTGTCTGCATTTCTTTTCGGCTTCAAATTATGACTAGTGATGCAGATGATATTGCCAAAGTAAAGGAGCATGTTTCTTCTATAAATTATCTTCGGCCATTTAAATTATCTTTGCAGGCATGGAAAAAATTGAAGGGAGGGGACAGTTTCAAATCTTGTAGATCGAACATTGAGGGCCAATTCATCAACTCAAATAATGAGATGCTTCCACATTTGTTTACTATGCGTTCAAGCAAAAGTTGCTGAGAGACAAACAATGGCTTCAGTCCTTTTCATGCTTAGTTGTTGTTGGTACAGTTTCTGGTATGATGACGTGTCACCTGGTGATTTGTTGCCTCCCTCGATCTGCCTACCTCAAAACCTGCAAAATAACAAACGACTAGTCGGGGGTGCCGACTACGCCCACTCCGATGCCTAAGTCAGTTCAAACTAATTTTCTGGAGAATATAAGTAATCTCAAAAGCTCAAAGAATTTGTCTGTGTTCTTTTTTTTAATACCTGGTGTAATAGTCTTATTTATAGGCTTATGGTTACGTTACAGACCTACTGGGACTCTTGAAACCCAATTGGACTAGGAGTTTGAGTCCCAGTTGGCTTGAATCTAGACCTTATCTTCAGGAGATTTGAACAAACAGTACAGTCCGGGTTGGATAGCACTATGCTTCTTCAATCTTTGTTCTATACCATTACGGCCTTATCCCACTAATTATGGGATAAAGATTAGCCTCTAGGCTTCCGGGATATGGGGCTTGTCCTACTGTGCAGCGTTCTAGCTTCAGGGATGAACTCATGCCAGTGTTCTGTTAACATTTAATCACTTATTAGTCGAGTTTAAGAAGATACCTC
The DNA here is from genome assembly GCA_028654335.1 of Alnus rubra. NCBI lineage: Eukaryota > Viridiplantae > Streptophyta > Magnoliopsida > Fagales > Betulaceae > Alnus > Alnus rubra. The sequence continues at coordinate 117,753 of JAJPGS010000285.1, forward strand.
TGAGACGGTTGTGGTGTGCTTCGACCAATCCTCCGAGGCGTAAATATCCGAGACATGTTCGCTCTGATCATACAAGGAGATCTCGGGATATTCGCCGAGGTGTAAATATCTGAGACATGTTTGCTCCGATCATACTAGGAGATCTCTGGATATTTTGCACAGTTGCTGAGTTCGGTAGGTCCGAGGTGTTATCATACCAAGACAATCTTTCTATACAGGGTCATGATGAATGTCCAAGATGTAACACCGAGGTGACTCAAGGTCAGGATCCACGTGCCTCGGGGTTGATTTTATCCCCAACAGTTACCCCCCTAATTCTCTAATTTCAAAAATAAATTGAAATTAAGGGAATTATTTGTTGCCTGCGAACCTGTACTCTGCTATTACTTTTTTCATAAATGCCGCGCCTTTATGAAAGTTTGAACGTTTGAACTTTACCACTTCTTTTTCTCATAATGACGGAAGCCCTGACGCGGCCAGTCCTTTATAATCATGACGCAATATTCTCGAGGTTGCGTCTTTTGGTGATCCATTTAATTTCTGGATCTGAAACGTACGCCCCTTCAGTTTTCAGAGATACTGAAATGATGGCGCCTCTTGATATCTTGGACGCATGGGGGAATATTTAATGTTTTGACTGCTTTCGCTATTCATCCTTTTACATACTTTCGAACTCTTTCATTATCCACCATTGTCGCCATCTTCTTGAATTTTTTCCTTCTCTGAAACTTCTACTCCTCCTTTCTCTCTCTAAAATGGCTCCCAAGAAAGCTACCTCGAATATTCCCCCTACCTCTCGGGTTCGAACCAAAAGGTCCGACGGCCACGTAGACCTTTCTCCCCTGGAGAGCAGCGTGGAAACCGCCATCTTTGAAAGGCATGAGGGTGTACTACGGCTGAACTATGACATTCCTCTGACAGTGAGGATGTTCTATCAAACCCCTGGGCTCGAGTTATTGATGGCGGCGACATCACTTTATTCGAAAGGATGTTTCTGGCTGGACTCCGACTACCTTTCCCGGAGATTGCCCGGGACTTCGTCCTCTTTCTAATGGTTGCTCCTAGTCAGATCATGCCCAATGCCTGGAGATATCTATTCGCTTCGTACATCCTCTGAAGGCTAGTATTGAAGAAGGAGATGAAGATTCTTCAATTCTTGAACATTTATAGGCCGAGGCAGACTTCAGAGGGAATGATCGAATTATCTGTCCGTCGCCCCCCTATATTCATCAAACTTAAGAGTGGGTTGACAAACAACAAGTTCTGGGAGCAACAATTCTTTCGAGTATCTGGGGAATGGGAATGCCTCGAAGGTACTATGTTGCCTGAGAACCGCAGGATGTCTCAGACCTGGCAATTGTTGCGGCCTGACCAAAGTGAACCCCCTTCAGTTAGCATATCCGACCGGGAAGATGTCATGAAGGTAAGCGACTAGTCTGCAGTTAGGGTTAAAGCCGAGAAGTTTGAGGAAGTTGAATTTGACAACCTTGTGACCGAGGAGAATTTGAGGCAATTTCTTGGATACAATATTCCGAGGGACAAGAAGACGATCACCAAAAGAGGAGTTGCCAAGAAAAGAAGTGATGCACCTCCATCTCCGAGGCCTGTCATCAAGAAGAGACCTTCTGGCAGAGCTGAAGAAATTCCTGAGGATGTTCCTTTGAGGAAGAAGCGGAACATTCCTCTGGCCTCCTCAGGTGTGAAGAGAACTTTTTCGAGGGTGTCCATGGCTGGAACCAACACTGAAGAGGGATCAGCGAGCTTTCGGGGTTTTGTTCCGGAAGTCTCCCCAACCCGATGAGCTGGCTCTTTGCCCCCTTTTGCCCTAAGAGATGAATCTAGCTACGAGGCGTCATACCGGGGCTCAGATATTCCTCTTGAGGAAACCAATGCCGGTGCCTCCACAACAACAAGTCTGGTGCCAGAGAGATCAGAAGGGGAGGGAAAACCGATACCTGAGGCCTGTACCGTGCAAGCCATGCGTCGGGTGAAGCACCCGGCGAGGAAAAAGAAATTTGGTGCCCGAGATCGCCTGGCCGAAATAATTTTGGAGGCTGAGCGTATGTGGGGTAGGCCGGTCATAAGGCCTTTTGATGCCGAGGAGGTCCGACAAGAGTCTGCTGAAGAGAGGGATGAGGATGTTAGCACCCCCCAAGATGAAGCTTTCGCCGAAGACATGGTGGAAGAGCATACTCCTCGGACTCCTTCAACAGAGCGTCCAGGAACTCCCCCGCCCCCCAGCTATGACTGCGAAATGGAGCATGCTACCTCTCAAGAATCATACACAGCTCTTGATCAAACCGAAGTTCAAATGGGAACACCCTATAGGGTAAGTACCGAAGTGCCAGGAAGTTCTCAGCAAGCGGGGGTTCAGAATACGTCGGGTGCTGACCTTGAAGTAGGGGGCGCGAATCAATTCGAAGCGAGCCAACATCTCGGAGTGCCTGAAAGATCAAGAGTCAATGCCGAGGCCACTACTCCCTAGTCAGATCTGTATCCCGAAGCTTCTGATAGAAATAGATCCAACACTGAGGCTAGCACTTCTGAATTAAGGCCTAATGAGTCTGAGGCAGCCCCGAATACGGAAGCTACTCCTTCTGTGGGCCCTAGCTCTTCTTCTAGACTTACAGCGGCCTTTGAAGTCTTGGGTAGAGGCCTTCTTGGTCATCCGATGGAGGCCATAAAAAACCTAATCCCCAAAGGGTTCCTGGGAAATGCAGGGGCTTCCTCCCCCGAGAAAATTGCCCAATGCATTCTTATCTCCCATTACCAGGTGAGCTTCCGAAAACAAACTTTTGTTTTAACCAATTTTAAGCACTCGATTCTAAATTTGCCTACCTTCTTCTTTATAGCTTCTGGTGAAGATGACAACCCTCTGGCAAAGATATGAAAATCGTCAAGTAGTGCAGCCTGCTGCTCCAGCTCCCGAAGTACAAGCTCGACTCTCGGGCCTAGAGAAGGAAGTAGCAACTTTGAAAGCTCTCCTTCAATCCAGGGACGAAGAGCTTGCTTCTCGGGACTTGATTATATCCGAGGAGCGCTCTGCTAAAGCTCGTTTAGAAAAGGAAGTGTTTGAGGCAAATGAGTGGTATACTCGCTCTGTTGTGAGTCTTTCTGCTGAACTTGACCGTGCAGATCAACTGGCTTCTCGCCTGCGGGCCGTGCAAAACGAATGCTCCGAAGCGTGCAAGAATGCTGAAAATGCTGAAGAAAAAAAGGAGAAGCTGAAGGCCAAGGTTGAAAGGCTTGAGGCTGAAAGAGGCAAAGCTGTCAAGGCACAGGACCGTTCGGAGAGTCTTTTGATCAGACTTAGAGCTAGATATGACTCGGGCCAAGCGAAACTGAAGCGCTATCTGTAGCAGCTAAGCTATGTGCCATTTCTTCGAGACCAGAGCTAGGCTCGGGGATTCAACTGGGGGTTCAAAAACTTTCAAACTTTGGTGAAGAACCCTCAGTATAAGTTCGACCCCGAAACTGTTGGGCCGCATCTATTAGGAATTCCGGACGAAGCAGTTCAAGAAATGGAAGACTTCGGCAAAGAATTCATGTCTGATGTTCCGAGTTGGGGTGCTGACGCACCGGATCCCCGAGAGGACCCTCTTGAAGAAGCTGAGGACTACGGGTCGTTTGCCGAGCCTGAATTTTTCTTTCTTTCGTTTTGAAATCTTTGTAACCTGTAAAAGATTTTATAGATCACTTTTGTTTTGTTTTGTTTTTTTTTTTTGTTTTTTTTTTTTTTTTCTTATGGAGACTGAATTTAGATGATCCATATTCATAGCATCTGGAGACCCCCAACTGAGGGGCTTCTTGGCTTGGTATACTTTCCATAACCCTTTCGGGTCGTCCGAGGAAAGGACTCTAGCGGATTCTTTCCTGAATGTAATTATCCCTCCGGGAACCCCCAACCGAGGGGTTTCTTCCCTTTGCATCCTTTCCATGACCCCTTCTGGTTGTCCGAGGAAAGGATTCGGGCGGATTCTTATCGGGATATCCTTAACCTTATCCCTTTGGAAACCCCCAACCGAGAGTTTTCTTCCCTTTGTATCCTTTTCATGACCCTTTCGGGTTGTCCGAGGGAAGGATTCGAGCGGATTCTTATCTGGATATCATTAGCCTTATCCATTCGGAAACCCCCAACCGAGGGGTTTCTTCCATTTTTATCCTTTTCATGACCCTTTCGGGTTATCCGAGGAAAGGATTTGGGCGGATTCTTATCCTCATCCCTTCGGAAACCCCCAACCGAGGGGCTTCTTCCCTTTGCATCCTTTCCATGACCCTTTCGGGTTGTCCGAGGAAAGGATTCAGGCAGATTCTTCCCTAAGCATCCCCACCATAACTCTTTCGAGTTGTTCGAGGGGGGGGGGAGTTGGGTCGATGTTGATGTAGATTGATCATCTTTGGAGAAGTTTGATGAAGAAGTGCTTTTACTCCGTTTCAGGCTGCTGCTTTCTTCTTAGCAGAGATCAATCAATTCCTGGGGACTACCAGTCCTTCCTTTCTCTCGGTGTTGGACTGACTGAAGAGTTTCTTGCCTTGATATCCTTCCCATAACCCTTTCGGGTCATCCCAGGAAAGGACTTGAGCAAATTCTTACCTTATTCCTTCAGAAACCCCCAATCGAGGGGTTTCTTCCCTTTGCATCCTTTCCATGACCCTTTCGAGTTGTCCGAGGAAATGATTCGGGCGGATTCTTATCTAGGTGTCCCCACCATAACTCTTTCAAGTCGTTCGAGGGGGGGAGTCGGGCTATTTCTTAGACTTTCACCATTTTTGAAACGAATTGGAAAGAGATCTTCTTTATTGATGATAAAATTTGTAGAGAAAAAACAAAGAATTACATATAATACTTCTTCAAGTGCTTGGCGTTCCACAATCTCAGGAGCATCTTCCCTATCTCGGTCATCAGACGATAAGCTCCTTTCTGATGGCATCCTACTACCTTATAGGGACCTTCCCATTTGGGTGCCATTTTGCCTTCTGTTGGATCTTTTGTCATTAAGCTCACTTTCCTGAATACCCAATCTCCGAGCTAAAACTTTTTAGGGACCACCAATTTATTAAAGTACCGAGCTGTTCGATTCTGATATGCCGCAATGTAACTTGAGCGTCATCTCTTTTCTCCTGTAAAAGATCTAGATGTAACTTGGCTTTTTCGTCATTGAGCCCGGGATTGTAGTAAGCTAAACGAAAACTCGGGGATCCCACTTCGACTGGTATCACAGCCTCGGTCCCATAGGTGAGTGAAAATGGCGTCTCGCCTGTTGGAGTTCTCCTTGTGGTTCGGTACGACCATAGCACCTCTGGGACATATTCAACCCATGCTCCTTTCTTCTTTTCGAGCTTTTTCTTCAATGTCCTTACCAGGGTCTTGTTTGTCGCTTCTACTTGCCCGTTCGCCTTTGGATACAGTACCGAGGCATAATAGTTTCGGATACGAAGTTCTGAACACCACCTCCGGAATGGTTCACAGTCAAACTACTTCCCATTTTTTGTGACAAACACATGAGGGATTCCGAACCGACACACCACCGACTTCCAAAGGAAACTTGTGATGTTCATTGTAGTTATAGCTGCTAATGCTTCTGCTTCTGCCCATTTAGTAAAATAGTTTACAGCTACAACTAGGAACTTCCGACCCCCTTTCCCTACAGGCATTGGGCCGACAATATCTACCCCCCATTTCGCAAATGGCCATAGAGAAGTGAGGGGAGTAAGCTTCTCGGGCGCTGTTTTCATAATTCTTGAGAACCTCTGGCATTTGTCACAATGCTTTACAAGAAGAGCTGAATCCTTACTAATCGTAGGCCAATAATAACCTGCTCGGATGGTCTTTTGTGCCAACATCCTTCCTCCCGAATGGTTTCCGCACACACCTTCCTAGATTTCCTTAAGAACATAATTTGCCTCGTTCTTAGAGAGGCATTTGAGCAGGGGTTCGGAGTATCCCATTTTATATAGTACTTCTCCGAGGAGGCAAAACCGTGTTGCTTGAATCTTCACCTTCCGAGCCGCAACCTTATCTTGGGGTAACAACCCGTTTTCTTAGAAACTGAATAATCTCTATAGCCCATTCTGGTTTGTTCGGCGTTGTATCTGCTTCCATGACGTTAGTCTTCGGGGTTATAGACGGCTCGGTCAGAAAAATAATCTGTCGTCTTGACCTTCAATCTCTTCATCTGTTCCTGATGCTATCTTCGAGAATTCATCTGCTCGGATATTTTCCTCTCGAGGTATCTTTGTGGTAACAACCCTTTCAAAATAAGATTGGAATTGGCGCACCTGGTCCAGATATTTGGCCATTCGATCTTCTTGTGTTTCAAATTGTCCTTGAACTTGGCCCACCACTACTTGAGAATCACTTCGGATTTCAACATTAGTTGCTCCCATCTCTTGGGATAATGCCAAACTTGCTATTACGGCTTCATATTTTGCTTCATTATTCGTTGTGACAAAGTCTAGACAATCAAAGCGAACGCCAACTTTTTGATCCGAGGATATCTTTCCTCTACTCCATGAAGTGCCTTACTCGTAAAGTAGACTGGTTTTTGAATCCCTGGATCTTCTCTAACTAAAGCCGAGCTTACCGCTGAGGGGGATACTGCCAAATAGAGATATAGTATTTCCCCTTCAGTAGGGCGGCTCAACAATGGAGGGTTCGTTAAGTATTCCTTCAACTTTTTGAAAGCTTCCTCACATTCATCACTCCACGAAAACGCTTTTCTCAAAATTTTAAAGAAGGGAAGGCACTTATCTGTTGACCGTGAAATGAATCGGTTCAAGGCCGCAATTCTTCCTGTCAGCCGTTGGAGTTGTTTCGTTGTTCTCGGTGCCTCCATCTCAAGGACAGCCTTGACCTTCTCTGGATTTGCTTCGATACCCCTCTGTGATACCATGAACCCAAAAAATTTTCCTCAAGAAACTCCGAAGGCACACTTCATAGGGTTAAGCTTCATCTTGTACTTTCTCAAAGTCTGGAAAGTTTCTCGGAGGTCTTCTATATGTTTGGTTGCCCGGATACTTTTAACCAGCATGTCATCTACATACACTTCAACGTTTCTGCTAATTTGACTCCGAAACATCCTGTTCACCAGTCGCTGATAAGTGGCTCCCGCGTTCTTCAAACCGAAGGGTATCATCTTATAACAGTAGAGTCCTAGGTCTGTGATGAAATCAGTTTTCTCTTGATCTGCTTCCTCCATGTATATCTGGTTGTATCCCGAGAAAGCATCCATAAAGCTTAGGAGCTCATTCCCGGACGTCGAATCCACCAATAGATCGATCCTAGGCAAGGGAAAACTATCCTTCGGGCACGCTTTATTTAAGTCAGTGAAGTCTACACACATCCTCCACTTTCCATTAGATTTCTTTACTAGCACCACATTGGCCAGCCATTTGGGGTAATCCAACCCTCGGATGAATCCAGCTTTTAACAACTTCTCTACCTCTTCCGCAATAGCTTGTGAGCCTATACGAACTTTCTTTCCCGGATCACCTATTTCGAACTTCTCCAAGCCTTCCACAGGCTCCCCCAACGGTGATTGCTATTTCCCGTCCTCCTTAGCTTTCTCACTTAGATTGTGCTTCCTCGGGGTGCTTTTCAGGGACAAGTTGTAACAACATCTAGCCTCTTTCTGGTCTCCCTTAACCACTCCAACTCCTTCTTCTGTCGGGAACTTCATACTGATATGTGGTGTTGAGGTCACAGCTTTTAAATCGTTGAGAGCTGTCCTTCCGATAATGGCGTTATAGGCTGAAACTCTGTCAACTATCAGGAATTTCACCATGATGACCTTTTGCCTTGGATAAGTCCCTGCCGTGATAGGGAGATCAATCGAACCGAGAGGCAGCACCTTCTCTCCAGCGAAACCCAATAAGTGGCATGAGACCGGGACCACTTTCTCCCGTGGGACTCCCATGTAGTCAAGGCTGACTTAAACAGAATATCGGCCGAGATCCCTGTGTCATCAAGGATCCGCCGAGTCTGATAATTCGCTATTGTTAGAGTGGCCACAAGGGCGTCTGTGTGCGGAAGTGAAACTCCAGCATAATCATCATCCGAAAACCCTACAACCATAGGGTTACATTTCTGAGACTTGGGGGGCTTTTGGACCGAATACACTTCAAAATCATACAGCTGCCTGGCATAAGCCTTTCGAGCTGAATTGGACTCTCCTCCACCTTCAAATCCTCCCAAGATGGTGTGAATGATGGGAAGGTTGCCTTGCTGCTCCAGCCGAGCTCTGCTCCTGCTTCTTTCCCTTATTTCTTCCTCTCGAGGCCGAGGTGCTGGTTCTCTGCTTCTACCTCTTCTCTCTTCCCACCTCGGTTGATAGTTTCTCCTTTCATTCCGATCTTCTTCTCTTCTAGGCCGTAGATATTGGTCCCGCTCCTGCTGGTTTCTCTCATTAACTAGAAATCGGACTAACTTCCAATTTTTGATGAACTTCTCAATCAATTGTCTCAGTGATACACACTGCTTGGTTAGGTGACCATATGAATCATGGAAGGCACAATATTTGTGAGCCAAGCGTGGAGGCTGATTTCCTGGGATGGGCCTCGGCCTCTGGTAGTTTGGATCTTTTTTGAGCTCCATAAGCACCTCGGTGAGAGAGGCATTTAATGGAGTCCACTTGTAATCTCCGAAATTATTCTTTGCCTTCTTGTACTCTCCAGGACTGGCATCATGTGTGGCCTCGGGATTCTTCTTTCTCTTGGGTTTCTCGGTGGAAGGCCGTTGTTGCTACTGAGAATCAACGAGAAGGGCTCGGAGCGTTTCCTCCTGATTAATGTACCTATCCACCTTTACCATAAAGGTATGGAGATCCTTCGGTGGTTTCAATGCCAAGTCAGCCATCAATGGTCCATCTTTCTTCAGTCCTTGGAAAATTGTACCATAAATGAAATCGTCTAGCACGCTTTCCATCTCCAACTTCTCTTGGTTGAACCTCCACAAATAATCCTTCAAAGATTCGTTTGGCCCTTGTCGTACGGAGAGTAGATACCCTCGGGGTTTCCTCCTGATCCTTCCGGACACAAACTGGGCCAGGAACCTCCTACCACGGGTATCGAAATTATCATTTGACCTCGGGGGAAGGTTTCTGAGCCAGTCTCGGGCCTTTCCAGACAAGGTGAGGGGAAAAGCCCGGCATGCCACAGCGTTGGGTGTCTTATGTAAGGACACGTGAGATCGGAAATTATCCAAATGCTCCACTGGGTCTTCATCACCTGAAAAAACAGAGATATCGGGTACCTTAAACCTTCCAGGCTGGTCGAAGTTGGATACTTCTTCGGTAAATATAGACTACTTATGCTGGAAGAGGTTATCCACGAGAGACTCTTTCCCGTCGCGCTTTTGATCCATAGTTCTTGATAGTGCATCATACTTTGCGTCTAAGTCCAGGACCATCTGCTGCAGCCTTCTTCCAGCATCCATTGGTGGGGGTGGAACCGGGTTAATAGGCTCCACACGGTCTTCGATCCGCAGCTCGGCTCTCTCCCCTGACCCTTCCGGGTTTCCATTAGGATTTGTTCCTTCAACCGCATCGTGATTCAATGGTGGTGGAGTCTGAGCAGCTATCAGCAAGGCATTCTGAGCCAGCAAGTCCTCCACATTCTTCTGCGCCTGAGCCAACTGTTGGCTCAGCTGGATTATTCTGGCCTCTGGACCGGCAGACTCTGCTTCTCCTCGGGCATCATCTCGGCCTAGATTAGGGCATCGCGCTTCTTCTTGGATTTCGTCTTGAACCGGATTAGAACGTCGCGTAGTCACCATCACAGATTTATTTTTCGTAAGAAAAATTCTTCATTCACACATACGGCGCCAAACTGTTGGTACAGTTTCCAGTATGGTAACGTGTCACCTGGTGATTTGTTGCCTCCCTCGATCGGCTTACCTCGAAACCTGCAAAATAATAAACAACTAGTCGGGGGTGCCGACTATGCCCACTCCGATGCCTAAGTCAATTTAAACTAATTTTCTGGAGAATATCAGTAATCTCAAAAGCTCAGAGAATCTGTCTGTGTTCTTTTTTTTTAATACCTGGCGTAATAGTCTTATTTATAGGCTTATGGTTACGTTACAGACCTACTGGGACTCTTGAAACCCAATTGGACTAGGAGTTTGAGTCCCAGTTGGCTTGAATCTTGACCTTATTTTCAGGAGATTTGAACAAACAGTAGAGTCCGGTTGGATAGCACTCTGCTTCTTCAATCTTTGTTCTATACCATTACGGCCTTATCCCACTAATTATGGGATAAAGATTAGCCTCTAGGCTTCCGGGATATGGGCCTTGTCCTACTGTGCAGTGTTCTAGCTTCAGGGATGAACTCATGCCAGTGTTCTGTTAACATTTAATCACTTATTAGTGGAGTTTAAGAAGATACCTCCGAGACGGTTGTAGTTTGCTTTGACCAATCCTCCGAGGCGTAAATATCCCAGACATGTTTGCTCCGATCATACAAGGAGATCTCGGGATATTTCGCTGAGGTGTAAATATCCGAGACATGTTCGCTCCGATCATACTAGGAGATCTCGGGACATTTCACACAGTTGCTGAGTTCGGTAGGTCCGAGGTGTTATCATACCGAGACAATCTTTCTATACAGGGTCACGATGAATGTCCGAGATGTAACACCGAGGTGACTCAAGGTCAGGATCCACGTGCCTCGGGGTTGATTTTATCCCCAACAGATGTTGTTCCATCACTCTATCTGTACCAACAAAATCACCGTTTTTTTTTTTTGGATGAATTAAAACTTTTATAGCTCAAAATTCAACAGAAACAAAGTCACTCCAGTAAACACTGGAAACATAAACCCAACCTAGCAACAAGGAAAACAACATTACAAGCCGCAACAACTGCTAAAACTAGCAAACAACACTCCAATAAGGACAAACAGCATAAACTAAAACAACCCATACGAGTACAAATAGAACCAAACATTTACAAAAGTGAACCGATTTCCTAGCCAAAATCTTGGATCGCACCTCCCATCTTATTTGGCTGACAATATTCCTCGAACCGGAGGAAGTTTCTATGAAGAAGGGCATTTCTTTGTCTCCAAAGATGATAGATGCAAGCACCTAGGCAAAGTTTAGCAAGTCAAACTTTGAGATTTTTACCCTTTAGCTTAGCAACACTCCACGCCACAACTGAGTCCCAGTCAAAAGGAAGATCAGAAAACCCACAATCAAGAATGACAAAGTACCATATCCGTCTGCTAAAGCCACAGTGGAAGAAGATAAAATCACCGTTTCTCATGTACACAACACTAGACCAGACATGTCAACCTAACCGAAAAATGGGTTAGAGGTGACAGAGTCAAATCCATGCTGTAGAAGCTCTGTCCAAGCCTCAGTAAATAAGGATTCAATTACTGAGCTATATCCTCGCTAGGATTTGAAGCATGAAGAACACTAGCAACAGATTCCATATAATCTATTTCCTTCCTTAACTATAGGAAAAATTTAAAAAACAACCACAAAAAGTTACCTGCAGCAGTTTCCATATTGCTTTCCTAAACATCGGAAATGTTAGTGAATAACACTTTAGCTTCCCTATACATTATTTTAACATAAAATATTTCTCTTCTCTTTCATCTTTTTTGTCTTAAATTGGGAATTGTATTGGAATTTTGTAAAAAATGTGAGGGTAGGTAGGGAACTTGTATTTTGTAAAGAAATAATGTTTTAATGATATAGAGAAAGATAAAGGAAAGTATTGTAAAGTGTATTTGGATAGAGAATAAAAAATAATTTTATTCCTTAAATTTTTTTAAAAAAAAAATTAAAAGAAAGTTGCTACTAGTGCTATGAGGAGATAAATGTTTTACCATTTTTGTTTTGAAATACAATACTACCTACCCTTTGTTTTTCTTTTTAAGCGTTCGTTCTCTCGAAGAAGATAAAATATACTTATTTATCAATGATTTTGGGTTATATTATTCAAAATTCAGTAAAGATTTTTTTTTTAATATATATATATATATATATATATATATATTTATCAATTTCAATTTCAATTTCAGTTCCCTTTCACCTGAATCACCTTTATCTTCCTGAAACCATCTCTCTCTCTCTCCCTTCACCCTCCACCCCCAGCCACCAAAACCCTCCCTCTCAAACCCCACCAGTCACCGAGGCCGACCCAGCTAACCAAAACCCACAAAACACCAATTTTTCAAACAGAGAGAGAAGAGGACCCTGATGACAGAGATGAAGGTGCCACAGGTGAGGATGATACTTGGTTTATCCAATGTTGACCCGATTGGGCTTGATTGGGCTCCTAACAGGCCAACAGCCCAAAAGATTCAGCACAAACTGGGATGCTCGCTGAGCCTAATGGACCCATCCACACGACCTTACGAACGGCACTAGGAAAGGCAAAGAGGGGAACCCGATTATATTCATCATTTCTTGCGGGCGTACGTTCTTGATCTAAGGCTTGGATGTGATCAACTGAATCTTTAGTTGGCGCCGTCAGTGGGAACTGATTAGTGATCTCCTAGACAAAAAATCTTATGCCGAACACTAGATCAATGAGTACTAGAGGAAACGATGAATAATTTATAGTTGAGAAAGCCCAATACCACGTTAGAGCATTCCTAGTAGCCTCATCAAAATAACTTTTTGGTGAGCCAATTTGATGAAAACACTAAAAAATACTCCCAGCAGCCTCACCATTTTAACCAAAAAGTTTTGACGAGTGAAATTATTCACCAATTCTGATGAGTAATATTCACTCACCAACTCACTCACCAAATTTTGTTTCACCTTTCTCTCTCACATGATCAGCACACTTTTTTTCTTTTTTCTCTCATTTTCTTCTCCCATCTCCCATCTCTCTCACACGATAATGTCCTTATTTCATGGATATGAAGTATTCTTTGTAAAAAGATTAAAAAGAGAAAGAATAAAGAAATATGAAAAAATATTATTTAAATGGAATAGTGATAATAAATAGTTAAAATAGTGAGGCTGCGGGGAGAATTTTTAAAAAGTGGCTCACCAGAATAGAGAAAAGTGATTTTTAGCTACTTTGGTGAGTAAAATTTGATGAGGCTACTAGGAATGCTCTAAGGACCAAGTCCGGTGGCTAAGCCCACATTAGGTCAATGACAAAAAGCTAGATGCACTCCCATCTTCATGAAATGTACCACAAGCTGTCATCTCCTTAGCCTAGGGTTGGCACTCCCCTTTATATCTCACATACTACCACACGGTCCACACCCAAGAGGGGCTTTCTTAATTACTATTTTTTTACAAGTTTTACTTTCTCAGCTAGGATTTGGACTGATTTGGATGTCAAAGTGCTTTCGATCTTCGGAACAGCAAACCTTATAATGACTGTTTCCTTCTTTTATAGGCAAAGCTCCTTCCTAAAAGATGACTCGATCATTGTAGATGTTTCTTGCATGAACAAATGATGTTCTATTTTTGATATAAAAATTCTTTATCATTCTTAATAAAATTTGTATTGTATAGTTTTTTTTTATTATTATTTTCAAATGAAATAATTCAGACTTTATCACATCTTTCATTTGTGCCTAGCCTGATCAAAAAACTTACAACTAAAAGGAAAGTAAAAAAAATAGAGATAAAGATTTATACTTGGTTCGATGTTAGATATGACCTATGTCTACCATTAGGAAAGAGCCCGATAGGACTACATCGTGCTCTTTATCAACGGCGGTGCCGGAGATGCATGTTTCCCAAATGAATACATGTTTTACGCGTAGATTTCTCTTCCAATGTCAAATGCAAGTTTCCCAAATGAATTCTATGAATTTAAGCAACATAAAAATTAATTGAAACCATTTTTCAATTAATTGCATTTGTGGCTTGTGCCATTCACACAATTAAGACACATACAGAAAAAAATTATCTAATTTTAAGATTCGAGTTAATTTATCTAATTAACTCAAATGATAAAATCTTGGTAATAATTAATTAATTAATGATTATTCTCAATTTATGAAGAAATAAAAATAATAAAAATTAATTTATATAAGGAATGAATACGTTAATTTAGTAGCTCGTGAAAAAGCTAGCTCAATTTGTTCGAAAGATAAATAAATCAAGTTTGAGCATACTATATCTAGCTCGATAATAATTAAGTTCGAGTTCAACTCGTGTTTAAAACAAAATTAAACGAATTGAGTTTAAACATTCAATACTCGACTCGATTACAGTCTTACGACCACACCCATGCTAAATTGAATATTAAAACTTCTTTTTTAAAACGAGGGGGAATACTAGAAATTTACAAGTAATTAGTAATTATCCGAGAAGTAGTCACTGAGATCGCTCACATAGACAAAATGATTGAGAAGGCAATAATCAAATTAATAAGTAATTAAATTGCCAATAATTCAACGTATGCGGCGATGAACCAACGGCGCCTACCACACCAACTTATCCACTTGCCTTGCTTTACTACTTTAAATATATATAAAGAAAGCCAAAGTTGAATGTTTTCACATCATTGGATTACTTTTGGATGAAGCGGAGGTCACTAGTTTGAATCCCCTCTCCCCCTCTTGGTGGACATGTCAAAAAATAAAAATAAAAACTATGGGCTTCTTGGAACTTTAGTGGCAAGTTGCAGCATTATTAATTTACTGCTTAGTGTGATAGAATATAAACAATTCAAATATGTTTTCTGCCTTGCTTAATCAAGCTTAGGCTGATTGTATTTATAGATAAAATGTAACAAGATTACAAAACAGAATAACAACATAAAAATAGTAATACATGAACTCAATGACTTATCTTAGATAGCTATGATATTTGAATTCTAAACGAATTGAAGATCTATCAGTTGTAAGCTTATCTAATGCTTGTATTTGAATTGGAGTTTTGTAGTTGAGAGATATCTGTAATACGCCCCCTCAAGCTCGGAGTGGCTGAAACAACTCGGAGCTTGTCCCGTAAGGTGGAAAATCTGGAAGAAGACAGTGGCTTGGTGAAAATGTCTCCAACTTGATCTTTGGTGGAAATGAACCGTATATTAAGAGACTTGGCAGCGACCATTTCACGTACAAAGTGGAAATCAATGACGACGTGTTTTGTGCGAGCATGAAAAACCGGATTTGAAGAAAGATAGGTAGCACCAATGTTGTCACACCATAGCACCGGAGGCACATGAATCTGAATACCAAGTTCTGTTAACAAAGACTGTAACCAGGTGAGCTCAACAACAGTGTTGGCTAAGGCTTTGTACTTTGACTCAGTGTTTGATCGTGCAACGGTAGCCTGTTTCTTGCAACTCCAAGAAATAAGATTTTTTCCCTAAATAAACACAATAACCTCCAGTTGAACGTCTGTCATCCCGGGAACCAGCCCAATCCGCATCTGAAAATGCTTGTAGGGATGTTGAAGAAGACTGCTGAATATGTAAACCAAAATTAACCATCTGCTTAATATACCGCAAGAGATGTTTAGCAGCCTGCCAATGTGGTAACAATGGCTTTTGCAAGAACTGAGATAGGCGATTGACAGTGAAGGCAATGTCCGGTCTTGTGAAATGCAAATATTGAAAAGCTCCAATTGTGCTACGGTAAAGAGTAGGGTCATCAAAAATTTCTTCATCATGTGCAGTTAAGTGTACTGAAGTTGCCATTGGAGTGCTAACAGGCTTAGCATCGGACATATTGGTGCATTTTAGAATGTCTAAAATATACCTCCTTTGAGAAAGAATGATTCCATTCGGCTGCTGTGACATTTCAATCCCCAAGAAAAAATTTAAATCACCAAGTTGCTTGACTGCAAATTCAGACTCCATTTGATTGAGTAATTCAGTAATTGCTTCCGGCTTGGAACTTGTAATTATAATATCATCCACATATATGAGAATATATGTGATGAAAGTGGCAGACTTGTAGATAAATAAGGAGGAATCAGATTGAGAAGGCACAAAACCAAACTCAATCAATTTTGAGCTCAATCGGGAGAACCAAGCACGCGGAGCTTGTTTCAAACCATATAAAGCCTTTTGGAGGCGACATACATGATCTGGAAACTGAGGATGAGTAAACCCCGGAGGTTGGGGCATATATACTTCTTCATATAGCAGTCCATGTAAAAAGGCATTCTGTATGTCTATTTGTTTAATAGACCAACCAGATGAGAGATTAATGGAGAGAACCAAACGTACCGTGGTAGGTTTAATCACTGGGCTGTAGGTTTCTGAAAAATCAACACCAGCTTGTTGATGGAACCCTTTTGCGACCAATCGTGCTTTGTAACGATCTATAGAACCATCGGCTTTCCTTTTAATGCGGAAGACCCATTTGCAACCCACCAAATTTTTGGCTTTGGAAGCTGGAACAAGGCGCCATGTGTGGTTCTTCAGCAGTGCATCAAATTCGGAATTCATTGCCTGTCTCCAATTGGAATCAGTGGAAGCCTGAGAAAAACAAGTTGGTTCTGTGATACTTAGATCACTTGTGGCAGTTAAAGCATGAGCTATGGGATGATGGGAAGTACCATCGTTGAACACTTTGGATTTAAAGATATTATTTTTGGCTCGTGTGAGCATGGGATGAGAATTAGGAGGTGGATTTGGGTGAGATAACAAGGGAGACGGCGGTACAGAATGTTTTGATGAAGGAGATAAGGGAATAGGAGAAATAGAACTTTCTGGAGGTGAAGAAAGTATTGGGCTTGGTGTGGAGTGAAGTATATTTGGATGAGGGTGGGCTGGTGGAGGGGTTGGAAAAGATACAATGGGCTGGGTGAGAACAGGTTCAGAAGAAGTAGATCCAGATTGTAGTGTGTTGGTGGATTGAAAAGGAAAAATGAATTCCTTAAAAAGAACATCTCGTGAGATATATAAACGACCAGTATTGAGATTGAGACATTTGTAGCCTTTGTGACGTAGGCTGTAACCTAAAAACACACACTGAGTTGATCTAGGTTGGAGTTTATGGGAATTGTAAGGACGTAAATTAGGCCAACATGCACACCCAAATATACGCAGATTTGAATAATCTGGAGAAGATTTAAAAAGCAATTCATAGGGTGATTTGTTTTTCAAAAGATGAGTTGGGAGACGATTTATTAGATAACAAGCGGTTTGAAAAGCATCATCCCAGTGAGTTAAAGGAACATAAGCATGAGAAAGTAAAGCAAGACCAGTTTCGAGAATATGGCTATGTTTACATTTGACAGCCCCATTTTGTTGATGTGTATGAGGACAGGAGAGACGATGACATATTCCTATATTTTGTAAAAGTTTGGAGAGGGATCGATATTCACCTCCCCAGTCAGATTGAATTATTTTTATTTTTGAAGAAAACAGACGCTCAACATTTCTTTGAAATTGGAGAAAAATGTCACACACATCACTCTTATTAGACATTGGAAACAACCAAGTGTATCTGCTGTAGGCATCCAAAAAAGAAACATAGTATTTATTGCCATAAGTAGAAACCAAAGGAGACGGTCCCCAAACATCAGTGTATATCAACTCTAGGGGATGATTAACACGTGTTGAGGATAATTTAAAAGAAAGTTGTTTGCTCTTTGACATGTGGCATGCAGGGCAGCTCACAGGAGCATTATTTGGAAGAACATGTACATGAAATTTAGAAACAACTTGAGAGCAGATACTAAGGGCTGGATGACCAAGCCGTGAATGCCAATTTCCAAGGGAGGTACGTTCACCAACCAGAGCACAGGGTGCACGGAAAGGAGAAATCACAGAGGAATTCGGAAACAGACTGGAACGAGAAGAATAAGGACGGCAACTGGGAGTGGAGGAGCTGGGCGACATGGATGAGGGAAGCTTGTACAACCCATTATCATTCAGGCCTTGAAGAAGAATTCTCCCTGAGCCTTGTTTCTTTACAAGAAAAAACCAAGGATGAAACTCAAGGTAAGTATTAGTTTCAAGAGTGAATTTGTGAACATAAATTATATTTTTGGTGATTAATGGGACATGTAAAACATTCTGGAGAAGGAAGGAAATAGTGGGTGTGGATAAATTTGTGGTACCAATGTGTTCAATCGATAACCCATTACCATTGCGCAAGCGAATTTGGTCGGCCCCAGAGTATGATTCTGCATTGATGTTCAGATTTGCAAGATCTGAGGTCAAGTGGTA
The DNA here is from genome assembly GCA_028654335.1 of Alnus rubra. Taxonomy (NCBI): domain Eukaryota; kingdom Viridiplantae; phylum Streptophyta; class Magnoliopsida; order Fagales; family Betulaceae; genus Alnus; species Alnus rubra. Next base: position 135,857 of record JAJPGS010000285.1, read on the forward strand.
AGTCGCGCCAGAGTCCGGATACCATGCTGAATCGGCCGGAGTATGCTGAGATGCGAAATACACCTGTGGAGAGCCGTGACTTGGAGAGTCACGCTGGAATGAGTTATCAAAGCGATGGTAGCAGTCCAGAGCATCATGACCGGGCTTGTGGCATACTTGACAGACATGCCGGGATGCATTGCAGGTAGGTGGAAAGCTTCTTCCACCCTCCCTGCCTCAGGAATTTCTTCCATATGAGGTTTTTGTGAAATTGCCCCTTCCAGATGAGGGCAATGAATGACGACCACCACGGACTCCACGGGAAGAGCCACGTTTAGCAGCAAAATTGGCACTCCCATGTGTGGTGCTTCTTGTTGTGAGATCAATATTAGGTTGATTCTGTTCTAGCCGTTGTTCATGAGCAAGAAGATGCGCATAGAGTTCCTCTACGGAGAGAGGATCCACCTGAGTGGTCACGGATGTGACAAATGAGTCAAAGTCACTGCCTAGCCCGCCAAGGAGAAAAGACGAAGCCTAAAATGGGTTCAAGGGCTGATCAACGGCTGCGAGAGTGTCCACAAGAGTAGTCAATTTGTGGAAATAATCAGCAACAGAAGAATTACCTTTCTTTAAGGTAACTAGTTGATAGTGGACCTACATAGTTCGGGCTCGAGCTTGCGAGAGGAACATGCGCTCAAAAGTTTCCCAAACCTCTCGAGATGTGACACAGTGTACCACATGGGTGCTGAGGTGTTCATCAATTGAGGAGAGAAGGGCTCCAAGAATCAGTTGATCTTGGAGGTGCCACTGGATATACTCAAGATTGGAAACAGTGGCGTTGTCGACAGTAATGGTCTGGGACGGAGCTGGAGTGGAACCATCAACATGTCCGAAAATACTAACCCCCTTCAATTGAGGTATGATCTGAGCACGCCATGTACGATAATTGACCTATTTCAATTTGTGTTGAAAATTGTTGTGAAGGCTATGTAGGATGGGTGTGGAAGTGGGTGGGACAGTGGAAGTAGATGGGGGGACTATTGAGGATGCGGGAGGGGAACCAGATGAAGAAGAAGAGGCCATAGATTTAGACGACGTTAGTCATTATGGGTCTGATACCATGTGATAGAATATGAACAATTCAAATATGTTTTCTGCCTTGCTTAATCAAGCTTAGGCTGATTGTATTTATAGATAAAATGTAACAAGATTACAAAACAGAATAACAACATAAAAAGAGTTATACATGAACTCAATGACTTATCTTAGATAGCTATGATATTTGAATTCTAAACTGATTGAAGATCTATCAGTTGTAAGCTTATCTAATGCTTGTATTTGAATTGGAGTTTTGTAGCTGAGAGATATCCGTAATACTTAGCAGTGTGCACTACGTATATATAAAGGATATGCTAGATTATAATCCTCCCCATTGCAGAGAACACATTGAAGTACAGTGAGAATGGGCTCTTCAAGAGTACTACTGTCCTTCTTTTTCTATGGCATCCTTATGCACCTTGTTAAGCCCACCATTGCGCAGCGAGATCCCTACGTGCTCTACCAGTGTTCTACCAATAACGGTACCCGTACCTACAGGGAAAACCTCAACAGCCTTTTTTCCTCCCTTTCTTCTAAAAACCAAATTGATAATGGGTTCTACAATTTCTCCGCCGGAGACAACTCCGACAAAGTTAACGCAGTTGCGCTTTGCAGAGGAGACCTTACGGCAAGTAACTGCCGTAGCTGTGTCAATATGTCTGCTCACGAGCTCTTATTGCTATGTCCAAATGAGAAGGAGGGCATCATGTGGTATATGAATTGTACAGTACGATTCTCCAACAACTCCATATTTGGTGTTATGGAACTTAAGCCTTTGAGAGCTCTATACAGCTCGGCAAATGTCACGGACGGGAGTGGAACGTTCAAACAAGTTCGTCGGAATTTGCTGGATAGCCTAAGAAGTAAAGCTGCATTTGGTGACTCCATTCGAAAGCTTGCAATTGCAGCTGCCAACTCCACATACTTTAATATATATGCACTCTTGCAGTGCACTCCTGACTTGGAAGAGCAAGAATGCATCAATTGCCTAAATCAGACTATCGGATATCTTCCAAAATGTTGTGATGACACGGCTGGAGCGAGAGTTCTTACACCCAGCTGTAACTTAAGGTATGAGGACAACGTGTTCTATGACACTACTCCCGCTGTACGGCCGCCATCATCATCATCTCCTCCTCCTTCGCCGGGAGAAGGTATGGTTTCCATTCTCCTCCTTTATTCTATTTTCATGGACAAATATATATAATATGCAAACTTTTCCATAAAAGCCTACATAATAAGCCTTGAAGGCCTAAATCTTGCCGTTTTACCAAGCTCAGGTCGTCTCCCCTAGCTCTTCATACTCATTACACAAGTTTTAACCCAACAAGTTGTTGCATTGACAGTCACATGATTAGTTCCATAGGCTGAAACGTACAATATTTATCCTACAATTGCTGTATTGATAGTTTCGGCAAAGCAACATAATCCTCCCCAAATATACGTCTTGTGGGATTTAGCGATCCAAATTTTCTAGACATCCAAAAAAGGAAGTCTTGAAGCAGAATTTAAATTTTGATATTTTAGTAGATTGGGATTCACCACTAGTGTATGATCTTTATCCCGAGAGAGCTTCTACACATGCGCCTTTTGTCCGTCCCTCTTCCGTCTTTTTTCCACGTGTAATTGATTTTTCGTTTTTTTTTTAAACAAAAAAGCTTGAAAACGCGGGCTTCATTTAGGTTCATTTTCAAAAAATTTCTCATTTCCCAAATCTCCCCCTCTCCACTGTCCCCTCCCCCACCGACCGACTGCCGCCCAACGGCCGACACTGTCCGGTCCTCTCAGACTACCGCAGGCCACCGATCTCCACCCGCGACCCAGCAGACCGTCGACCCCTGACGTACGGCGCCCGCGACCCATCTTCATCTCTTCCGACCGACACCGTCCCGACGACCCATTTCTCTCTCTCTCTCTCTCTCTCTCTCTCTCTCTCTCTTTCTCTCTCTCTCTCTTTCTCTCACACCCAGAAGACTGAGCGAACCAGGGTTTTGTAACTTTGCTATTCCTTCTCCAGCTTCCAGTAACTTCGCGTTCACTATTGTCCCTCACACCCTATTTATATCATGCATTTTCTTTTCATTGCTTACGTTTCCTTTTTGGGTGTAGGTGTTTTGCGGTTATCCATTCGGTGCGCTGTTCGTTTTCGCCCCTGCATTGATATACACAAGGTACCCAAAACTAAAGTTAGATCAAATTCTTTTGTCTTTGCTTGTGAATTAGCTTATTGAGTTTAGGGTGTTTGACAAAAGGTCAAGGAGAGGAATTTTTGCGACATTTTTGCTTGATGAGGATGATACCGAGATGCCACTTTCTATGTTGGACACTGACCCTGACTAATTAGTTGGGGGTTGTTTGCCTTTTATATCAAAGTTGGAGCCTTGATTTTTTTCCATATCGAGATGCCACTTTCTATTATTTCCTTTTGGTATCTCTTAGGTTTTAGGATTTTCGTTTTGATGTTTATTGTTGTCTCTAGGACTTTTGATTTTCCTGTTGAGAAATGCTAAACGTGAGCTTATTGTTATCTTATTTCACATGCTAGAGTTTTCTAGGGTTTATGTTTTTGTTCTTTTTATGCTTATTGGGTTTGTGAGATTAAAAGTAACGGAATTTTGATTGGTTCATCTGGGTTCGCTTTGATTTGATCATAATATGGAAAGAAAAAAATTGCTTTCTATTCTTTGGAGCAGAGGTGGTATTATGTGAGTAGTTATCTGATTTATGTGCCTCTTGCATGTTCATATTGTTTGGGTTTGGTTTTATCTAGTGAAAGATGTAATGCTTCTTTATCTTTTTACTTCATTTGCAGATTCTTATTCTAGGTTTGGTTTGATCTAGTGAGTTTTAATTCACAATTTAAACTTTTGTAGGCTGAGTATCAGAAATTGGTGCTATTTTGTTCATCTATTACTGGATTCTTTAATACTAAAATGACAAATTGGAAGTCATATGTTAATTCCCATATCAAGTTTCCTTGTACGTATGAATATATATTTTTTTTTATTGTGATTTATGTTCTCGATATCATATTCTACATGCTGACAGTGACAGTGATAAATATTTGGATAATGTTGTGACTGGTTGAAGTCCATAACATATTCTGATTACAACATTTGGTATGTTCTAATTACAGCCATGGACCTATGTAGATTACATAATTTGAATGCTCTGTGCAGTTGTCTTCTTCCACATTTTGTCTTTGGATTTACAGATGATAAAAACGTGCAATGTTGTTTACTGGACTGCTTGGAAGTGACGTTTTAGTTAGAGATATGTCGAGAATCATCAAAACAATTTACTCATTGTTGTTGCTTCTTTTAAAAGTTCTTGTGAATATAGCAAAATTTTCTCCACGTACAATTAATTCACGCATGTGATCATGATAGGTTGATCCTGATTGTAGTCTCAAACTAGTATGTTATGATTGTAGTACATAAAAAGAACCCTAGCTATACTTTCATTTGGATATTTGCAAGGCTTCATTTGGGGGTTTGTTTATTCTTTATCCTGATATTCTTTTGACTGGTGATTATTTGACATGCTTGTTTGACATGCTCGCATGCTTAGATTGGTTGGTTAGTTAAATGATACTTTCTGAGGTTTTATTTAGGTCTTTTGCATAGGCATGACAAAATGTCGGTAAATAGTGGTGTGTCAAGTGCGTCAAGTACACGTCCGTTATGTTATTGTGGAGTGCCTGCACATGTAAGGTATTATTGGACTGATACCAATACCACCAGAAAGTGGTATGGCTGTGAAAATTATAAGGAAAATTTTGAAATTAATATTGTGTTATACTTCGTTTAATTGCTAGTATGTGATGACATTGTGATGACATTAATTTACTCTTTCTTTATCATGCAGAGAACGGGTGATTGTGATTTTTTTGCATGGGCTAATAATGAAATGACTTCGTACGAGACGAAGATAATGGAACGCCTGAAAGTCCTAGACGATAGAAGAAAGGCAGATAGTGATAGACTTGAGAAGCTAATTGAAACAAAAGATAATGATCAATATGTTAAGCTTGAGAATCTGATTGAAAAAAAATATAATGATCAATATGTTAAACTTGAGAAGCTAATTGAAAAAAAGAATAATGATCAATATGTTAAAATTCGACGGGAGCTGGAGCTGTGTCAAACTAATGAGAAGATGTTTCAGATGTTTTGGGCTATGATAGTAGTGGTCATTTTGCTTTTAGTTTTTTTACCTTAGTGGCTATGGTGGATCGGGGTACTTGATGTTAAACTAAAAGAAAATGAGGTATGTATCAAGTTGGGATGTATTGTATTGTGTTATGTTGGATTGTAATGTGGTCATTTGGTTTTTATTTTGGAAGATGAATGTTATTTTGTAATTGGTGAACAAGTCTAGTAAATTTGGTTGAATGTAATATCATTAAACTTTTGGTTTGATGTAATATGATAGTTTACCCTTCAAATGGTTCTTTGCAAATGAATCGTAGTACTCAAATATATTTTGCATAAATCATAAAATTTTGCTTTGGTAGATGGTAGATTCTTCTTAGACAATTTTTGTTTGAATCCTGTGAAATTTAATTGGAAGCTCATGTTTTTGGTGATACTTGAGAATTATTGGATGAAGCTTCTTGAGGCTGAGTCTTACACTTTGAGACATTTTGGAGAAACTTAAAGCTTTCCCATAAAAGGGATAGTTGGATGATTTCAAAGGATTTGGAACAGCTATTTAACAGAAATTGCTCAAAAACACATTTACACATACAATCCATACCCTTAAAACCACTTCACACTTCAGTTTCACAATCTTCATTAGGCTTACATTTCCAAGGACAAAAAAAAAAGAAAAAAAAGAAGCAGATTCTCAACATTTTCTCAGTCAAAAGATATACACCAATATGAAACCTTTTTATCCATATATTGGTGAAATTGCTGAATGAGTTGATATGGCAGGGAACAATGATTGTCAACGGGTGTTTGTTTAACAGTCTTCTAGTCAAAACCATCTGTTTGCATCACAGCTGGAGGGGAAAAAACAAAATGAATAAGGAATAATCATTGAAATAATCAACAGTGTTAGTTTTTGTGTTGGCTGCATTCTGTTGGACAAAATCACTTCTATGTAATGTTGCTGCTTTCACAGGGATGCTGCTTTATCCAGAGTCTACTCTTCAGCTATGTTCTTCGAGAAGATTATGTGAAGTTTTCAAGGATTTATTTCGGTTCCCTATCAGCCGTCCGGACGACGTGGTATTCCGTCCGGACGCTCATCAGTCAGCAACATCCATCCGGACGCTCATCAGTGTTCTAGAAGCTTCGAACGGTTCAAGATTGTATCCGTCCAGACGACGGAAAGATTTGCCCGTCCGGATGGCCCTTCAGAAAATTCCAGAATTACTTTCTGGACAAGAAAAACTTGACCCGTCCGGACGGCCCTGGCTCCAGTCCGGACGCGCGTGCCACATAATCCATTTTTGAGTCGATTTTGGGTTTCCTAAGCCTATAAATAAGAGGCTCTAGGCATGCTTTCAAGATAGAATTCGATGGTGAATTCTCTACAGCTTAGAGACGTAATATTTCCTCTAAAGCCTTGCCAATTGTGTGATTTGATCAGTTGTGAAGTCTATCTTAGGGGTTGGCCCTAAGGTAAATGATTTCATTGAAGACCCCTTCAGGTAGGTGAACCTGGTTGGGAAGCGTTCGTGTTGGGTTATACGTTAGAGAGCAAGGTACGACCACTGCATCAGGGGTATGTGAATGTTACTGCTTTGTATCTAGCTTTGTCTTCTGAATAGTGGATATCCTAGGTTTGGCTGCCCCGAAGTGGTTTTTCTCTTAATTGAGTTTCCACTTCTTCAACAAAATATTTGTCTCCTTTAAATTCCGCATTTAATATTTTGTTGCACATTGTTCACACACATTGTTAAATTTAGAAGTCCATTTATTTTTCAATTGGTATCAGAGCAGGTACACTCTGTTTAGGATTTATTTCCTGAGTGTGATCCTCATCTCTTGTGACTTCTATTTTTTTTATTACACCTTTTATCATGAATTCTTCTCATTTTTCTAATGAAGATTCTAATATTAAGCTCTTTAAGGTTTTTAATAAATTGAAGAATGCTCAACATTCTAAAGAGCTTAAAAAGGTGAAGCAAGAAAAAGAGTCTTTGATTGTTCAGTTATCTGAATCTCATGCTTTGATTGACTCTTTGAGATCTGAGAATACCATGTTGTTTGACATTATTGATACACTTGAGAATAAATTAAAAGAATCTGAAGATCTCCTGAAAAAATTCACAAGTGATAATTTGAAAAGCATGTTGTGTATTCATTCAGATATTTCGAACAAGCCTAATTTGATTGCTGATTTAAATACTTGTACTTCACATGTTTCTAATTTTGAATTAGACTCTGTTGGTATTAAGCATGTGATAGTAGATGCAGCTTGTTCTAAAAATTCTTGCTTAGATAAATGTGTGATGCCTAATTCCAAGGATTCAGGAACACAAGGTAAGTTTGTTCCTATTTGTCATAATTGTGAGAAAATTGGTCATATTAGACCAAATTGTGTTGTGTTAAAATCTCACAGACCTTGGAAGAAGCAGGAGGACTCCAAAAAGGGCGTTATTGAGAAAACCTCTTCAGATAAATATGTCCCGCCTCATAGGAGGCATATATCTCAAAGAGGTAAGGATTTTGTTGTTTGTGAAAATGCTAATCTTAAATTTGCAGAGCCCTTCAAGAAGCATTTCAGCAAACGAAGTCAGCCTACCTGCTATCATTGTGGTATCTCTGGACACATCAGGCCACACTGTCCTCAAATCCGACATCAGCAGCCTCAGATCAGGAAAACAGAGCAAAAGACAGGTAAGTCTAGCTCTAAACCTTCTAAGCCTCATCATGTTTTTCGGCAACAATGGCATTATCCTCAAAGGGATTCTCCCCCATGCTATCACTGTGGTAAGTATGGCCACATCAAAGCCGAATGCTTCAAAGTGAAGCCTCACAAGCCCAAGAAGAATCAAACCAATGAAGGGCTTGTCAACATGATGAAGAATGTCCTAGTTAGACTGATCAATTGGGACATGGCTCACACCCCTGCCTCACAGGTAAAGAAGGTATGGGTAAGGAAGGATGAGACAATTCACCCCTTAAGGGGGAGTGGACTCACCTAGTAGGTGAGGTCTCCCATGCCTAGGATTTTGGTTCCTAAATCCTAGTGCATGTCAAGTATGTTTGCATTGCATTGTTTATCTTGTCATATCGTACTCATGCCTTGCATTCTGTTTGAGGAACCGTTTATTTTATCCCTATATTTTCTCTTGTTGTCTTGAGAAACATCTGCAGATATTTTCTTTTGGAGATGACAGTTGAAGCACGTCGGGCGGCTGCTTTTCTGTCTTGGTATTTCTTAAACCTCTCTCCATGAGGACTGGTTTGGTTTACCTTATATGCTGGGATTAGATGTCATTTCCTTTTCTGAGCATGTGTTTTTTGTTTTTCTGTTTATCGGTTTTCAAAAAAAAAAAAAAAAAATTAGGGAGAAGATGCAGAACTTTATTTCTTTCTTTTGATAGCTTTTCAGATATTGCATGTGTTTTGGCCTGATATCTCAGTTCATTGTGCATTGATTAAATATGCTTATATATGATTGAGAGTTTATGCATGATATCTGCTAAGTTTTCCTGTTGCATCTTAATGATAGATAGTTACTTTCCTTATGCGATGAAAATGTGCACTATCTAAGACTCCCCTAAGGTACATCTTTTCCTTCTCTAACTTTTTGCTTCTAGAAATTCTAGATAAGAGAAGAGGTCTTTGATTAAGATGGTCAAATTGACCACATGCTAGTTGAACCTAGAGTCTAAAAATTCTGGCACTCTCTAGGTTGTACCACCATAAGAATCAAGCAGTAAATCATATGCTTTATGCGCTTTTAAATTGTATATTCACTGCTTATGTGCTGAATTTGCTATATGCCTTGCCCTCTACGTGCAAGTAAAAAATTTTACTTTTTCCTTCATAGTACAAGTAAAACAATTAGGTGCTGCATCTTAGGGGGAGTGTATCAGATAAGGGTGGCTAGGCCCTAGTAAGATAAGGTTTGACTTTTGGCTGATTTTTCATTGATTTTCTCTCTTGTTTGGAAAATCTGGTTGCTTTTTGTCATATCAGTTGAATTCATACATTTTGGGAAAAGTCTTCACACACACACACACGCATTGCATGAGTTGAGTAATCTATTTAAAATTTCTATCTGCAGGGAAATTTGTGCTTATTGAATACTTAACTCTCATTTATATCTTTGCATATTTTTGCAATGCTATTTGACTGTTTTATCAGTTGATTATACATCCGTGTTCTGAAGCTAACTTTTAAGAAAAATATTTTTTTGCAAATTTTTCTCCAGTTTTAGATTTTCAGTGTGAAGCGTCCGAATGGACCTACTCTTACATCCGGATGAGCACAGTCTTGCCATATGCTGATCTAGCAGTTATCATCCAGATGGTTAAGTGACACATCCGGACAGGATCTCTACAAGTTTAAGACTTGCGTCTCTTTTTCTGTCATACACACATCTTTTCATTTTTATTGATTTATCATGGCATGTTGTGTGTTTTTCTTGTGGATTTCTCCCGAGATTTTGGCATTCTTTGCACATCTCTTCTCATCCCATGATCTTCATTGTGTTTTCCATTATTCTTTTAAGTTTTTGTGCTTTTAGAATATTGAAATATTTGTTGGGATCTTTTCTTGAGATAGTGTGCATGAAAATCCTTCTCTGTCTGTGTGTTAGGCTGATCATGATATATTTATGCCTTATGAGTAGCTGTATTGCTTATATTTCTCTTTGGCATCCATTTGACAGCTGTATTAAATACCACATTATATTTGGAACTAACAGGATCTAATGGAATTTTTGGAGATATTCCTGATTGGTTTTTCAGGAATACGACATCCAGTGGCTCCCAGCACAGTGATTGACAGATGCATCCTTTGGAAAAACTGACTATTGTTGAAGTCGGATGTTCAATTTCCAAAGGGCTTGGGATTTGATACTTGGAGGATTTATGTTCCTCTCTTTTGGGCCACTTGCAGACTTTTCTCTATTCTCCTATTGCTTTAGATTTTAGAAAGTTTTTTGTCTGTGGATATTATTACTCTGTTTACCCTTGTACTTCTGAGACATTGAGGGGGAGTAATTGTTGTGTGGTTTTTCTCATTACTCTGTTTTACCCTTTGTCCATTTGTCACAAAAAGGGGGAGTAATTTTTGATTTGGACCGGCATTGTATTTTTAACCGGTCAAGTGATTTTTGTCCCAGAATGGCCAAAGGGGGAGTTTGTTAGTTTTTGTGTTGGCTGCATTCTGTTGGACAAAATCACTTCTATGTAATGTTGCTGCTTTCATAGGGATGCTGCTTTATCCAGAGTCTACTCTTCAGCTATGTTCTTCGAGAAGATTCTGTGAAGTTTTCCAAGATTTATTTCGGTTCCCTGTCAGCCGTCTGGACGACGTGGTATTCCATCCGGACGCTTATCAGTCAGCAACATTCGTCCGGACGACGAGATCTTTCCGTCCGGACCCCCATCAGTGTTCTAGAAGCTTCGAACGGTTCAAGATTGCATCCGTCTGGACGTAATGGCAAATCGTCCGGACGCTCTTCAGAGTTCGAGAAAATCCCAGTGTTTCAGTGCATCCTTCAGGACGACGTGGTTATACCGTCCGGACGCCATTCAGTGTTTGACAAGAAATAGGGTTTCTGCCTCAAGACATAGTTATGGGAAGACGACTGCTACCGTCCGGATGATGTGTGATCCCGTCCGGACGATGTCCTCTATAAGGCAAGAACATGCATACCAAGTTCAACCGTCCGGACGTCAGCCTTCATGGTCCGGACGATCAAGCTTCATATATGGAAATTGCATGCACCAGTTCAACCGTCCGGACGTTAGCCTTCAAGTTCCGGATGCTCCAAGCCTTATTATGGTAATTTCGTGCAGCCGAAGTGCAACCGTCTGGACGCTAGGGCAACACCGTCCGGACGCGTCCTTGTTATGGAAGCTTTCAGTTCTATCCTGGAGAGGCGGTTGCAGTTGACCGTCCGGATGCTCGATCAAGCTGTTCGGACACCCTCGGGTATTTTGGTCATAACCTTTTACTCAAATATTGGATTGGGACGAAATCGGCTTCATTGGAAAGCTTAGAAAAAATTATGTAATTTGAGCATCCGGACGGAAAGATTTGCCCGTCCGGAAGGCCCTTCAGAAAATTCTAGAATTACTTTCCGGACAAGAAAAACTTGACCCGTCCGGACGGCTCTAGATCCCCTCCGAACGCGCGTGCCACATAATCCATTTTTGAGTCGATTTTGGGTTTCCTAAGCCTATAAATAAGTGGCTCTAGGCATGCTTTCAAGATAGAATTCGGTGGTGAATTCTCTACAGCTTAGAGACGTGATATTTCCTCTAAAGCCTTGCCAAGTGTGTGATTTGATCAGCTGTGAAGTCTATCTTAGGAGTTGGCCCTAAGGTAAAGGATTCCATTGAAGACCCCTTCAGGTAGGTGAACCTGGTTGGGAAGCGTTCGTGTTGGGTTACACGTCAGAGAGCAAGGTACGACCACTGCATCAGGGGTATGTGAGTGTTACTGCTTTGTATCTAGCTTTGTCTTCTGAATAGTGGATATCCTGGGTTTGGCTGCCCCGGAGTGGTTTTTCTCTTACTTGAGTTTACACTTCGTCAACAAAATATTTGTCTCCTTTAAATTCCGCATTTAATATTTAGAAGTCCATTTATTTTTCAAACAATTTCTATTCAAATGAGAATACATTTCAATAGTGCTGCACAATATCTTTTCCCCTTTGGCAGCAAGCTTTATGTGCAAGAATTAGTATCTTGTATTGTTTTTGCAAAATTTAGAACATAGGAATTAGAGAAAACACAAAGGAGAAGTTTTTCTCAGATTTGTTGAAAATGAACTCTCAAAAACTTGAAAGAATAGTTGAAAACATTTCCCAAAATCTTGATTAAAAGCTGGACAGGGAGTGGCAACTTCTAGGAATCAGTTTTGGGGTTCAAATTGCCACTGATTTTGCATGGAAAAAATACATAAATTTAGTTATGTTAGAACCTAAAGACCAAAATAGAGCAATGCATCATAATCAAGATACTTCAGTGGGACAAATCAAATAAAAATGACAAATGCATAATAAAATCATGTTGGTATAGTAGTGAAACAACAAGAATAATAACTTGGAATTAAAGACAAATCTAATGAATTATTTCCAGTAGGTAAGACTTAGCTTCAAGTCTGATCTGTAATCACATCATTTAATTACTATTTCAAATTGTTAAAATTAATTTACATGTATAAATCTTGTGCTCCAACAAGTAAATCAAACACACACACACACACACACATATATATATATAATAGCTATATCAGTACATTTAGAACTATCTGTAGGCAAAGTTAAATTCTTCTTCCTAGCTTCTTGTTTAAAATTCCACTCTTTAATATTTTGTAATTCTACCTTACTAAAATAAAATTCTATGTTGATATATATATATATATATTTCAAATATAACATATCATAAGACAATGGTAACTAATAATTTGTTTCTCCAAATTTATAATTTACAATCCACACTAGCAGGTGTCCTAGAGAAATAAAAGCCTACAACTTCATGGCTAATTTTCCCAAGCAAAACTCTTAATTCATCTCTTAATGCCCAGAAGAGGCTCCTCTGGAATCCTTGAAAACTTCAAGGAATGTGAATCATCCTCCACAATTTTCTTTGGGGTTTGCCCTTGCCTAAATGATAACTAATATATAATCAGATAAATCTCAGATTAGCTCTATGCACTAAACAGATGGTGCACGAGTTGTCAACCCGGGCTTTCAACCCATCAGGCAGTTTCAAAAAACCATGAGCAAATCCCCATATACATCATGTTAGAAATGCACCCCCTTTGTTTATGGGGAAGGAAATTATTGTTCTCAAAAGCACCAACGAGCCAAAACCAACGGACAAAAGCTCAAAACACCCAAGAAAAAAAATGAAGAGGAAATAGTAACGAAGAGGAGATGTTGTTTTACCTCTGAAGAGCTTCTTTGAGAAGGAAGTTGAGACGGGCTAAGATCAGCCGGCGCTAGAAGTGGAGAGCTCGGTCAGTGGTGGAGACGGCACCGGAAAATGGGGAATTCTGCCGGAAATAGGGGATCGCCGTCGGAAAAGGCAGAAGATCGGGCCGGAAAATGGAGGCAAAGTTCTGCCGGAAATAGGAGAGCTCGGTCGCCGCCGGAAAGGGGAGGAGATCGGCCAGAAAATGGGGGCAACGTTCTGCCGGAAATAGGGGAGCTCGGTTGCCGCCGGAAAAGGGAAGTGATCGGCTGGAAAAGCTGGAGATCGACCAGAAATAGGGGAGCTCGGTTGCCGCCGGAAAGGGGAATATACTCGGCCGGAAAATGGGGGCAAAGCGCCGGAAAAGCTGGAGATCGGCCGGAAAATGGGGAAGGAGATTTTTGAGGGAAAGAGAAATGGGAGAAAATTTGGGGGGAAAATGTGCTAATGGCGCAAATTATTTCAGTATCTTGAGTCTTTCCCATTTGAGTACAAAATTTTTAACTTCATTGTCAGTGCCATGCTGGAAAGAGACGGACATGAGACAGACAAAAGGCTTACGTTTAGCATTTCTCTTATCCCGATCATCAAATTGGATGCAAAATGCGTCATAAACATGTATCATACACTGTTTGGCAATGAATGTAGTCAAAAGTATGACGGATATATAACACGTGTTTGATAGATATTGTTTTGTCAAAACAATGATGGTATTGAAGTTCAACCGGCCATCACTTTTAGATTGAATAACTTTTCTATCAGCATGATAATTAGTGAGATGCTGACACAAACCGCTATACTCTTCAAGTACAATTCACGTTGAAAATTATCAACTTGTAAGGAAATGTGTCTAACAGCTTTTATACATTTAAACCTCAGTGCTCTTCAAGTACAATTCACGTTGAAAATTATCAACTTGTAAGGAAAGGTGTCTAACAGCTTTTATACATATTAATAATATGCTTAAATCATGTGAAATACTTAAAATCATAATGCGTTAAATTCTTACTATACAAGAGATCGAAGTGATCATATTTGATCATATTTTGGAAGATTCATAAAAAGAGATTTATTTTGATAAAATTCACTTACAAGAATCACTTTCTCCTACATACTCCATGCATCCGACCAACACCAAATTGACCATATGGGTTTTACAATATTCTCACTTATTACCAAACCTCCCGGTGTGCCATCTTGATTAGAACATAGCAAATAACCCAAAAAAAAGAAAGAAAGAAAGAGGTTGTCATCAATTCACACGACAACTTCTCCAAGTGGGCTATTTTTTAAACATATATTCATGCCTTCGGCTTTTCTTTGGTTTTCTTTTAGGACGAAGGTGGGGTTGGTTTCACACCTGAACAATTTCTGATTGTAAAACTATTTGAAAATTATGATAAATTTGAAATTCAGAATACTTTATTGAGACAGATTTGTGGCTTTTGCAGGGAAGAAGAGTAACTCATCTCGAACTATCATTATAGTTGTGGCGGTCGTTGTTTTTGTAGTCTTAGTAATCTGCATCTGCCTCTGTATCCATTTAAGAGTGAAAAAGCGAAGGAAGAAAGTTGAAAGTAAGTTAAAAATTAATGGGTTTCTCGTCCTATTTATACTAAGGATTTTGATTCTATAAAATATAAAAATAAACCAAATCAGACAATTAATACTATATATATATATATGCTACTTAATTCATAAGTTAGTTCTACGCAATATTGGGTATAAAAAAATATTAAATTAATTTTCAAGGTACAAATTTTGCCAATGTCTAATTTAAATGTATTAACTTGTTCCTCATGTGAAGCTGTGGATGAAATAATTAGTGATGAATCATTGCAATTCTACTTTGCTACAATTAGAGTTGCTACAGATAATTTTTCAGATGCAAATAAGCTTGGGCAAGGTGGATTTGGTGCTGTTTACAAGGTAATTTGATATCATATAATTATATAATATATCATTCTTTAATCTTGGATTCTTAAGGGTTACATATAATATATTCAATATGCTTTTCTTCAGGGTATACTCTCGAATTGACAAGAAATAGCCGTGAAAAAGGTTGTCCAGTGTTTCCGGACAAGGTGATCAAGAATTTAAGAATGAGGTCTTGCTAATGGCTAAGCTTCAACACCGTAATTTAGTCAGGCTCTTAGGTTTTTGCTTGGAAGGAAATGAAAAGCTTCTCATCTATGAGCTCATGCCTAATGCAAGCCTCGATCACTTTCTTTTTGGTATGTTTAAAATACTTTTGCTTAAATGTTGGATTCTACTCATAATGTGTTTTTATTTTAGATTGAATTTCTTGTTGAACACAATTGGATATCTCTTTATTGTTCAATAGATTGATAAATTTGAATGAATATATAGATCCAATCAAACGTTTGCATCTGGATTGGGAGAAGCGTTACAAAATCATAGTATGCATTGCTCAAGGGCTTCTTTATCTTCACGAAGATTCTCAATTTCGTATTATTCATCATGATCTCAAAACTAGCAATGTTTTACTAGATTCAGAGATGAATCCTAAAATTGCGGATTTCAGCATGGCAAGATTGTTTGTGCTAGATCAAACTCATGGAAATACGAGAAGAATCGTTGGAACTTAGTAAGTATCCTAACAAAATCAATACAAAATTAACAATTAGATTGCATGCTTCGTATTATTTGTCATATGAGTAACTTATGTTTTGTTGGAAGATAGAAAGCCTATCAAATGTCTTATTCTCCTATAACTAGCTAGAATCAATTAAGAGAATTTGCCAAAGAGTAATGTTATTTTTCACATTAATTTCAAACCAGCTGACTTGGCTTGTTTTAAATGGTTTTCGTTTTGTTTATCTTAAGTAGCTAAACATGAAAAACCAATTAAAAATTTTGTAACATATATATTGCCATTCAAATAACAATGTTATTACTGATGTCCTCATGCAGTGGATATATGGCTCCAGAATACGCAATGCATGGACACTTTTCAATAAAATCTGATGTCTTTAGCTTCGGTGTATTAGTTCTAGAGATGGTGTTTGGGCAGAAAAATAGTTATTTCCGTATAGGGGAAAATTTAGAAGATCTTCTTAGCTATGTAAGTACGCTTAATTATCTTTGGGTAAATCTTCCTTATGCCAATAATTGTGGCAAAATTGATAGTGATAGTAAGGCGAAATTGGAGGTAAGGCACAACATCAAATGTATCGATCCCACCTTGAGAGCTATTTCAAATCTGAAATAATGCGATGCATCCATACAGGATTGCTATGTGTTCAAGAAAATGTAGGTGATAGACCAACCATGGCTTCCATCGTTCTCATGCTTAATAGTCATTCTATCACTTTATTGGTGCCCTCACGACTTGCATATTTTATGCACACCGCCGTTGAATCAGACATGTCATCAGACAAATCATTCCAAGCCTCAACAAATGAGGCTTCAATCAGTGAGTTATATCCTCGCTAGTGCTTGATGGAAGTAAAAAGAATTCTTCGTTCAAGTCTTTGGGAAATTCACTTGAGGTCCATTCAGCTTAAAGGGCTATGCAACAGGAGTTGAGTGTATTGGATTTCAGGCCTGGACCCATGAGTCTATTCGATTGCCATTCACCATTACCTATACTGCCTATAACCCGTGCTATGGGTGATTTTTTCATAAAAAGTATATGCACTCATGTATGGAATTGTTGGAAAGTTTGGTCTATTTAACTATTTTAGCCACCTTAAAATCATTCAAAATGTTAAATTTTGGTCATCGGAGAGATAATATTCTTATTTTTAATGCACTATTTAACAATTTTTCTTTAGTGTTAATGCTTATTATTGTCATTTAAATATTTGAGCTTAAGAAGGTTCATTTATAAAGTTTTATGTTTAACTATTCATCTTCTAATTGCCGCACGCCCTTTTCAGTTTCACTATTTCAGACTTTCAATCTCTCTCATTTCTGCCTTCACTTTTAAACTGAAACTCTGAAAGTGACCGACCGACTTCAGCCACTCATTCACCACTTCAGTGTTCACGCAGCCGGCAGCCACGACGCCTCACCGGCTTCAGCCTTCACGCGGTGCCCATTTGAGCAGCTTTCTGTAGAAGTGCAGTAGTAGACATGGCTGGTTGTGGTGGCGATGCATACTGCCGACGCTCTTGCCTTGCAGTCCCCAAAAAAATTGATGACCCGTGATTGGTGGAGAGGCAGAGAGAAATGGAATATAGTGGAAGGCCGTGTAAGGTTTGTGGGGGGATCGCGCCATAGCACGTATTAGGTCAGTTGACTGAGTGATCCGTCATTTGGCTAATACAAATTCTTTTTTATAGTAATTTATAGTTTGGAATTTCGAGACCTAATTATCATGGTCCAGCTCATTGATTGTTTCGGTGGAATCACTGGAATGGATTAATGGCCGCTGGAGTTGTGTGGTTTACTGGGTAGGGTTGTAGCCCCTTCCTTTTAGTACACAAAAAAATCAGGTCGTGTTGGGTTGATACAACCTGTTAAGTAATCGTGTTTATCGGGTCGTGTTCGAGTTACCCGGTTCATAATCAGGTCGTGTTCGGATCACGGGTTTCAACTCGATTAATAATCGGGTCGGGTTCGTGTTGGACCCGTTTGCGTAGTCGGGTTGACACGAACCCGACCCGTGAACCCGAATTGCCAAGCCTAGTGGCGCGCTGTTGGGTAGATCGAATTAAACAACAAAAAAGCCACCTTAAAATTATTTTATATATATCAAATTTTGGTTCTTTTTCAATCTATTTTTTAATAACCTTTGTTAATGAAATTTTTTCACCGCTATTTTGGGTACCCTAACCCAAGTATGAAATGGTTAGAAAGTTTTGGCCTATTTAACAAATTTAGCAACCCTAAAATCATTTGAAATCTTTAATTTTGGTTATTGGGGAGATAATATTATTATTTTTATTGCACTTTTTAGTTGACAATTTTTTTTTTAATTAGTGCTCACGCTTGTTATTGTTATTGGAATATTTGGGGTTAGAAATGTTCTTTTAACTTTCAATTTAACTATTATTCTTTCAATTTTCACCATTAAAAAAGTAAAACCCTAAAGTCTAAGACAAAAAAATTTCATTAGTCTCATTCATTCTTAGTGGTAAAGATATAACTTCAGTTGTATAGTTCATTTCCATGTCCAATAATTAGAAATTATATATCGTGCCAATATTTTTGTATAAAATGGCATTTCCATAGTCAATAATTGAATGTTTTGTTAATTAAACCGTTTATACGGGTTGTGTAGGATTAAGTCAATCCAATCAAACTTGTTTATTAAATAGGTTATACGGGTTAAAATTATCTGCCTATTTAAATATGGCATATCAAAATTGGGAGAACTTATCTATTTAATTAAATAAATGGAATTGTTGTAAATTTATACAGTATTGTACTCGTGTTTTAAGACAACATAAAACCCGACAGACACACAAAGATACTTAACCGAGAATTACGACGACGTACTTTTAGTGTTTGCAGACGAATTTGACTTTCTTCCATTCCACCAGCACCCCCCTTGACTGCATTAATAGGAAACGCCGCAAACGCGTACTGGACCGCCGCTTCAAGTGTTTGGCCCGCGAAGAAAGTCGTACGTTGACGTTATTGCATCGTACGTGGCTTCTCCTCGACCACTTCTGTCTCAATCAACTGGTAAATTAAGTTTTCATTATTCAACGCATGCGAAACAACTTGGTGGATCAATTAATGGAGAAATATTAAAGTATGCAGCTAGCTGCGTTGAATGGACAAACGTAGACTAAAAGAAAGTGCCATAATTTTTTACTATTATATGTACGCTAATTAAACATTATTTATGTTCACTTATTCTTTTCATAAATTGCAAGTATATATATATATACATTTTTAAATTGCCAACGGATTGACGAGAGTTTAAAGGATAAGCAAATCGTGAACTTCAGAGAAATGCTTACTCGTCGGGTTTTTTTTTTTTTTTTTTTTTTTTTTTTTTTTTATTTGGCCTATTTTAACTTTACTAATTCTTCAAAAGTTAATTATCTTAAGTTGTGCTTAATGGTAAGCCTGCCTTAGACTTTATTCCTAAGAAAACAAATCTAAGAGGAGTAGGATGCTTCCTCCTCTTCTCCCTTTTTCTTTTTAGTTATTTCTCACTCCAACCCTCCCCATTTCATTCTGATTTTTTCTTTTGTTTATCAGTGTCTTCGACCAGATCAGTAATTTTAGCATTTTCGATATGTATTCGTCCATCTACCTCTGTGCTGTACCATGCATCTCCTCTCTGGCCACTGTTGCTATTTGCTGGTTGTATTTTTGTTTTGAATAAAAAAAAATTTCTCTCTCTTTAAATCTGCTGTCATAGACGATCTATGGGATGGAGGTTAGTCAGGTGTAAAGAGTTATCTTTCAGGGCTTGAATAGTTCGATTTGAGTGGTTATCTCTCACCGCCAGTTCAAATAAATTTTTCTAAAATATTTGATTACTCTTATCTTAGATCTAGTCTGTTCGGAGCAGATATGCTCTTTTAACTATTTTTGTATATACGTTAGTGAAAGATGAAAATCATAGATAGCAATTTATTGTAAGAATTTTGTTTGTATCTATGACTATGTAACTTCATAAGTATTTTGACTATAATTTTGCAGAACTTTATGGTTTGTGATGTAAGAATTTTATGCTCGTAATCTTTAATCAATGAAATACTCATATTTTTCATTTAAAATATTTGTCCGGATTGATAGAAGCTCGAAGATTTGACACATATTTGGGATTACCGGCATTGATTGGTAGGTCCAAAAACCAAGCATTCCAAAGCATCAAGGAGAGAGTTGGACAAAAGCTTACGAACTAGAAAGTGAAATTCCTTTCACAAGCTGGAAAAGAAGTGCTTTTGAAGGCGGTGGTCCAAGCGGTACCAACTTATAGTATGAGTGTTTTCTTGCTGCCTACTACTCTTTGCAAAGATCTCAATAGATTGATGCAACAATTCTGGTGGAATCATATGGCTTCTACTTCTAGTATTCACTGGATGAGTTGGGAAAAGATAGGGAGATCTAAACGTTGTCGAGGGCTTGGTTTTAGGGATCTTATTTGTTTTAACAAGGCTTTACTTGCAAAACAAGGATGGCGACTTCTCCAGAATCCATCCTCTCTTGTGGGTAGAATTCTAAAAGCCAAGTATTTTCCAAGATCCTCTTTTTGGAAGCTTCTATTGGTAATCATCCTTCCTATACTTGGAGGAGTATTCTCTCAGCTAGGGAGCTTTTGCAGCAGGGTATTTTATGGAGGGTTGGAGATGGCACAAAGATTCAAATTTGGAGGGACAGGTGGCTACCTACCCCTACTACATATAAGATCCAGTCTGTCCCTATTCCACAAATGGAGGATTCACGGGTGGCTATACTCATTAATAGGGATACAAAGATGTGGGATATTTCCCTTTTACATGTACTCTTTCGACCTGAGGAGGTGAAGGTAATAACAAATATGCCTATTAGCCCATTTTTACCACCTGATCGACTGATATGGCAAGGCACCAAGAATGGAAGTTTTTCTGTACGAAGCGCTTATCACCTTGGGATGGAGTTACAAGATCAGTCAAGAGGGCAATCGTCCACAGTTGTTAAGGAGCCTGGGGTATGGAAGTCTTTATGGAATCTCAAAGTACCTAATGCTGTTAAAATTTTTATGTGGAGAAGTTTTAATAATATTTTACCTACAAAGCAAAACCTTCTCAAAAGGAGGATAGTTGGTGATGGGAGTTGTCCATGGTGTCTTGGTGAGATGGAAACTATTTCTCATGCTTTATGGTATTGTATTGCAGCACAGGATGTGTGGAGTGTGGGTCAATCTCCATTCCAGAAATGTGCTTTCATTGATTTTACTTTCATGGAGATTTTTATGGAGTGTTGTAGCCGCTTTGAAGTTGAGCAAATGGCTATCTTTGCTGTCCTTGCCAGAAGAATTGGTTTAGAAGAAATGCAATGTTGTTTGAAGGTAAAAATGAACATCCAAACCAGATTTACCGAGAAGTGGTGACAGCGGCTGCTGATTTTATTGATAATAATAGAGGGGAAGAATCTGCGGTTGAACCTGTAGTTTCTAATACGGGCTCCTGGACTCATCCACCTTCAGGTATTGTTAAAATTAATTTTGATGCTGTTTTAAATTAAGAGAAAGGAATGGTGGGGTCGGGATTGGTGTGGTGGCGAGGGACTCAATGGGCTTCCTATTGGGTGCTAAATGTTTTTCTATCCATATATTCACTGATCCTCATACAGCAGAAATGCTGGCAGCAACATATGCAGTATCTTTTAGTAAGGAGATAGGTTTTTTTGAAGTGATTTTTGAAGGCGATGCACTGAATGTTATTAAGGAGGTGAATTCTAATCCACCTTTTCTTTCGAGCGTTGGTCATTTGGTTGAAGGCATTCGAAATGAGGTGGGTTTTTTCAGAACATATTCTTTTGTCCATGTAGCTAGAGGTCTCAATGAAGCTGCTCATATTTTGGCTAAGACTGCGATTACTAATGTTGTTGATGATGTTTGGTTAGAAGAAATTCCTCCTTGTATTTTGGAGACTATTACTAGGGACTTTCAAGTCCTTAGATCCTAATTTTGTTGTAATGTTGGGATCAATTTTTATTCTATCTATGAAGAAGTCGAGCTTTATGTTCAACAAAAAAAAAAAAAAAAAAAAAAAGTTGTGCTTAATGTTTAGTCTACCAAAAAACTGTACATCTAAAAAATAAAACTTAACGAAAATTAACTATAAGCTTTATAACATCATTTCTTGTAAATAAGGTTTTGATTAGGAATTTCTATATGTTAAGAATAACTAATAAATAAGGGGCAATTTTTTTATTTTAGCAATTAAAGAATTTAAAAGCATTAATAAATAACTTTAAACAATATTCAAACTTATTTTTACCTTTAAATCAGTCAAAACACCAAAAACATAAACATATAAAACAAAAATCAACTACTAATTAAAAAGTTTGATCAGGTCAACATAACTCTACTTTTACTTTAGTCTGAAATTGCAGCAATAGCTTTAAAGACTACCGACAACTTTCGAAGAAGTAGATCGAGAAGGAAAAAAGAAAAGGTTGAATAATTCAATTCAATAATCTTCACCAATATTATTTTCTTTGTAAATAATCTTAGAGGCTCATTTCACGGAACACAAAGCAATGGTTTCCTCAAGATTACTTTTCTTCCTCTCTGCCATCTTATTACTCACTGCTCAAGCAGTAGCACAAGCGACAGACTTCCTTTATCATTTCTGTATAGACAACAATGGAAACTACACCACCAACAGTACCTATGAGAGAAACCTCAACCACCTCCTCTCCTCCCTCTCCTCCAACACAGAAATTGACTATGGCTTCTATAATTCCTCTTATGGCCAAAACTCTGACCAAGTATCTGCAATTGGACTTTGCAGAGGAGATGTTAATCCAGATGTTTGCCGTAGTTGCCTCGATAACGCTACGTCTCTTCTCAAGCAGCTCTGTCCCAATCAGAAGGAGGCAATTGGATGGTTCGACTACTGTATGTTGCGATACTCAAATCGCTCCATTTTAGGCGTGGAGGAAACTAGTCCAAGTTTCTATATGTGGAACGCGAACAACGTATCGGCAAATTACGATCAATTCAAAGATGATCTTAGGAAATTGTTGGAAAACCTAAGAAGTAAAGCTGTAGCAGGTGGTTCTCTTCGTAAGTATGCAGCAGGAAACGCAACGGCACCAAACTTTCAAACATTATATGCACTTGTGCAGTGCACACCTGATTTGTCTGAGCTAGAATGCAACAATTGTTTAGATGGGGCTTTCCAAGGTATTCCAAACTGTTGTGATGGGAAGCAAGGTGGGAGAGTCATTCGTCCCAGCTGTAGTATGAGGTTTGAGGTCGGACAGTTCTATAACTTGACGTCACCCCCATCGTCTCCGGTAGCACCACCAGTATCTCCTCCTTCACCATTGACCAACACCAATACAAAAAAAGGTACTCATGCCATTATGCTATTGTTGTAAGATGCAGTTGTTCACACTTAATTGAACAATTGGGCTATCTTATCCACTCATTAGAATCTGAATGATCGATATATGATCTTATATTAATATATGTATTTGTTTAATTCATCCAGTTAAATACTTTCTACTAAGATTATTTCTCCAGATCCGAACCCAACCCTTAAGAATCTTCTAATGAGAACAGTTTTTTTATTTTATTTTATTTTATTTTATTTTTGCAGGTAGCGAGAGCAACACATCTAGGACTATCATAATTATAATTGTGCCAATTGCTGCCTTTGTGGTACTAGTCATCTCCTTCTGCGCATATTTCAGAATAAAGAGGAGGCCAAGAAGAGAGAAACTTGAAAGTAAGTAAAAGTTTGGTTTTGTTATTTATTATTCAAAAAATTAGGCCTCGTGAATATCGTAGAGGTGCATGTGCTTCGATAAGTAATAGGCACAATGTTGGGAGTAAGATTTCGTTGCTATTACGAGTAAAGTTTTTCTAGCATATATACAACGTGACATAATTCGGAAAATTCTTATATATCAATCTGCTCACCTCAAGTAGATTGAATTAGAAATTTCTGTCAGAAGTGACTTCCTATGAAGCTAACAGTAAATATTACATTTAGTAGACACAAGTGTCATTTGGTATTTGAAAAACTTTATTTCAATCACAGGTATTGGAAAGCCCGTTGCTGTTGTATGCAATATTTAAATTGTGTTACTCTTCTTAAATAATTAACCTACTTAATTGATTCATTTAAGCGTTGACTTGTTCCTCATGTAAAGCTGTTGAAGATGATGAGATTAGAAGCGTGGAATCCTTACAATTTGACTTCAACACTATCAGAGTTGCCACGGATAACTTTTCTGAAGCAAATAAGCTCGGGCAAGGTGGATTTGGTGCTGTTTACAAGGTGATTTAATATAATCTTATTGAGAATGGTACCATTTATCAGTAAAAATATGTTAATTTTCAACTTCCTTAATAGTTACATATGCTCTTTGTTCTTATATATTATCAGGGTAGACTTTCTGATGGACAAGTTATAGCCATAAAAAGATTATCGAAGAATTCCGGACAAGGAGATTTAGAATTTAAAAATGAAGTCCTATTAGTTGCCAAGCTTCAACACCGTAATCTAGTTAGGCTGCTAGGCTTTTGCTTAGAAAGAGATGAAAGGCTTTTGATATATGAGTTTATGCCAAATACAAGCCTCGATCACTTCCTTTTTGGTATGTTTGCACTTTTATTTTAACCTTAGATTATGTTGGTTTCTTGTGGGTTGTCTCCACATATCTTACTTCATGAATCACATGTTTCGAAATATAGATCCAATCAAGCGTGCACATTTGGATTGGCAAAGGCGCTACAAGATCATAGGAGGCATCGCTCGGGGAATTCTTTATCTTCATGAAGATTCTCGACTTCGTATTATTCATCGTGATCTTAAGGCTAGCAACATTCTTTTAGATGCAGAAATGAACTCGAAAATTTCAGATTTTGGCATGGCAAGATTGTTTTTATTGGATCAAACTCAAGGAAATACAAGTAGAATTGTTGGAACCTAGTAAGTATCCTTGGAGGTTAGATATGATGTTTACTTTGTACCAAAGAAACAATATCAAAGTTCTAACCAAGATTTAACTCATTCCGAAAATCCAGGAAAACTAACAATTTTGAAGTATTGAAAACTCTATTACAATATCCAAATTAAACTAATATTATTGATGTTGACATGTAGCGGATATATGGCTCCAGAGTATGCAATGCATGGACAATTCTCAGTAAAGTCTGATGTCTTTAGTTTCGGTGTATTAGTATTGGAAATAGTGAGTGGACAAAAGAACAATTGCTTCAGAAATGGAGAGAATGTGGAGGATCTTCTCAGCTATGTAAGTACAATCATACTTGGGCACATTTCTCTTGTTCTATGACTATGGCACGGGACACATAGGAATTATCATAATTCTAACAATTTTTTTTTTCCTGATATTGTATTTACCCACTAAATTATATATTGTAGGCATGGAAAAATTGGAGAGAGGGAACTGCTTCAAATATTGTGGATCCTACAATAAGGCTAGGCGCAACAACTGAAATTATGAGATGCATTCACATTGGGCTACTATGTGTTCAAGAAAATGTAGCTGACAGACCAACCATGGCTTCAGTAATTCTTATGCTTAATAGCTACTCCATCACTCTCCAAGTACCCTCGCAGCCTGCATTTTTTATGCACAACAACATTGACTCAGAAACAACATCTCGATTGATACAAAGCACATGGGTTACAAAGTCAGACGAAAGATCTAAAGGCGATTCCGTCGAAGCCTCAAGAAATGAGGCTTCAATTACTGAGCTCTACCCACGCTAGGGTTTTGTTGAAGCTACAATTAAGAATGCATATTTTATTATTTAATTACCATAGCTATAAATTCAACCGACAACTTGTTGATTGAATCCATTGTCCTAAGGCAATAACTTAGTCCAGGTCCAGTACGATTCAACTATGCTTGCAAGTTCTTTATTTTATTCAATTTTATTTTTTTTAGGAAAGTTGAGGGGAATAAAGGAGGGATATTTAGTGAAGAGCAATGTTATATATTACAATATTTTTATTTTGTTTTGTTTATTTTGACAGTTTATCAACTTTCAATTTGTTTTTTAATAGAAATTGATTCTTGTTTATGGTATATCAACTAAATGAAATAAAAAAAAAAAAAGTACCTATATGCTCATAAGCAAATAAATAAATACAAGAGAACAGATATAAAAAATGTGTTTGTGTAAAGATATGTTAGTTGCACAACAATTGTGATATATCAAGAAAATGAATACATTAGAATTATTGTGTAATTATTGTATAAGAATTGTGCTTATCATCTTCAATTATTGCACTTGTATTTAAAGCAATCTGTAGGGACTTTGATTTGCTAACCTTATCCACGCCACATTATATTAATTTACGGTAAAGTTTCAATACTCCTCAAACTATTCTTTAAACTTTTAATTTGGTTATGCACACATGCCTACTGCCTAAATAAATATTCTATCGAAGAAAGTAGTGCCCGTGGTCCACGGATTGGGATCTCACTCTCCGGCAATGTGCTGGAAATCCCAATCCTCACGTTTCGGCCTCGTACGTGGCTTGTCCTCCGCCACTTCTGAATTCTTTCTCAATCCACCGGATTTCTGAGATCAAGGTTAGTTTGGATTTGGATTCAAAAAAAAGTATGATTCAAAAATTGCGATTTTAAAATATGTGAAGATTTTTTAAAAAAAATTAAAAATTAGGGGTAATTACATTTTCCCCCCATGAACTACCAAAAAATGCGCGATGCCCCCATGAACTACCAACTCGACCAAAATAGAGCATTCAACTACCAAAGATAACCATTTTCCCCCCTTCCGTCAGTCACACGCTGTTTTACCCTCATTTTCTTCCTCTTTTCCCCCTATGAACTACCACCATCTTCCTATTTTCCCCCATGAATTACCATCATCTTCCAACATGCTCCCATATAAAACGGCACATGACCCGTTGACCGTTTGTTTTAACCCCTTTGACTGACGGAAGGGAGGAAAATTGTTGTTTTTTGTAGTTGAATGCTCTATTTTGGTCGAGTTGGTAGTTCATGGGGGCATTGCGCATTTTTTGGTAGTTCATGGGGGAAAAGGTAATTACCCCTAAAAATTAAAAATTCAGTTAAGTGTTTGGTAAAATTGTAGTATGGCATTTAAAATCGCAAGTTAATTGTTAAAATTCTGCATTTTCAAAAAAGCACTCCTATGTCTGCTATTTGAAAAAACGATTTTTTTCATTTTGAAATCGCAATTTTTTAAAAATGCAATTCTCAAACGATTTATTTTCTGTGATTTTGTTTAAAATCGCACCTTTTGTCTACGATATCACAATCCCAAACACACCATAAAATGTGCGATTTGAAAAAATGATTTTTAAAAACGCAGTTAAGCGTTTGGCAAAATCGCAGGTTAGCCTTTAAAATTCTGCGTTTTCAAAAAATCACTTCATTACACGATTTGAAAATGTAATTTTCTACTTGTTAAAATAGCAATTCCCAAACGATTCATTTTCTACTATTCAATTTAAGAGAAAATTGTACTATTGGTCCGTGTGGTTGACCTAAATTACAAATCACTTAATGTGATATAAAAAATAATTGTAAAGACCATGTGGTAAGCAAAAATTACAAATTACTTCATGAAATCGTTTTCCATCCACAAACTTAACAGAAACCGTTAGGTTACCATGTCAGTACAATAAAAACGCAACATGTGTCCCTCTTAATAAAAAAAAATATTAAAATATTAAAAATTAAAAACTTTCAAATTTTTTGTTTTAGTAAAAATTTTATGAAACAAATCCTAATAGGAAAAGAAAACATAATCTTATGCTCCGTTTGTTTCGGTGTAAAATGATTTCTGTCGTAAAATATTTTCATGGAAGTCATTTTTCAAAAAAATATTTTTCTTCGAAATTATTTTTCGGTGTTTGGCGCGTACGGAAAATTACAAATATTTTTTATATTTTAATTTAATCATATTAATTTTAAAAAATTATATTTCATTCACAAAAAAAAATATTAATATAAAATAATATAAAAATATTTTTCACACAAATTCTGGCAAACGTGGCCGGAATCAGGCCATTTGTGCCGAATTCCGGCGATCTTTGCCGGAATACGACACAAAACGGCCGGATCCCAACTAGTTGATCAGAAGCCGGCTGTCCTGGCCGGAGATTCGGCCAGAACGGCCGGATATGTCCAAGATCCCGGCCGTTCTAGTCGGATCCAAGCCGGATCCGGCCAGTATCCCGCCCAGATGGCCGGAGATCCTGCCGGACTGGCCAGAGTTTGGGCAAGAACGGTCGAATCCAGCCAGTATCCCGGCCAGATAGCTGGAGATCCGGCGGCTCCGGCCAGATTCTGGCCAGCCTAGCCGAAATCTGGCACTGTACCGCCGGAATCCGGCATAATTTGTCGGATTTCGGCACCGACCAATGTCGGAATCTAGCTTGTCGGAACCCGGCGATAGTGAACTGCTTGAACGTAAAGGTCGATTGCGTTGTTTAAAAGAGAGTCGACTATTTCTACCATCTACGAAAAATGATTTACGTTTTTAAAAAGCGTAAATCATTTTTCAAAATTTATTAAGCATTTTTGGTCAAACGGAAATCATTTTTCGGTTGACCATTATTTTCGCCCCTACCAAACACCGAAAAATACCGAAATCATTTTTCAAAAATCATTTTACGCCAAAACAAACAGAGTATTAATGAAAAAGGAAAAATAAAATCTTTTTTTAAGATGAAAACAAAAAGACACGTACATAAATAAATCCACACAAATATCGGTCCTATCTTGCATTAGTAAGACAGTAATATATAGTATTAGACAAACAAAATTTTCATTATTCAAATGATAAATTAAGCATGTAGCAATAAATCTATGAAAATCATTTAAAGAGGGATCATAAAAAATATCTAAATAGATGATGTAAAAAAGTGTAGTGGGGATAAAGAAGCTAGTGTTCCGTTTGTTTCGACATAAAATGTTTTTGTCGGAAAATATTTTCAACGAAATTATTTTTCAGAAAAAATGATTTTCCTGAAAATATTTTTCGGTGTTTGGTTACTACGAAAAAATACTAACGATGAAAAATGACGAGCGACAAGATTGCCGAAATAGGGCATCTTTGCCAAAATCTGACAATGGTGCCAGATTCCGGCCACTATGCTAGATTTCGGCGACCGGATCCTAAAATTCGAGGACCTTCGACTGTTGATTCGAGTTATCAACAAACTCCAATGGCTGAGGGTGGCAGATTCCCATAAATGTACGTGCAAAAATGAGAAGTTTAAATTCTAAAAACCGTAAATTATTTTCTAAAAATTAAGAGGTTTTTTCAGTTAAATAGAAAATTATTCCGTTGAACATTGTTTTTTGTTGCACTAAATACTTAAAAATATAAAAAATATTTTTCAAAAAATATTTTATATTAAAATAAACGGAGCCTATAAGCTTTAGCTTTGACAAGACTCAAATATTTAATATTATATATTGGATGAAAAATACAACTACGAAGCTTCAATCCAGATTATCTCAATGAATGAATGTTTAAAGTTTAAACAGCTTCATACGTGGTCTGTACAACAAATGGATTTTTTTTTTTTTTTTTAATTTTTAATTTTTATTTTAAGTACAAGAGAAAAAGAGTACAAACATTAAAGAACTAGAACAGAAGATGAAACAGCTTTTCCTAATCAAGGGGAAAAGGAATCAGAAACATAAGAAAGAATGAAGTCTAGTCGCGGCCCAGTTTGCCACATGATTAGCACAGAAGTTTGCACTTCGGTTGACAGAACTAGCAGACCAGCTAGTTGTGGTGGGAATGAGAGAATGAATATGAGAAACAATAGAAGCAATACGCCAATCTTATGTAATCGAAGGATTCTGAAGAGCCAGAGTGACAGTAGTGAAATCCCCTTCTAAAATGAAAGAAGGTGCATCAAGAGAGAGAGAGCCAGGTTTGTAGCTAGAAGGGCAGGTTTGAAGCTAGAAGGGCAGCAAGCGCTTCTCCATAAACTGCTGTGCAGGGAGGGCTGATGAGCGAGGAACAATGAGTAATAGTACCAGTTGAGTCCCGAATAACCGCTGCCTGTGCTGAAAAAGAATCTCGAATAGCAGTGTCATAGTTAATTTTGATGAAAGGAGAGCAGGGCCTCTTCCAAACCTCAGGGCTTCGAGACAGAGAAGTTTTCCAAGCCGAAGAATGTTCCAGAACCAAGCTATTAATATGAGCAGAAATAGTTAGAGCATTGGGAACCAAATCTTCATGGTAAGCCTTATTCTTGGAAAACCAAATATGGTCACATGCAATCACAGCAAATATCTAAAACAAATGAGAGTCTTTTGCAGGAATGCCAATTCTTATTGGGTTAAGGATAATAGAAAGCCAGTCTGTCATATCTGCAATGTGTAAAGCAGTAATATCTAGAGGCCAAAAAGATTGGCGCCAAACCATACGAGCAATAGGGCAACAGAAAAAGAGATGAAAAATAGAATCAATAGGACCAGCACATAAAGAACAAGTAGTGTCCAGATGGGAGGAGGGCAGAGAGTGAGAAATTCGATGCTTAGAAGGAATAATATTCCAAATCATCTTCCAAAGAAATAACTTTAAACGATGATTAATATTAAGCTTCCATAAAGATTTCCAACTACAAGGTAGAAGGGGAGAGAGGGAATGATAGGAGGTAGAAGAATGAAGATGATGAATAGATTTAGTCGAGACAGTACCATTGGAAGAAGGTGTCCATAAACAGGTATCATTGTTTAACCTAATAGGTACTTTCAAAATCTCAGCCACAGTACTAGAATGGAACAAAAAATTAAGGAGATTGAGTCTCCAAATCAAGGAGGGATAGGAAATAGAGTAATGATTCACTACCACCTAAATATACAACTTTTCACCACCTTAATTTATTTTTAAAAAATAAAAAAACTCAAAAAGTAGTAGAGGACCATCTTGCCACATTGGCAAGATGGTGAAAAGTTGTATCTTTGGGTGGCATTGAATCATTACTCTAGGAAATAAGATCAGCTATATGTAAAGGATAAGAAGAAGGGAGATTTGGTAAATCTTATGTCTACTTATTTCATTTCCATTTAAATCTTATGAAGAATGTGTTTGTGGCTAAAACTAAAATAACAAGTCAAATTGAAAGATTCTCACACTTGGTTGCATGCCGAATGCCGATCGACATGCCGCCCAACCGACAAATACCGCTTTGAAACCCACGTGGCAAGGAACTCAGATTTATGATGACTAATCAACATTATATTTTTTAAGATCACGGGCTTTGTCTCTGTCAATAAAGAAGATGCATATGTATCCATCCTGTCCTAATTAAGTAGCTTGTTTATTAACGGTGCATGCTTATTCTGGTTTTTAGAAAATTGATGAACTACTTACATTTCTAAGCATGGTTCACTCACTAATTTTATTTTATTTTATTTTAAAAAATTATTTTCTCATTTTCTCTCCTCTCTATTTTTTAACTACAATAAAAGAAAATTTGCTAGCCGGCTGCCGGCCCATGTGTCTGAATGCATGCTATCAGAGGCTTCGAAAATGGGTCCAACACAAATCGAAAAGTCAACCCACTAGTTCACCTTTCTCAACAAAAGCCTATTGTAATCTTCACCTGGCCAGTTTACGGAACAAAAGGCAATGGTTTCCTCAAGGTTAGTTTTCTTCCTCTCTGCCATTTTCATATTCACTGCTCAAGCAGTCGCGCAGACGACCTTCCTTGCTTATTTCTGTTTAAACGACAAGGGTAACTACACTGCTAAAAGTAGCTATGAGGCAAACCTCAATCACCTTCTCTCCTCCCTCTCTTCTAACACCGAAACCGACTACGGATTCTACAATTCCTCTTACGGCCAAAACTCTGACCAAGCGTACGCAATTGGACTTTGTAGAGGTGATGTTAACCCAGATGTTTGCCGTAGTTGCATCGATAACGCTACGTCTCTTCTCAAGCACCTCTGTCCCAATCAGAAGGAGGCAATTGGATGGTACGACGGATGTATGTTACGCTACTCAAATCGCTCCATTTTTGGCATCGAGGAAACCGTTCCCAATTCCGATTGGTCGAACATCAACGGCGTATCGGCCAGTTACGTGAATCAATTCAACGATGATCTTAGGACCTTGTTGGAAAGCCTAAGAAGTCAAGCTGTAGCAGGTGGTTCTCTTCGTAAGTACTTCGCTACAGGAAATGCAACTGCACCAGAATTTAAAACACTATACGGACTTGTACAGTGCACACCTGATTTGTCTGAGCAAGATTGCAACGATTGCTTACGTGGGGCGTTTGAAAGTATTCCACAATGCTGCGACGGGAAACAAGGTGGGCAACTCGTTAGACCCAGCTGTAATGTCATTTTTGAGGTCTACCCGTTCTATAACTCGACAGCAGCTGCGTCACCCGCATCATCTCCACTAGCACCACCGGTATCTCATCCTCCACCATTAACCAACAATACCACTACAGCAAAAGGTACCCTCATTGTTAAATAATTTTTAAAATGAATATGTATATGTTTATTTTGTGGTTTGAAATTGTTTTAAATGAAGAGTATTAAAGAGTATCAAATAAAGAGAGTTACACATGAGAAAAAAAGAAAGTCAAATTAGTATTTAAAAGGCCCAACCTACTTCAAGCATTTGCTTTAAAATGACGCTTAGATATCTACATGCGTGCATGTGTATAATAATCATCAATAATTATTTGATTAGTTAATGACCGCTTGATTAACAAATAGTTTCGAAACTAGCTGTTTGTGAATAGACATAATAACGGCTAGTTTTAACACTATAAAAATTCTCTGTTTTTTGTTAATAGAAACTCTAAGGATATTTAGGTTGAATTTCGTTTGTACAAAACCTAACTAAATAATAAAGGATTTATGGGATTGAAATATTTGTTCTTACCCTTTGCATACCATTTATGGTGAGAGCTATAATTTCTTGTAACACACTTAATTAGGAGTATTTCAATTTTATGTTTTCTATTACTTTTTATAACACCCATGCCATTGAGCTTGTAAATAACAAACTATGGGGTCATAAGATGTTCGCACTATAAAGTTGCTTATAGCTATGCTTCTATGCAATGGAGGAGCTTTTCACGCCATTTCACGGCCACAAGGAGCCGTGGCCCCTGCTGAAGTCCAAAAAAAAATAAAAATAAATTGTATTACAAAAATGTTGTCCCCTTCAGGCCCCTACCTAAATTGTTGACTTTTCAAAATGGTTTCACACTCTCTTTTATTGGAAAGTTGAAAATTTGAGTGAAAGAATACGGTTATTTCTAATGGCACAATTTTTTTTTTTTAATTGATATTCTTGTTGATGTAGTCTTGACTGAAGACGTAACGACCTCAGCTGCTAAGGAAGGATGGGTAATACTCTGCAAAATGACAAGAACATGTTGTGGGTTTCCCCACGATTCTCCTCCGAAGTTCTAATTAGTCTCACAATAATCTTTATAGGGAGGTTTCTAGGGATTAAGAGAAAATAACCGAGAGAGAGAGCCCTTTACCTTGTACCTGGGTCTTGCTATTTATAGGTCATTGTAATTATGGCTAGGTAAGGGTGCTCCGGCTTTTAAGGGACATCACTTCTTCTGACTTGAGCAGTGTTTATGTACACTCCAATAGTGATTGACAAGCTAACTCATTACTGATATGGTATGGGCTTTCAGTGAATCCCGAATTTCCCGGGGTTTGGTCACCTAATCGCGTCCTTCCACTAGCTTTATACGTACTGCCTCCTGTCGGTTAACAGTGCATCCGATACTTGGGCCACTCGGATCTTTCTTGGTCGGTTACTGAAACTGTCGGGAAAGGCAGACTTCCCAACAGTTACCCCCCAATTCTTTCGTCTCATACATGGGACGAAAGAATTTTTACTTCGATTCCCCCGTCAACGTGGGTCTTCAGTGTGTATATATATATATATATTTTTTGGTGCCAGATGTATCTCCCGGCAAGGAACAATCCTATCAGGTCGGCAAGCCTGACTTCTCGGTGTCGGGGAATGCTTGGCTGGTGCGGCATGACTTCTCGGTATTCCCACTAGGAGCTTTGAAACTCAAAAGTTTCTCCTAAATTTGAAATTTCAAACATTTTGCCGCCCTACTGCTGACATTAAAGTTCCTGACGCCTCGACTGCCGCGTTGACGGCTGTAATTATTGCCATTGCCTCAATATCCGCACAATACACGCTAACCGAGTCGATTGGATTTCCGGTCGTGGGAACTGTTTTTTCAAGACGACTCGCTTGGGCTTCTGGTTACCAGGATCGGTAACTCTCGGTCACGGTATGGCCTATAAAAACCCTTCCCCTCACTTTTCACTTTTTACTTCTTTCTTTCTTTCGCTTCTCTCTTTGCGCGTTCATTTACTTTCCCAACATCCTTCAAAATGCCTCCTAAAAGTAGAGCCGGCACCTCATCGGTACTTGCCCGTGCGGTTGCAGAAAATATAGTTGGGAAGAACGAAGAGGGTATTCTCAGGGATAACCCCCCAATGCTCATCCCTCTCGAGAATCGACACGTTTCTCTCCTATCCGTGCAGAATGAATGGGTTCTGCGTGTGAACTATGACATCGACAAATCGGTCCGTCTTCACTTCCAAGATCCTTCCGCGTTAAGCATCACGGGTGGCGATATTTCCTTATTTGAGAGGATGTTTATGGCGGGGTTGAGGCTCCCGTTTCCAGACATTGCTTGGGAATTTTTGCTTTACTTGAAGGTAGCCCCGAGTCAAATTTTCCCAAACTCGTGGAGGTACCTTTTTGCAGCGTTCATACTTTGGAGGACCATGATCGGGACTAGGAAGTCGGTTCCCCAATTTATGAATGTATACCGACCGACAATGGACTCGGAAGGGGTTGTGAAGCTACGGACCCGACAGGGTCCCTCCTTTTATATTTTTGAAACCCATCTACTCAAATAACAGAGACTAGGAGAAACAAGTTTTCCGAGTATCCAGGGAATGGGAATGCCCCAAATCTATGAAGATTGCCGAGTCTCAGAGGATTTCTCGGGAATGGAGGGCTTTAGACGGCAACCTGATGAACCCCCCCGAGATCTCTGATGCTGAACAAGGAGAGGTGACTCGCATGATCGACTTCTACAACTGTCACCACAAGGTGGAAAACAATTTCGATGTGATTGTGACCGACAAGTCACTGAACGATCACTTGGGCTACAATATTCTCGAGAATAAAGTCCCACTCACCAAGACTGGGAAACCAAAGTTTACGAAGAGCAAGGCCCCAGCGACCTCCGTCCATTCCGCCGCTCAGAGAGGGACATCGAGAACTCGAAGGCCCCCTTCTCATGCTACCGGCGTCGAGGATGTCCGTGTAGCCCCAAGCACCGCTGCTACTGCAAACTCAAGAGCCGTTTTTGAGCCCGAAGTTCCCTTATTCCGAGAGGCCGGGGGGGTGGTGATAGAGATGGGCATACCGGATTCCCCCCAAGCGACTAGGGCCAACTCGGCGGGAGGATCTGGTGCCGACTCCCAGAGGAAATTCCAGCTGTTGAGATTCAGAGGGACGTCACTTCGCTAGTGGTTCCCGACCAAAGATGTATTCCCGAGGTCCATCAAACACTCATTCTGACACAACACACCTCCGTAAGGGTGTCGGAACCAAACACAAAGCCGGCGGTTTTTAGAAAGGCAGGGCTTCGAAAAAGCCTTATGTGGAAGAGGGGGACGACTTCTTACTTAATGAGATATCTCTTGCCGCCCAAAACTTCGGGCACCCGGAGTTTACATGGCAAGGTGAGCCTCTTCCTCCTCCGAGCTTTGCTGATGAGACCTGAGAGGGAAGCGAACCCTCTCCAAAACTTTCGCCTGCCTAGGGTGTTCATACATGTGGGGAGGAAACCGCCGAAGCGCTCGGGGCGGTCTCTCCTGATACCCGAGCAGAAAACTCCGCCTCAAGGTCTGAAGGTGGTTCCCGAGATGAGGGACTCGGCCAAGGCACACCTTTGGATCCGAGTACCGACACTCCCAGGGACAGGCCTTTGGGAGAAATTTCTACTCCGAGTACTTCTGGAGCCGGGTTTTCTAATGCTCCAGGCACGTTTGACTTTTTAGGCGTCCGCCTGCTCGGCGACCCTCTGGAAGCGCTAGCCTCCGTTCTCCCTGACGGACTTTTTGAAGACCTCGGGAAGACTACATGTTTCAAGTTCGCCCAGGATATCATTGAATCCCAAATCGCGGTACCCTTCCTTTGCTTTCTTTTGATAATTGTTCTCTTTTCCTTTGGCAATTTCTCATCATTTTCTTCGTTCCGGGATTCTCTTTGATCCGTTGCTGCCTGGTCCAATTTTCTGGAGCATACGCGCGCCAACCCTGACATAGAGACCATTCTTCGTCCCAAGATCAGCCAGCTTGAGCACACCGTAGTGTCTCAAGACGAAGTCATTGCCAGACTGACCCAAGAATTGTCCAATTTGAAGGAGAGATATAAGGTCCTTGAGACCAGGGCCAGAGTTCCCGAGGCTATTCCCAGCTGGGTTCCCAATCCTTCCTCCGAAACTGGGGGCGATGGGGTACCTCCCGACGCCGAACGGGTGCGATTATCTACTGAATCGGTCGGTGCACGTCAAGAAGTGGAACGCCTCTCTAGAGAACTGAGTTCTTTGAGAGACGAGAAGTTGACCCTTGTTGTGGACCTTAATTCGGCGGTCCTTGCCAAAGAAGCTTTGGTTATTGAAAAAACTCTTCTGGTCGCCGAGAAGGATGCAGCCTTAGCTGAGAGGGACACGGCTCTTGCTGCGAAGGACACAGGTCTTGTTGAGAGAGACACATCCCTAGCCGAGAGGAACCGAGCTCTGAATGACAAGGGCCGGATATTGGCTGAAAAAGACGAAGTATCATTAGCACTGGGGAAGGCCGTGTCCAAGAGAGATCTCGCTGAGGCTTATAAGGATCAAGCTGTAGCCGAGAGAGAATCTGCTCTCGAAAAGCTGGAGGGATAGAAGGTCGGTACCAGAGGATTCGGAGGAAATACCGTCACTATAAGGCCAGAGTTAGGAGACTCTCCGAGCAGCTGTCTTTTGTCCCTTGGCTTTGGACTAAAGCTTGGGCTTTCGGCTTCCATATTGGGTTTGAGAATTTTCAAGCTTTAGTCCTTCGCTCGGATCGGCTGCGAGTGTCCTATGAGAACGTGAGTTCCAACTTCTTGTCTCCTCCGAGTTCGTGTTATTCGGAGTTGTTGGACCTCGGGATCGAGTATTTCCCCGACATTTTTGATTGGAGCAAAGACGCTCCAAATCCGGAGGATGCATCAGACGGAGAACGTGGCCAAGATGATGATCCGGGAAACGATCAGCCTGGTGGCGAATAGATATTTTTTGCTTTGTGTTATTTCCTTTAATTTGAGCAAATTAAATTAATAAATTTACTT
This sequence comes from Alnus rubra, assembly GCA_028654335.1. Lineage (NCBI taxonomy): Eukaryota > Viridiplantae > Streptophyta > Magnoliopsida > Fagales > Betulaceae > Alnus > Alnus rubra. The sequence continues at coordinate 173,074 of JAJPGS010000285.1, forward strand.
ATTGGCCTAGCATTATTTCCTTCCTTTATTACTCTTTTGAGATTGCTAAGAACAAAGAAGATTGTCAGACGTTAGGGATCATTGATTTCGTCATGCTTCTTCCCCCCTAAATAACTAAGGTAATTGCCGCGGTATTACCTAAGTTATTTCATTTATCATTTGCGGTAGTGTCACTTATAGCTGAGTTACCCCCCTTATCCGAGTGAGGGTAACCGAGAAGCACTTTAACTTACCCTCCTTATCCGAAGGAGGATAAGTAAAATTTTATGTCGAGTTACCCCCCTTATCCGAGTGAGGGTAACCGAAAAACACTTTAACTTACCCCCTTGTCCGATGGAGGATAAGTAAAATTTTATGCCGAGTTACCCCCCTTATCCGAGTGAGGGTAACTGAAAAAGACTTTAACTTACCCCCCTTATCCGAAGGAGGATAAGAAAAAATTTTATGCCGAGTTACCCCCTTATCCGAGTGAGGGTAACCGAAAAACACTTTAACTTACCCCTCTTATCCGAATGAGGATAAGAAAAAATTTTATGCCAAGTTACCCCTTTATCTGAGTGAGGGTAACCGAGAATCAATTTTTCTAAAACAGTCCACGTATGGCATTTCGTGATTTCGATCATTACATTCAGATGCCCATGGCCTTATAAAAAGGGAATGAAAAGAAAGGGTTCCGAAATGACATGTAATACTTCTTCAGGTACTTAGCATTCCAGGCTCTTGGGACCGATTTGCCCTTTCGGGACTCCAAGCGGTAAGCTCCTTTCTCGTGACACTTAATTACTCGATACGGTCCCTCCCACTTGGCGGCCAGCATCCCTTCAGTAGAATCTCTAGTCATCAAATTTGCTTTTTTGAGTACCTAGTCCCCAACCTGGAACTTTCTAGCGTTCACTGTTTTGTTATAGTATTTAGCCACCCGGGAGAGATAAGCTTCACCCACTGCTTGCGCATCATCCCTTCGCTCCTGCAACAAATCGAGGCGCAAACAAATCCCCTAATCATTGTAGTTCGGATCAAACTGTACCACTCGGTAGCTTGGTGAGCCAATTTCAACTGGTATGACTGCCTCAGTTCCGTATGACAGTGAGAATGGGGTCTCTCCAGTCGGAGTTCTGACCGTCGTTCGATACGACCACAAAACTTTTGGAACGCATTCCACCCATAATCCCTTCTATCGATCCAGCTTCTTCTTCAATGTTCCCAGCAAGGTCTTGTTGGTGGCTTCTACCTGTCCGTTCGACTTGGGATACACCAGGGTGGAGTAATGGTTCCAAATGCCAAGCTCGGCACACCAACTTCGAAACTGCTTCCCATCGAATTGGGCCCCGTTATCTGTGACTAAGGCGTGGGGAATCCCAAACCTACTGACCACCGACCTCCAGAGGAAATTTATGACATTGCTGGCAGTTACAAATGCCAGTGCCTCTGCCTCTGCCCATTTTGTAAAGTAGTCCACAACCACCACTAAGAACTTCTTTTTTCCCTTCCTAGGCGGCATTGGGCCGACTAAGTCGACTCCCCATTTAGCGAATGGCCATGGTGATAAGACAGAATTCAGCTTCTCGGGAGGGTTCTTCAGGATTCGAGTGAACCGCTGGCACTTATCACAGCTTTGGACGAAATTAGCCGAGTCCTTCCCCATGGTCGGCCAGTAATATCCGGCCCTCATTGCCTTGTGGGCTAGCATTCGACCACCCGAGTGGTTCCCACAAACCCCTTCGTGAATCTCTCTCAAAAAATAGTGAGCTTCGGCGGCTGAGAGGCACTTTAAAAGGGGATGAGAGTATCCTCTCCTGTACAACACACCGTTAATCATCGTGTAACGAGCCGATTGCATCTGTACCTTGCGCGAGTGCACTTTGTCATCAGGTAGCTTCCCGTCTCTTAGGAATTTGATGACATCCGAGGCCCACTCAGGTTCTGGCTCCTCCTCCAGGGTTATCTGCATTAAATCGAAGACCCCGGATATTGCAAGGCTGGGTTGAACAAAGACTTGCTGTTTCATCTTCATGATTTCCTATTCTGTGGCCGACCCTGCTCTGGCCAACATATCCGCCTGTGTATTCTCCTCGAGGGGGATTTTTACGATTGTCACGCTCCTGAAATTGGATTGAAGATAGTGCACCTTTTCCAGGTATCTGGCTAGTCGACTCCCTTGTGTTGCATACTCACCCGAGATCTGGCCCACAACTACCTGCGAATCACTCCGAATTTCAATATTATGGGCCCCCAGTTCCCGAGCAATTGCCAACCCTGCCACTACTGCTTCATATTCTGCTTCATTATTTGTAGTGGCAAAATCTAACTTGACAGCGTACTGAAATCTCTGCCCTTCTGGGCTTAGCAACACGACCCCGACACCACTTCGCTGGCCCTGTGAAGACCCGTCGACATTGATAACCCATGTCAGAACCTGTGCATGGTCTTGAGACTCGAGAACGTTGCAGAACTCTAGGAAGAAGTCGGCCAGAACCTGTCCTTTAATCGCCATCCGCTGATGGAACTCTATGTCGAACTGTCCCAACTCCACAGACCAGTTGACAAGCCTACCCGACAAATTCGGCTTCTGGAGTACTTTCTTCAGAGGGTATTCAGTCAGTACCCGAACGGCATGCGCCTGAAAGTAGGGTCTCAGCTTCCGAGCGGATATCACCAGAGCAAAAGCCAACTTCTCTATTCTTGAATATCTTTCCTCCGCCCCGCGAAGCGCTTTGCTAATGAAGTAAATTGGTCTCTGGACTCCGGCCTCTTCTCGTACAAGAGGCGATGATACCGCCGACGTTGACACCGCCAAGTAAAGATAGAGAATTTCCCCCTCTACCGGTCGGCTTAAAAGTGGGGGGTTCATCAGATATCTTTTCAAGTTTTCAAAAGCCTCATCACACTGTGAATCCCACACAAACGCTTTTTTTAGAATCTTGAAAAAGGGGAGGCACTTGTTGTTGGACTTGGGATAAAGCGATTCAGGGCCGCAATCCGCCCAGTCAACTGTTATAGCTGCTTCGTAGTCCTTGACGGTTGCATTTCCAACACAGCCCGTACCTTCTCGGGATTTGCCTCTATACCCCTCCGAGATACAAGATAGCCCAGAAACTTTCCAGAAGAGACCCTAAAGGCGCATTTGGTCGAATTCAGCTTTATCTTATAGCGCCTTAGAGTATCGAATGTTTCTTTCAGATCGGAGATGTGGTCGGTAGCCTGTATACTTTTTACAACATGTCTTCGACATACACCTCCACATTCCGACCTATTTGCTTTTCGAACATCTTGTTCACCAGCCTTTGGTACGTTGCACTCGCATTCTTTAGCCCGAACGGCATAGCCTTATAGCAATACAAACCTCGATCGGTAATGAACGAGGTTTTTTCTTGATCAGCCTCTGCCATCTGTATCTGATTGTAGCCCGAGAATGCGTCCATGAAACTTAGGAGTTGATGCCCTGAAGTTGAGTCAACCAGTAAGTCTATGCGAGGCAGCGGGAAACTGTCTTTCGGGCAAGCTCTATTCAAGTCGGTGAAATCTACGCACATTCTCCATTTATTGTTGGCCTTTTTTACCAGTACTACGTTAGCGAGCCATTCGGGATAATCAACCTCCCAGATAAGTCCTACCTTCAATAACTTCGAGACTTCTTCAGCGATCGCCTGATTCCTCTCGGGTGCAAAAGTCCTCCTTTGTCTGACTGGCCAAGAATAGGGGTCTACATTTAGACTGTGTACGATTACCGAGGGGTCTATACCCAGCATGTCTTCATGATTCCATGCGAATACATCACTATTACTTCTGAGAAATACAACCAACTCTTCCTTTAAGCTTTCAGGGAGTAGGGAGCCGATCTTTATTCTTCTTCCTGGAACTCCAACTTCAAGTTCTTCTAGATCTTCGATCGGCTCCGCCGACTGTAATTGCTATTTATCATTCTCGCTCCCGGCTTCCCGTCCAAACCCAGCCTTCAATATGGCGTTATAACACAGGCGGGACAACCTCTTGTCCCCTCTAACCATTCCGACTCCGGCGTCTGTCGGGAACTTCATGCACAGATGAGGAGTCGAGGTCATGACCCTTAGCTCATTCAAGGCCGGTCTTCCTAATATGACGTTGTAGGCTGAACGTCCATCCACTACCAAGAACTTCACCATGATTGTCTTTTGTCGGGGGCTAGTTCCCGCCATGACCGGGAGCTTAATGGCCCCAATCGGGAGGACTTGCTCATCAGCAAAACAAATTAGAGGACCCCTTGCAGGGGTTAGCTCCTTTTGGTTTATGCTCATTAGCTCGAAGGCCGACTTGTATATTATGTCGGATGAACTCCCGGAATCGACCAGAACTCTGTGTATGCTATGGTTTGCAATAGCCAGGGATACCACCAAAGCATCGGAGTGCGGGAATGATACTCCAGCAAGATCTTCATTTGAAAAGCTAATAACTTGGTTCTTGCACTTCCTCATCTTCGGTGGCCTTTGAACCGAATAAACCTCGAAATCTTTCAGGTACCTTGTGTATGCTTTACGTGCTGCACTGGACTCGCCTCCTCCGCCAAACCCACCAGATATCGTGTGTATTTCAAGGAGGTTTTACCGAGCGGGCTGTCGCGCTTGACTCCTGCTCCTCCCCCTCCTATCCCGATCAAAAGGACGGTCTTTGGGCTCCTTATCACGATCTCGGGGACGCTCCAACCTTTCCCCACGCTCTTCCCGATATCTTTGAGGCTGACTTCTCTGTTCTTCGGTCTAAGGGTTCCTGCCGAATCCTTGTTGGCCTCACTGGGTCACCAGGAAGCGAACCAGTTTTCCATTTTCAATGAACTTCTCAATTAAAGCTCGTAAGGATCTGCAAATCTCTGTACTGTGCCCCTTTGATTCATGGAAAGCACAATAACGATGGGCTGTCCTTGGGTTAGGAGTCCCAACTATCTCTGTCGGCTTCTCATACATGGGATCCATTTTAATTGCCGTCAGGACCTCCTCAATAGGAGCGTTGAGAGGAGTCCAATTATATTCAAGGAACTTCTTCTTACTCCCAGGTTCCACTGCATCCATTCTTTTATAGAATTCTTTCTTCTTTTTCTTTGACTTTTCTTCCAAGTTGGAAGCCCGATCAGCCCCTTTCCAGAGTAGGGCCCGAAGCGTTTCTTCCTGGTTGATAAACTCGACAACCCTCTCCATGAACTCGTGGAGGTAACGTGTCGGTTTCCATGCCAGATCAGCCATCAGAGGTCCTTCTTTTCTGATCCCTTGGTAAAGGGCCGAGTGAGCAAATTCCTCAGTAGGGTTCTCGGTGGTAAGCCTTGCCTGGTTGAATCGTTGGAGGAATTCTTTAAGTGATTCATCTCGCCCCTGCTGCAGTGACATGAGGGTCCCTGCTGGCTTCCTTCTCACGATTTCGGCCATAAACTGCGTCAGAAACATCTTCCCGAATTCATCAAAGTTCCGGATAGACTTTGGTGGAAGCCTCCTATACCAATCCCTGGCATTTCCCGACAGGGTTAACGGGAAAGCCCGACACGCCACCTCGTCCGGCGTACCTTGTAGCTCGAGGTGAGCACGATAGTTATCCAGATTCTCAACCGTATCTTCTTGCCCGGTATAAGCTTTTATGTTAGGGACTTTAAACGTCTAGGGGAGATGGAACGAGACCACGTTGTCAACGAACGGGGAAACCGATTTCTGGAACAGGTCTCCCGCCTTAGACTTGCTCCCGTCGGGTTGGGTTTGCACCGCTACTGAGAGCAAATCACACCTCTGCTCTAGTCTCTTGATAATCTCCTTAAGTATTTTGTCTGCCTTCTTTGATGACTTACGTCTCGGGGGCCTCTGTCCGGCGACACCACGGTGCTTTTCTCTTTCCCCCTGTACCTCTATGTCTCCCTGATCTGTCGCTCGTTCTTCTCCATCTTGCTCTCCGTCTTTGCTGGGCTGCAAAGTTGCTGAATGGGAGTCTTCCACATTGCGTTGCTGTAGCGCAGCGTTCTTTTTCTCCAACTCCTGCATCTCCTTCTCCATTTGAGCTATCCTCTCATTGAGGATCCCAATGTCGGGGAAGATCGGGAGGAAGTTTCCCCCCCTTTCTTGGTGCTTCTTGGTCCGACTCCCCCACGGACCTCTCAGTGCTTCCGACCTCGTCGTCACCATGCTGGGCGTACAAATATATTTCGCAAGAACGACAAGCGTTCCCACAGACGGCGCCAACTGTTGATGTAATCTTGACTGAAGACGTAACGACCTCAGCTGCTAAGGAAGGATGGGTAATACTCTGCAAAATGACAAGAACATTCTGTGGGTTTCCCCATGGTTCTCCTCCGAAGCTCAAATTAGTCTCACAATAATCTTTATAGAGAGGTTTCTAGGGATTAAGAGAAAATAACCGAGAGAGAGAGCCCTTTACCTTGTACCTGGGTCTTGCTATTTATAGGTCATTGTAATTATGGCTAGGTAAGGGTGCTCCGGCTTTTAAGGGACATCACTTCTTCTGACCTGAGCAGTGTTTATGTAAACTCCAATAGTGATTGACAAGCTGACTCATTACTGATATGGTATGGGCTTTCAGTGAATCCCGGATTTTCGGGGTTTGGTCACCTAATCGCGTCCTTCCACTAGCTTTATACGTACTACCTCCTGTCAGTTAACAGTGCATCCGATACTTGGGCCACTCGGATATTTCTTGGTCGGTTACTGAAACTGTCGGGAAAGGCAGACTTCCCAACAATTCCAAACAAAGAGCCCACTTCTAGGCTTATTAGTAGGATGTTATAGAGTCAAGAATATAGTAGAAAACTAAAAACCCTCTCAATATATAACCAATAGATCGATCGAGTCAAGGCGTTTACATGTGGTGCCAGACTGCAAGTGCATGGGAAATGAAAAAGAGAATTTCGTGCAGTGCAAGTGCCATGGTAAAAATGAAAAAGTACTGGAGATAGTACTAAAATGAAAATGAAACGATGTAAATAGACGTCGTTTGAGGCAAAAACGTGACCAAAAAAAATAAAAAAATATCAACCATGGGTACCTATCACGTACACCCAAACTAAAACAACGTAAAACGATTGGCCCCTCCTATTTGTTTGAGTGCGTTTATCATATTTTAGCTCGGCCCCTCCTATCTAGCTTCTATGATTATTTCTCCATATCCAAACTCAACCCTCATAATCTTGTAATGTGATTTTTGCAGGGAGAGAGAGCAACAAATCTAGGACTATCATCATTATAATTGTGCCAATTGCTGCTTTTGTGGTACTAGTCATGATCTCCTTCTGCGTATATTTCAGAGTTAAGAGGAGGCCAAGAAGAGATCAGAAACTTGATAGTAAGTAAAAGTTTAGTTTTGTTATTTATTATTCAAAAAATTAGGCCTTGCAGAGGAAATAACAAATTGATCAGACGATGCACACTACAGTGATGCACGTGCTTCGGCAGCTTCGCTATGTAATAGGAAATGTTGGGAATAATATTTCGCTGCTATTACAAGTACAGTTTTTCCAGCATATATTAGCATATAACGTGACATAATTTGTGATATTATAAATGCTTGTATATCAGCCAGCTCACCTCAAGTGATCATTTTCCATGAAGCTGAAAGGAAATATTACATTTAATAGACACAAGTGTGTCATTTGGTATTTGAAAAACTTTATTTCAATCATTGGTACTTATACCGGTAGTGCAATATTTATATTATGTTACTCTTTTTAAATAATGAACCAAATTGATTCATTTAAGTGTTGACTTGTTCCTCATGTGAAGTTGTTGAAGATGATGAGATTACAAGCGTGAAATCCTTGCAATTTGACTTTGGCACCATCAGAGTTGCAACAGATAGCTTTTCTGAAGCAAATAAGCTCGGGCAAGGTGGATTTGGTGTTGTTTACAAGGTGATTTAATATAATCTTATGGAGAAGGGTACCATTTATCAATTCAAACATGTTAATTTTAAACTTCCTTGATAGTTAGATATGCTCTTTGTTCTTATATATTCACAGGGTAGACTTCCTGATGGACAAGTTATAGCTATAAAAAGATTATCGAAGAATTCTGGACAAGGAGATTTAGAATTTAAAAATGAGGTCCTATTAGTTGCGAAGCTTCAACACCGTAATCTAGTTAGGCTCTTAGGCTTTTGCTTAGAAAGAGAGGAAAGGCTTTTGATATATGAGTTTATGCCAAATACAAGCCTCGATCACTTCCTTTTCGGTATGTTCGCGCTTTTTTTTTTTTTTTCACCTTAGATTATATTTGGGTCGTTATATTTATTTTGGGTTGTACATCTTATTAGAATTATATACTTCCACATATCTTACTTCATGAATCACATACTTGCTTGGAGATGCAGATCCAATCAATCGTGTAGATTTAGATTGGCAAAGGCGCTACAAGATTATTGGAGGCATTGCTCGGGGGATTCTTTATCTTCATGAAGATTCTCGACTTCGTATTATTCATCGTGATCTTAAAGCTAGTAACATTCTTCTAGATGCAGAAATGAATCCAAAAATTTCAGATTTTGGCATGGCAAGATTATTTTCGTTTGATCAAACTCAAGGGAATACAAATAGAATTGTTGGAACTTAGTAAGTATACCAGGAGAGAGGAGCTTATGTTTACTTTGTGCCATAGAAAAAACATCCAAGTCCTAACTAAGATTTGACCCATTTTCAAATGTGAGAGGAAACTAAAGGAGCTAGCATTGTTACCATTCGAATAAATTGATTTTGTTGATGTTAATGTGCAGCGGATATATGGCTCCAGAGTATGTAACCCATGGACAATTCTCAGCAAAATCTGATGTCTTTAGTTTCGGAGTATTAGTGTTAGAGATGGTAAGTGGAGAAAGAAACAATTGCTTCCGAAATGGGGAGAACATGGATAATCTTCTAAGCTACGTAAGTACAATCATACATGGGTGATCTTCTAAGTGCATGGGAAATTGAAACACTAAAAGAATTTTTTGTGAGATATTATATGTGCCTGTTCAAATTACATGTGCCCGTTCAAATTATATATTGCAGGCATGGACAAACTGGAGGGAGGGGACTACTTCAAATATTGTAGATCCCACAATGAGGCCAGGTTCGACTACTGAAATTATGAGATGCATCCATATTGGGTTATTATGTGCTCAACAAAATGTAGTTGACAGACCAACAATGGCTTCAGTGGTTCTCATGCTCAATAGCTACTCTATCACTCTTCCGGTACCCTCAAAGCCTGCATTTTTTATGCACAATAATATTGACTCAGAGAAGCCATGCCGATGGGAGCATGGCATAGGGGTTACAGAGTCAAGTGAGAGATCCCAAGGCAACTCAATCCATGGCTCAACAAATGAGGTTTCAATTACTGAGCTCTACCCTCGCTAGTGCTTTATGGAAGCTACAATTAAGAATGTATATTTTGAAAAGTAATGTTATTTAATAGACTTTTATACGAATGCCATATAATTGAGAAGACGTTGCAATAAAAATTAGTCATTGGTTTTTTCTTTTACAAGTGGTGATCTAATGGTTAATTTTCTATGCCACATCATCAAGTTGTATGACAGCCATATAACAGTCTACTAAATAATATTACTCTCTTTTGAAATGTCAAACTATTTCGGTCCAACTCAGAGAAAAAAAAATATATAAAAAAAAAAATTAACTATTTTGGTACATGATTCAATTGACAACTTGGTGATTAAATCTAGGGCTGACAATTTTTTACACAACTTAAGAATTCGACATGAATCCAATACGAAAAATTAACAGGTTAGGGTTTAGGGGTCTCACCTATATAATCTTATATACATGCATCGATACAACTTGAACCTAACACGCGATATGAGGACTGTAAATTTTTTATATGACCCACAAACTTAATACAAACTCAACACAAAACACGACTCAAAATTAACAACCGATCACAAATTACTACCCATAATTGAATCCGTTGTCCTATGACCAGACCCCGTCCAGGTCAAGGTCCAGTATGATTTAATTACGCTTGGAAGTTTTTTATTTGAAGTTTTTGTTTTGGTTATTTTAGTTTACCCGTGTGAGTAGCTAGAACTTGGTATGGTACATTGTCCCTGTTTGTCTGCCACTACAACTGTTTTCTGATTGGATAAAATTTTCTTTTAGGGTGATCAAGATTAGGAAAAAGTTTTGTTTTGTTTTTTTTTTTTTTTTTTTTTTTTAAATAATAATAATAATAATAATGAAAATTTTCGAAATCTCATATAAATCGGTGTACCTTCCAACCTATACGAACAAATAGCTTTGGTTTTAACAATCCCAAACTTCAACGTTTGGGATGCTTTTTATATCATTTATAGAAAGATTATAAGAATAAAAACTGTAAGATAATTACACTTTGAATTTGAATACAACGACTCGATCTTATCTATTTGAAATTTAAACTGTACGTACTGAAGTATCACAATAGATTGAGTCGTTTGTTGATGAGGTTTCAAACTCTTGTTGAGAGCATCACGGTGGATTCAAACTTCTTGTTGAGAGTATCTCGGTTGGTTGAGGACTTCTCCTTATCATGTCTCACGCTCTTGTATCCCTACATTTCTCTCTCTGGGAAATGGAAAATCTCTGATTTTCTGGAAAAAGTTGCTACATCTATATTTGTTATGATAGCAAATGTTAAGATGAAAGTCATTTTGTAACGTAACTTTGGCAAACAAAGATTAACCACATTAAATCATTAATAAATTAAGAACTAGTCTTTTGCAGTTTTGTACGTCAAGATGCTGAAATAAAAAACAGGTAGTCGCTGTACCTCATCAATTTCCAATTTAAAGACGGATAATTAGGCAATTGCCAGAGTCAGTTTGTAACGACCCAAGGAAAAGTGCTAGCCACATCTGCGCTATCACCCCAAAAGGACTAGTCAATTTGGAGCTTTTCTAGAATCCATTATAAAGCCCAGTTTCACCTAGTAACTAGGCAATGTGGGACATAGCACTCATCTATCTCTTATAATCACTCACTCTTTGTGAGCTATTCATCTCTTCCCAATATGAGACCGGGGTGTTACAAACTCCCCCCTTAAACCCCTGACATCCCCGTCAGGGTCACGTCATGCAGCGCTCCAGTACCACATGACCTGACGTTACTAGGTGGCTCTGATGCCATTTCCAACGACCCACCCCCAATGACACAATATTGTCCGCTTTTGGCTCTCCTGAACCAGACTTCCCAAGAGGTCACCTATCCTGGTACTGCTCTCGCAAAAGTACGCTTAACTGCGGAGTTCTGATAGGTTCATGGCCATCACGGTTTTAAAACGCGTTGTTTTATAAAGGGTGCATTTATACATATAAGCACATCCTCATTCCCAGGCGATGTGGGACATCACAATTTGTAACGACCCACCCCCAATGACACAATATCGTCCGCTTTTGGCTCCCCTGAACCAGACTTCCCAGGAGGTCACCCATCCTGGTACTACTCTCGCAGAAGTACGCTTAACTGCGGAGTTCTGATAGGTTCATGGTCATCACGTCTTTAAAACGCGTTGTGTCATAAAGGGTGCATTTATACATATAAGCACATCCTCATTCCCAGGCGATGTGGGACGTCACAATCACCCCCTCTTTGGACCCAGCGTCCCTTATTAGCTTGTGCACGCCCCCACCATCTCAGGCTGGGCAGTGGCTCTGATACCATTTGTAACGACTCAAGGAAAAGCGCTAGCCACATCTGCGCTATCACCCTAAAAGGACTAGTCAATTTGGAGCTTTCCTAGAATCCATTATAAAGCCCAGTTTCACATAGTAACTAGGCAATGTGGGACATAGCACTCATCTATCTCTTATAATCACTCACTCTATGTGAGCTATTCATCTCTTCCCAATATGAGACTGGGGTGTTACACAGTCCTACTGATCATATATATATATATATATATATATATATGTCGGAAGAAATTAATTGGTTTGTGTTCAATGAGAAAAGGGAAGCAAAAATTAAAAGCATTTTAAGGATAAGAAACAGTAAAAAAGAAGGGGAACTTTGATGAACCTAACCCTATAACGAAACAGATTCATCCAAGCTCGACCAGGACGCCAATCTGGTCGACAAAGTACACGACGATCGAGAGGAAGGGAGAGGAATTAAGGGTATTTTTTGGGATTATTGGTTTTGTTGGGAGTTTGGCCGCCCGGTAAAATAAGTACAGTTGGTGTGTTGTCGCATGCACCCAAAAATAAAACCTTACTTCTAAAAATATAAATGTAGTAGTGCAAGTAAGGGTCCATCCCACGGAGAGTGATTAGCCGAGTTTTATGCTATGTGATCAAAGATGGAGGGGTTTTGAGTATGAACATAAAAATAATAAGTAAAAATAAAATATAAAGGAAAAGAACAAACATTGGTCTTAGTCAGCTTCCACCATCGGAATCTGGCAACTGATCATCGATGCAAATATATATCAATTCATACTTTGAATATTCATCGTTGGAACTGTTTTCCTATCTCTCCTTAGTCGTAGTTAATTAGAAGACAAGCGCTCTAATTAACCCTAACTACTAAACAACCTAAGACAAGTGCTATAGGTTTAATCTAGTAGCAGCCTTAAGAATTTGAGAAATCGATGAAGCGAAACAACACAAGCACAAGCGATTGCATTTAATTTCGTCAGATATTCTTCCTAAGATTTAATAATCATTGAGAAGCAGCAAATCATTAAATCTTAGTTGCTTCATAGATTGGAGGGATCAAACAATTACGGATTTGATATTCAACCCAGCAATAGATTGCAACGAATAACAAACTAGTAGACTTCCTAGGATTTAATGATCGCTAGCGCAGAAACTCAGTCAGATTATTAAATAAACTAGTTGGCTACTAGTGGGCTTCCTAGGATTTAATGATCGCCAGCGCAGAAACTCAGTCAAATCATTAAATAAACTAGTTGGCCTCCTATGATTTAATGATCGCCAGTGCAGAAACTCAGTCAAATCATTAAATCTTAGTTGTTAAACGAGACAATGATAAAATAAGTATAGAAGAACATCTGATACTCAAATCATAAATCGAACTATAAAAACAAATTAGATCTCACAGTTTTATTGATTCCGAGGCTTCCGTTTCCTTCGACCAAAGTTTAGAGAAGAGGGGAGAAGATGGAGGATAGAAGATGGAAGAAGATTGGAGATTGGAGATTGGAGATTTGTGTGTCATGGTTCCCCCCTTTTATACACGTTTCATCCCATATGCTAGAAGCCTAGGAAATCTCCTAAAGAAAGATATTGTAAATACTATCCTAAAATAACAATACACAAATCTACTAATTAAGGAAAATATTAAACATAAAATAAAGGCTAAGATAACTAGGAAGGTGATGTTTTCAATGGGGACTTTTGTTGCCACATTCTTTATCGATTCTTTCCTTGTTTAAGTCCCCACAAATCTGCCAAAGTATGGAGAGAAAGTCAATTTGCCATCTCATGGAAAGAGATGTTCCTTTCATGCTTTGTTTTCTTCCACGTGGTCCCCACGAATCTCTTCTTTATTTCCTTGGTCCTCCGCGCATCTTTTTCTTCCTTTTCTTCCTTTTGCTTGACTTTTTATTTATTGCTTGGCTTGGCTTGGCTTGATTGGCTGATTGTGAAAAGGCTGAAAGAAAAGAAATTTCCATATCTGAAAACTTCCACAAATAAACCGCATCAGATACACATCAGAACGTCAACTTCAAGCTCGATTTCGACCTTGATGCATTCAGTATCTCTCAAAACGCAAAACATAAAAGTTGTAGATCTTTTTCTTGGCGTTTCACAGCATCTTGAATCATCTCAATCAGAGCTCTTATAAGAGAGTTATGCCCAGATTACAAACTGATGTCGAAACTGTCCAAAATCGCCCAATTAGCTTTGTTTTGCATTTAATGCCTCCATTTGTATCCTAAATCAAAACATAAGAATAATGAGTACATTTAGGCATTGAATAAGTATAAAAGATTAAATATTAAGGAGAAAAATATAACATTTTACATTCTCATCAACAATACGATTTGTCAATGATTGAGGCCCATTAGCAACAGCTTAACTAAATGTTGATTGACGTTCGTAATCATCAACCGGGCGTGTGACCAATTGGAGACCATGACCCGGTTTGAAATTCCCTTTTCCTTTCCTTCTCCTTCTTTTCACTTTTTCTAAAAAATATTAATTTTAAAACATTCTTAAATTTTTTCACTTTTTATATCATATTAACATTTTTATTACTTTTTAAATAAAAAACTTACTACAACCAAATTTTTTTTCACTTTTCCATTTAAATTATTTCAATTTTATATCACATTAATCCTATTTTCTAATCATTAAAAAAAAAAATCAGAGAAGAGGGAAGGAAAAAAGAGATTTCAAACGGGGCCTATTACTTAAAATCTTCACTAACTCAACTAGGTTATGATAGTGACCGATTGATTTCTTGAATGATATTTGTGACACTGACTTAAACATCGAAATTATTCTCCGACCACTTTTCTTCTCTCTTGCAAGAAATAGTTTGTTGGACAACGTTCATTCTCGGATCCGTCCAACAACTACAGCAAAAACTGTCCCAACAAATTTGATTAAAAAGTATTGTTTTAATTTTATTTTAATTTTTTAAAAATAAAAATGAAAAATGAAAAAGAAAATTCGAGACTTATAATCCAGCTGAAATAATAAAATTTCTTTAGTTGATTTCTTTCCTTTTGCGTGGGATGGAATCATGGAAGTTTCCCATGCATTGGAGGACTATCAAATTGACACTCTGGCTATAGTTCATAGCAACTAACCCCTTGACCACATGGATTGACAAAAAAATTAAAATACTAATTGATACCTGAAGGTGATTTGATCGCCATGGTCCCTTGACAAAGACTTTTTACGGAACCATCGACACTTGGGAGTATCGAATTGGCATTTGGCAATCTGCCTAGTTCTTAGCAATTACCCGGCCCCCTTGACCGCATGCATTGACAAAAAACGCATACCAGAAGGTGATGTGATCACTGATCGCCGTCGGGACAAACGCGCATTTCTACACTTCACATTCGCCATTGTCCATTGACGACTAATTAATCACCTAAATAAAAAGACGAGCGGAGTCTTCATTCAAGGCTCAAACCTAAACCCTGGCACTTTACGGAACACAAGCCAATGTTTTCCTCAACACTAGTTTTCTTCGTATCTGCCATTTTCATTCTCACTGCCCAAGCCGTCGCGCGCCCAGACTTTCTCTATCACTTTTGTAACTACACCACTAATAGTACCTATGGGGCAAACTTGAATGACCTCCTCTTCTCCCTCTCCTCCACCACCGAAATTGACCATGGGTTCTTCCATTCCGCTTACGGCCAAAACTCTAACCCAGTATTTGCAATTGGGCTTGCTGCGTCTCTTCTCCTGGAGCGCTGTCCCCAGCAAAAGGAGGCAATTGGGTGGTATGACGAATGCATGCTACGCTACTCAAACCGGTCGATCTTTTCCACCATGGAAGAAGAGCCCAGCAAATTTCTGTGGAATACGATGGATATAACAGAGCCAGACCGCTTCCGGAAGCTGGTCGAAGCCACGTTGAATGACTCGGTGCCTCGGGCTGCAAATGCTTCATCCGGTGATAAAAAGTTTGCCGTTAAAGAAGCCAGTTTTACAGAATTGCAAACTCTGTACAGCCTTGTCCAGTGCACCCCTGACATATCCAGCTCTGATTGCAATATGTGTCTTCGGAGAGCCATGGCAAACCTACCGATGTGTTGTGATGGAAAGCAAGGGGGTAGAGTTCTGTATCCAAGTTGTAATCTTAGGTACGAAACGTACCAATTTTACCAGATACAATCCGTCCCCACACCGTCACCGTCACCGTCACCAACACAATACAATCTTCCTGCTCCAGCTCCAGGTCAGATCACGAGACTCAAAGATAAAGTCAAAACTTAATGGCTACTTTCATACCATGATAATAGCAAATACAATGGCATGCTTGGTAAGATAAATGAGGACAGGATAGCTGATGAAAATCTGGGTGAAAACATTATTTTCTTTTCCCTTTATGATCCGTTTGTTTTTCGTAAAATATTTTCGACAATCGTTTTCAAAACAAATGGTTTCTTCGGGAAAAAATATTTTAATGTTTAACTCGTATAAAAAAATTATAAAATTTAAAAATTAGAATTTGACAAATGTTGCTGGAATTCGGCAACGGGCAACATTCGATTATCGTTGCCAGATTTTTACGAGCAAATTTGGTCAGATTTTAGCCGTACTCTTCCGGATCTGGCCAGAACAGTGGCCGTATCAGTCTGCATAGAAAAGGTAGCAAATAATAGTAATTTGACAGGATTATGGTTTTTTGTAGGGCCTCAAATCGGCATCATTATAGTTGTGCTAGCTGCTGCTTTCGCGGCACTAATCACCACAGGCGTCCGTGTCAGTGTGAAGGCGATATTGAAGAACAATAGAAGTAATTACTTACAAATTTTCCGTAACACGCACAATTTTGGGAATAAGATTCCTAATCATTTTTTATTTATTTTTTAATTGAGGTTCTTTGTATCTTTTCTTTTCTTTTCTTTTTTAAGAAAAGTAAAAAGAAAGAAAAATATCCAAGTCAGCCAACCCACCATAATTGAATAACGGGCTGCAGTAGGAAACTGCTGTATGTCTATGCCTGACTTGTTCATTGCGCTTTTGTTTGAAGTTGACTTAGATTTCAAAGCTTGCCGTCACGTAACTTCCATTCCGTCTAAAAAGATATAAAAGACTAAAAGAGTTAATATAGTCCCGTTTAACAATCCCCTCTCCTTTCTTTATGGGAAGAAATTTTTTTTTTGAGCGAAGTAAAAAATGATTGATGTGATATAAAATAGAAAAAATTTATATAACAAATTGAAAAAAATTTGTATTGTAGTGAGATTTTTATTTAAATAATAAAAAAAATTGTTGATGTGATATTAAAAATAAAATTAAAAATGTTTTGAAGTTGATGTTTTTTGGAAGAAGTGAAAATAAGGGGAGGGGGAGGGGGAGGGGAGGCGGTTATTAAAGGGGGCCCGGTCTTTTTAATGCAAGAGGGGGATTTTGCTTCTACTTAATTTTTTTTTTTATTACGGTGTTTATTTTGTTTTAAAAAAAATATTTTATTTAATTTTTTTAAAAAATAAATTATATTTTATTCAATTTTTTCTAAACAAATTGTTTTTTAATTATTATTATTATTATTATTTAATTTTATCTCACAAAGTTAAACTTCGAAATTTGCGCCCCAAATAAGAATTAAATTTTGATTTCAAAAATTGAACACTCAAACAGACTATTAAATGAATTAAATTGTAACAATTTGGTAATTTGTGAAAATCCAATGTCATTTTTTAACTTTAGAAGTTAAAATGTAAAAGTAGTGGTGATATTTTAGGAGCTAAAAAAATTTTTCCAACGTTTATTTCGTCTCTAGTACTGTAGACTCCATGCTGTCGTATGAACATATTTTAGAATATGTAACTCCTCTTTTATATATGTATATATATAGTTAATTGGTTGATTTATTAATTAATTAGAGTTGACTTGTTTCTAATGCGAAGCTATGAATGAAATTCCAAACATAGAATTGGAATCCTCGCCAGTAGCCCGTGTTTCTGTACCAACACACAGAAGTTCTTCACCAGCACATTTGCCAGAATCAGGGGTATCCTTCTTTCTAATTATTTTATTTTATTTTATTTATTTAGTTTCTTCAAAATTGATAATGATGGCTTTATATATTAGGCATATGATCATGTAATCCTCTGTCTCGTAATTGTATGGTTATAGCATCAATATATCTTTTTAATAGTTTAATTTGAAAATTTGTGTTAAAGTCTTAACCACTTTGAAAACCCGTCTTCATGCTTATAGTCTACATTATATATGTGCATTGTCTTTTGAGCTCTTTAATGTACGTGTTCACTACATATTGATTAAATAGGTGAAAATAGATGTCACCATGGTCAATTATATGTAAATGGATGTCACAACATATTGAATATGCATGTGTAATAAGTAAATAGATGTTAGAATTCTTTGGGAAAGGACAATGAATTTCATGCCCGCAACCTCGTTTCAATTCTCACTGTTTTTTGGGTTTGCTTGAAAGATATATATGTTTAGGTCTCTCTTTGCTTGATCAGGATATATATATATGGAAAAACTTTATAAAAAGGTATCAAATTATAGGCCGTTTTGAGATAAGGGTACTAAACTAGCAAACGTCTCAAACTGAGGTATCCAAGTTTTCAAACGTCTCATTTAAGTGTACTCCATTAGGACTTGCTGTTAAATCCTGCAAAAATTTTCAAAATACCTTTGTGTTTATTTTTTTTAAAAAAAATAAAATTATAAAAATTTTCAAAGATTCAGGCATGAGTATTTTTGTAAATTCCGTTAAATTCTGACCAATACCTCGATCCTAGCATTTTTTTATTATTATTTTTTCCTAAAAAAATTAAGGGTATTTTGGGTACTCCATTAGGATTTACTATTTAATAGCAAATCCTAACAGAGTACCCTTAAGTGAGATGGGAAAAATGACAAAAATACCCCTGATAAACAATCTAGAAAAAAAAAAAAGCTAATATTTCAGAAAAATATAAAAGACAAAAAATTTAGGAAAGAAACGATTTTTTTTTTTTTTTCGTTTTTCTAAATTTTTTATCGGTGTTATTTTTGTCATCTTTCACGTACGTACGTGGAATTGGGACATTATAACTCTAATGGTAGATGGAGGGGACATTGCAAAAATTGGAAAATTAGAGGGATATTGCAAATTATTTGTTGGCACGTAGTTAAAGGGAGATAAATGCAATACTTTCCGTAAAATAGCATGTATTCGTATATAAGTTCATATTTTCTTAACTACTTTATATATAGTAACTCATGTTTTTTATTTTTGTTTAAAATGATATAGAAATTCAATCAGCTTGGGAAGAAGCTCAGTAGCATGATATTTTATAACTCACGCAAGAAGAAAGATGGATCTTTTGTCAGTACTCCCATTAATGAAGAAAAAGGGGTAAGCAATTTATTCAATTTCTATGTAAATCTCTATGTAATTTCGAAATTTAACTATACAAATTATGTAACAAATTTTCACTTAATTTGTTTGTCCAATTGAAGATCGAAGAGCTTATAGCTCAACGTCTGCCAAGGAGTGATGATGATGCTGTGATGCCTTCCTCATCCACTTGCGAGTTTGAGTATAAGTGGAAGTATGAGGAGGCAGAGAGAACGGTCAGCAGCCAGCGAGAGAAAATAAGCATCTTGCGTAAAGAGACGCAGGAGGAAGTGAACTCCATAAAGAGACAACAAACAGAGATGCAACAAGAAATGGAAGCCAAGCAGAAACAGATGGAGGAGCAAATTGAGTTTCTGCTCTCACAACACCAACTACGTAGAGACCCTCCTACATAGTTTTGTTTTTGTTTGGTGAAAAACATATAAGGTTAACATATAAATTCATTATTTCAGGTAAATTTTATCAATTTATTTTAATAATACACAAATTTATTATTTAATTTCAGTATTATGCATATATACTAGTGTTCAATAAAAAAAAGTAATTAATAACGTACCCACTTTTTTATAAGAAAATTATTATTAAAAGAACGCTTTTAGGAACAAGCCCTTAATCCATTGCCAATAATCCAACTCATGATCCAACTCTCTCAGCGAGAAAATAGCAACGTACTTCTATTTTCACTTCCTATATCAAAGAGATTTTTTTTTTGGACCACCAAACAGTTCTTGCTGCATATAAACAGAAACAACGAAATAAATATACTACTAAGCTACAGAATCATGACCATAGTAGTTTAAATTATAAAATATACATTCTTAATTGTAGCTTTTATAAAGCATTAGCGCGGGTAGAGGTCAGTAATTGAAGCCTCATTTTTTGAGACTTGGAGTGAGTTGCCTTTAGATCTCTCATTTGAATCTGTAAGCCACGTGTTTTCCTCCCATCCGGATGCTGCCTTTAAGCCAATGCTACTGTGCATAAAAAATGCAGGCTGCAAGGGTGCTGAAAGAGTGATGGAGTAGCTATTAAGCGTAAGAACTACTGAAGCCATGGTTGGTCTGTCAGCTACATTTTCTTGAACACATAGTAACCCAATGTGGATGCATCTCATAATTTCAGTTGCTGAGCCTAGCCTTATTGCTGGATCTACAATATTTGAAGCAGTCCCCTCTCTCCAATTTTTCCACGCCTACAATATATGATTTAGATGGGCAAACACGTACAATATCAAACAAAAATTTCTTTCAGTATGTTAGTTTTTATGTGTTTGCTAGTGTCACAAAGTTATAGGACAAGGGAAATGTATCCAAGTATCATTGTACTTACATAGCTTAGAAGATCCTCCACATTCTCTCCATTTTAGAAGCAATTGTTCTTTTGTCCACTTACCATCTCTAACACTAATATCCCGAAACTAAAGACATCAGACTTTATTGAGAGCTGTCCATGCATTGCATACTCTGGAGTCCTATATCCACTGCATGTCAACATCAATAATATCAGCTTAATATGAATGGTTGTAGACCTCTCCATAATTATCTTCAATTTTTTTTTTTTTTTTTTCTCCTTAAATTTTCAAAACAGGTTAAATCTTAGTTAAGACTTTATGTTGTTTCTTTGGTACAAAGTAAACATCAGCTCTCCCCTTCTAGAACACTTACTAGGTTCCCACAATTCTACTTGTATTCACTTCAGTTGCATCCAATAAAACCAATCATGCCATTCCAAAATCTGAAATTTTTGGATTCATTTCTGCATCTAAAAGAATGTTGCTAGCCTTAAGATCACGATGAATACTACGAAGTTGAGAATCTTCGTAAAGGTAAAGAATCCCTCTAGCAATGCCTCCTATAATCTTGTAGCGTCGTTCCCAATCCATATGTAAACGCTTAACTGGATCTGCGTATATCCAAGCAAGTATATGATTCAATGAAGTAAAATATGTAGAGGCCAGGTGTATTCAACCAAATTGTCAACCTAAAAGATATATTATGATCAATACAATCTAAGATAAGAAGAAAGTATATAAACATACCGAAAAAGGAAGTGATCAAGGCTTGTATTCAGCACAAACTCATATACTAAGAGTCTTTCATTTCCTTTCAAGCAGAAGCCAAGAAGCCTAACTAGATTACGGTGTTGAAGTTTAGCCACTAATAAGACCTCAGTTTTAAATTCCAAATCTCCTTGTCTAGAATTCTTTGACAGTCTTTTTACAGCTATAACTTGTCCATAAGAGAGTTTACCCTGTTAAAATATAATAATGATCAAGTGCATGTAACAACAAGAGATTTGAAAATTGACATGTTTTGACATATAAATGGATGATACCCTTCTCCATAAGATTATATCAAATCACCTTGTAAACAGCACCAAATCTACCTTGGCCGAGCTCATTTTCTTTAGAAAAGTTATCTGTCGCAACTCTAATAGTATCAAAAGTCGAATTGCAAGGATTCCACGCTTCTAATTTCATCATCAGCTTCACGTAAGGTACAAGTCAACACTCAAATGAATAAATTAGGTTCATAATATATTTGAGAGTAACATAATTAAAAATGTGTGCACAAAAAAGCAACGGGCTTTGAAATAATGTTTTGTTTTTTTTCAAATACCAAATGACACAGTAGTACTGCTTATTAATGTAATAATTCCTAGTAATTGTTATTGGAAGTCACTTCTCGACAGAACTTTCGAATTCAAACCTAGCTTACTTCTTTTCTTTGAAAGCTAAATATCGTCTTACATAAGAATTTTCGAGATTATATCACGTTATATTCTAATAAATGCTGGAAAAGTTTTAATCGTAATAGCAGCGGAATGTTATTCCCTTAGGCCTATTACAACTTATTGAAGCACCTACATGTATGCGTTCTCTTCGTTAATAATTCCTCTGCGATATTGATGGATTAACTATTTGAATAATAAATAATAAAAAACCAAACGTTTACTTACTTTCAAGTTTCTCTTTTGGCCTTCTCCTTACTCTGAAATATACGCAGAAGGAGATGACTAGTACTACAAAAGCAGCAATTGGCACAACTATAATGATGACAGTTCTAGATGCGTTGCTATTGCTCCCTGCAAAAATCATAAATCTGTTATGATTAGAAGACTCTGATCAGGGTTGAGTTTGGAATTAGCTTTACTTCTGGATCTGGAGAAATAATCTTAGTATATATATAGCGTAAATAACTATAAAGTGTTTGGAGTAATTAGACAAAGACTAAAAGATAAGATCAAATGTCATTGAAATTCTAATGAGTAGAAAAGATAGCCGAATTGTCTAAGTGTGAACAACATCTTATCACTCCATAATTTGTTATGTTATAAGCATGCATAATGGCATATATGGGTACCTTTGGTTGTATTGGTGTTGGTTAATGGTGGGGGAGGAGATACTGGTGGTGCTACTGGAGATGTTGGGGGTGACGCAGCCGCTGTCGAGTTGTAGAACTGGTAGATCTCAAACCTGAGATTACAGCTTCGACCAACGACTCTCCCACCTTCCTTATTATTGCAACAGACTGGAATACGTTGAATAGCGTCAACTAAGCAACTGTTGCAATCTTGCTCAGACAAATCAGGCGTGCACTGCACAAGTGCATAGTGTTTTAAATTCTGGTGCCGTTGCGTTTCCTGTTGCAAACTTACGAAGAGAACCACCTGCTACAGCTTGACTTCGTAGGTTTTCCAACAAGGTCCTAAGATCATTGTTGAATTTATCCACGTTATTGGCCGACGACGCGTTGTTTAGGTTCCACATATAGAAAATTGAACTAGTTTCCTTAACGCCCAAAATGGACCGATTTGAGTATCGTAACATACAGTTGTCGAACCATCCAATTGCCTCCTTCTGATTGGGACACTGCTGCTTGAGAAGAGACGTAGATATATTGAGGCAACCACGGCAAACATCTGGGTTAACATCTCCTCTGCAAAGTCCAATTGCAGATACCTGGTCAGAGTTTTGGCCATAAGAGGAATTGTAGAAGCCATAGTCAATTTCTGTGTTGGAGTAGAGAGAGGAGAGGAGGTGATTGAGGTTTTTCTCATAGGTACTGTTAGCGGTGTAGTTTCCCTCGTCGTTTAAACAAAAATGATAAAGCAAGTCTGCCGACTGCGCTACTGCTCGAGCAGCGAGTAAGAGAATGGCAGAGAGGAAGAAAAGTAATCTAGAGGAAACCATGGCACCGTGCATAAAATGGCGAGGTTTAGGCCTTGAAAATTATAACATGCTTGTCATTGAGAAGGGTGAGCTAGCTAGTGGGTTGACCTTTAGGTTTGTATTGGTGCCATTTTTGAAGTCAACCATCTTTTCTCATGGCCTTCTGATCTATTTTAGCTTCAGAAAATACTAGCAGGTTTTAAATATTTGAGTCCGTCATGTTTCAGAGTAAACTATCACAGAAGTTGTAAATCAACAACAGAAGATGAAGAACAAAATATATTTGGAGAGAATTTGAGAATTGCTTTCATTACGTAATTATGAGAAAGAAAACAGAATACAACTTATATACTGTATGATTACAAAGGTAAAAAAAGAAAAAGATCTACTAAGTTACATATGTAATCCAGAAACAGTCTGGATATTAAACACGTGTTCTAACTGTCTAACAAGAAAATACAGCTCATATAAGCACGTGTAAAACATTTATGCTAATCATCTAACTGAACTTGCAAGAGTAACTGTGAAACCCCCCCCCCCCCTCAAGATGAACCGTATATATTTAAGAGGTTCATCTTGGAAGTGATTGCAGAAAACGGAGCAAAGCCAAGGGGCTTAGTGAAAATATCAGCAAGCTGATGATCAGATTTGACATGAAGAGTTCGAATAACACCCTTTTGAATCTGTTCACGAACGAGGTGGCAGTCGATGTCAATATGCTTTGTTCGTTCGTGGAAAACGGGGTTGGCAGCAATGTGTAGAGCAGCTTGTGAGTCACAAAAGAGCAAAGCAGAGTGAGGAGAATAAACATGAAGATCCTTAAGTAAAGAGGAAATTCACATGATCTCACAACAAGCCACAGCCATGGCCCTATACTCAGATTCAGCAGATGACCGAGACATAGTCTGTTGCTTCTTGGACTTCCAAGAAATAAGAGAATCACCAAGGAATAGACAGAAGCCAGTAACCGATCGCCTAGTGTCTGGACAGGCAGCCCAATCAGCATCACAGAAAGATTTCAATTTGAAATCACATTGGGCAGAGAAGAAAAGACCTTGACTGGGAGCGACTTAACATACCGAAGGACTCTAAGTGCTGCATCCAGATGAGGTTTCCGAGGAGTAGACATAAATTGACTTAATACTTGTACCGAGTAAGCCAAATTAGGTCTAGTAATCGTTAAGTAAATCAAGCGACCAACCAGGCGACGATAAACAGAAGGATCATCCAAAAGATCACCTTCAAGCTTAGAAAGTCTAAGGTTACTATTCATAGGAAAATTTACAGGTTTAGATGCAAGTAAACCTGAATCTTCCAAAATTTCCAGAGCATACTTCCTCTGACACACAGAAATTCCAGTGGACTTTCGAGCAGCTTCTAAGCCCAGAAAATACTTTTCAAATCACCCAAATCCTTAAGTTTGAATTTCAGATTCAGTAATTGAATCAGTGCAATATTAGCTGGTCAAGCGTGTAAACCTGAAAAAACTGTTTGTGTACGTATTGGAAGATTGACTGAGGGGTTTCTCTCTATATCTATCTCTACATTGACTGAGTGGGTTTTGATGGAAACCCACAACTTCTTCCTCCACATCTGTAGCTTCATGCCTTCAATGGCCATGTATTTAGGATTAGGTTGTGGTGGCCTTGACCTACGTGGCATTGGTGTGCCATCAGGTTTCTCATGCTTTGATTAATATATACTAATCTGATAAGTTAATTTCATCCAGTGTAACACACCCGAGTATTACTTAAGGATATTTCTTGTAATTTTCTATAAAGAACAATGGATTCAATGGATGAAGGTTGTATTGAAAATCAATGGAAATGGAGAACTACAAGTATGATCTATTTCGAGGTAGATCGGGCCTCCCATTATCACTAACCTAATCTCTAAAGCTAATACAAGAACATATCAATTCACATCCGTATTTCATTACAGGAAGTAACCTTTTATACAATTCTCCTCAACACAAACTAACTAACTAAATTGTAACCATCAGCCCACTTGCTCAGCCCAATTGCAGTAACCAACTCAACTACTAGCAGCCCATGTCCAACTACACTTAAACCTGTTACAAGGTATGTGACATTACTCACTCCTTCAAAAGCACCTTGCCCACGAGGTTCGGGTTTAAAACTCCACTACTGCAACTGATCATCGGAAAACGTCTATCTCATTAACACATAAATGCAGCCTGTCCTCTGAACTTCTATAATGCGCCTGAGCTGTCTTCCACCATTTGGCATTTTACGTCTTATTACAATTGATTTAAGCCAAAGCTTTAGCCTTGCAGCAGCAGTGCACTCCAAACCATGCTCATAGCCACATATGCAGATTCTTCACCCACATTACTGACATGCCCTTAAATCACACCCGTGCATTCTGATTCCAAAGCCCACACACTCACATGACACGTTTTAATCCTTGTTAGCTGTGTCACTTAAAGCCTCAAGATACTTCTTCTTTATTAGCTCTGTACTGTTCTCGTCACTTCAGTCTACTTCACGCATGTCGTCGCACATCTCGATGTCAACCTTGTAATTATTCAAACAGCAAGCTCTTCATCGTTCCTCTTACAAGACGAAACACCTGAGCAAATCACGTACAAATCCTTCCTACGCCATCTATGCTTCCTCGAAACAAAAATCACCCAATCTTCCTTCAAGGACTGAAACACAAAGAAGCTCAAAGTTGAAGGAGTGATTGATGTCGGCAAACAATTCTTGATTCCTGGATCAAAACTCTATTTGCTACACCAAAAGAAAAAGATACCATCCTCTAAATTTCTTTTTAGCTTTTCATCAAAAATTTACCGTCATCTTGCTGCCAGATATCTTATTTCTTGCTATCTTGATCCATTCTTGATTTCTGGACTACTTGATTTTGGGCGTTGTCGACACCCAATGAACTCAAAATCTGAATGGTCTTCTTTTGCTTTTCAGTGGTTAAAGAACTAGGATCCGGGCCTACGGTCTTGATTTGTTCCTTGGTTGCTTCTTGAATTTCTTCACCAGAAAGTTGTTGTTGAAAGACATCATGGTACTCTCCAAGAAACTGTCTTCTTGGCAAGAATTCTCCCCGCTGATGACCAGCACTAATTCTGGAATGATAATGGTGAAATCCTTCCATTTTGGGTTCTGGGCCTTGCTTGAAAAGAAACTCAGAATTCCTCCCATCTTGATACTTGGATCCGATCACAAGCTCCTCCCTGTGCTGGAATCGGTCATTCAATTGGTAAGCCACACCCTCCGTCTGCATCAGTGGCTCATCTTGCTGAATTGGTTGTTTGTCTTTTGTAGGAGCAACAGGAATTGATACACTCTCACCCGCATTTGGAATCAGATGCGTCTTAAGAGCCATCGCAAACTTAGAGGTAATTGTGTCAAACCTCTGCATATTTACTGCTTCATTTCTCTTAAACTCAGAAATAATTGTGTCAAACATCTGCATATATGTTTCTTCTGTCTTTCTCTGATTATCTTCAATTCGCTCCACCGATTTCTTCAATGCAGCAATAGTCTCCGCCAGCTCGTTCAATCTGGTACCGTCCGCCATTGCAGCTCGTGTCTCCAAGAAAGATTGCTTTGATACCAATTTGTAACACACTCGAGTGTTACTTAAGGATATTTCTTGTAATTTTCTATAAAGAACAATGGATTCAATGGATGAAGGTTGTATTGAAAATCAATGGAAATGGAGAACTACAAGTATGATCTATTTCGAGGTAGATTGGGCCTCCCATTATCACTAACCTAATCTCTAAAGCTAATACAAGAACATATCAATTCACATCCGTATTCATTACAGGAAGTAACCTTTTATACAATTCTCCTCAACCCAAACTAACTAACTAAATTGTAACCATCAGCCCACTTGCTCAGCCAAATTGCAGTAACCAACTCAACTACTAGCAGCCCATGTCCAACTACACTTAAACCTGTTACAAGGTTGTAACACACCCGAGTGTTACTTAAGGATATTTCTTGTAATTTTCTATAAAGAACAATCGATTCAATGGATGAAGGTTGTATTGAAAATCAATGGAGATGGAGAACTACAAGTATGATCTATTTCGAGGTAGATCGGGCCTCCCATTATCACTAACCTAATCTCTAAAGCTAATACAAGAACATATCAATTCACCTCCGTATTTCATTACAGGAAGTAACCTTTTATACAATTCTCCTCAACCCAAACTAACTAACTAAATTGTAACCATCAGCCCACTTGCTCAGCCCAATTGCAGTAACCAACTCAACTACTAGCAGCCCATGTCCAACTACACTTAAACCTATTACAAGGTATGTGACATCCAGACAAAAGTGGAAGAGGACAAGCCACGATCCCTAAACCTGATTTGCCCGCCCGGTGGTCTATGGACAATTAATCGACTGTGTCTACGCGGGTGCTTATTTTATTTTAATATTAAATGCATAGTAGCAACCTTGACAGCTACCTAAGAGAATATGGATATATTTTAATGTTAGAGCCCAATTATTATTGTCCGTTGATTCAATTAATAAATTATGTTATTGTTGAACAAGGAATATTGAATTCAATTCTGCTTTTTTAATTTTTACATGATAAAAGGAAGGTTTAAAGAAAATGATAGACGAGCTTATGCTTATGTTGCATAGCCCTTTATATACCTATTGGATCGACCTCAATTGAAAAAAACATAAACAAAACAACAAAATACTGTATCATTTCCTTCAAAGACTTATAAAATAAAAAATAGGAAAAAATATTTTACCCTTATAAGTAGAAGTATGACCGCATTTGTGTTTTTCCAAAGTTCAAAAGTGATATTCCTGATATTCCACTTCTACAAATTACCATACTGTGAAAAATTAGTCAAAACTTTAATTTTTCTATTTTTTTTAAGACAAAATGTTATCCTTTTAATCATTTAAACTCTCAACAATGCCCGCAAGATCAAGTGTAAAAAAAAAAAAAAAAAAAAAAAAAAAAAAAAAAAAAAAAACTTCACTTATAAGTGACCATCACTTTTGAAAAAAGATATATAAACTTTAAATAGTTTTAATTTAGGGTATGCATATTTCAATTTTTTTCAATTTCACGATTCATTAATAGAATTTTCTGTTAAATCATGCCAAAAATCTCAAAATACCCTTCATTTTTTAGGAAAAAGAAAAGAAAGAAAAAAAAATTGCTAGGATTTAAGTATTGGTTAGAATTTTATGGAATTTGTAAAAATACCCGTACCTAAATTTTTTTTAAATATATATATATATATATATATATAACATATGGGTATTTTGAGAAATTTAATAGGATTTAATGAAAAATTTTAACGGAGGATTGAAAATTAGAAAAAAGAAGAAAAAAAAAAGTGATGAAAGAAAGATGGATACCCTAAATTAATACATTTTTTTAAAAGTGATGAAAGATCCAGAGTTATAAGTGAAGTTCTAAAAAAAAAAAGGAGAACTTCACAGTAGGGTATCGAACTATCACGTGTTTTGACGGAAATGTATCAACCTATCATTTCTCTTGAACCGGAGTGTTAAACTATCAAAAATCATCGCATAAGGATTGTCCGTCAGGATTCGGTGTTAAATCTTGACGGAAATCCAGTTATGTGCGACCCATGTTTTTTTTAAACCTGAACTACCCAAACTGCCCCTCCCTCCTCCTCTGCCTCTCTCAATCCCTCGGGGACGTCCTCGTGTGGGAGATACAGAATCCAAATACTAGAATTAGGCACAGTCTATTGCGATGAGCTATTTGTTCTATCATCCTACATTTTCTCGGCTACCAAACAGATACTTTGAATTCTCTCCCTACCAAAAAGAAACCGATGAGCAAGAGTTTAAAGGTTACGAAGTTGAATTGGCTATGAACGAAGGCATGGCGTTTGGTCCTCTGTCATTTCCTCGCAAACCAGGCAGTCAACAAAAGAGAAGAAAAATAAAAAAACAAAAAGAAAAGGAAAAAGAACTAAGCAAAAATCTGAGAAAAAAGGAAGGAAACGAACAGATAGGAAAGGAAACAAGAAAATCGAGAATCGAGCAAGAACAGCGTGAGCGGAGTTCTTGCCTGAAACAAAGAAACCGAAGCGAGAAACCCTAGAAGAAGGCCCATTGTCCTGCTCCAGCTCCAGATTCTCATTTGAACCACGAGCTATGCGTGTTTCTCTTTTCTCTGTGTGCGCGAGAGAGTGTGAGTGAAAATTAAAGGCCAGAGCCGTTTGAAGTCGCATACAGAGTGTGAGAGAGTCCAAAAATCTGACCGTAACATAAGATAAGAGCCAAAAGAACAATCTCATAGCCGAAGAGGTTGTGTCCAAAAATCTGACTGTAATTTTCATCTTCCTCTGTTTTAGTTTCATAAAACAGAGTGTAGGAGAGTGGGTTATGTTCAACTCTTCCACCAACCATAATCATCCGTTCCTTTTCCAAAGAAATTCCAGCAGGTTTGCTGCTAAGTTCCTCAAATACTTTTTCCAGTTTATCGTGAAACTCATCATGGCCATCTCTTCCTTGCAACCCAATACTCTGCGGAAAACCTAGCTCGAATGTCAATTTCTCAGCACCCAGAAAATGGAAATCCTCACTTATTGATCCCCTTATATTTCCCGGAGTTTGAAACATTCAATTTGAAACATCAGCTCACTATGAATTTACATTGCACTCACTCAAGAACTGATCTTCTGGGTTCAAAACTTTCTTCCAGTGAAGTCTATATTTTGGAATTCCGAGCTCAAGCCAAGGTTTCATGTTACCATTATAGTGTAAAACTGCAGCTTTTGAAATGGCTTGGATTTCAATGCCATAGTCATGTCCTATTCCAGACAGAGCCCCAGCACCATCAAGAGGAAGGCACTCTATTTCATGTGGAAGATAGCTTCGTACTTGGCCATATCATGTATTTGTCTCAATTTTTTGTCAACGTTATTACACTCCACAGAAAATGATTTGGCTTTGGCTATTTCAGCTTCCATCCTTTGTAACTTCTTAGCAATCCAAATGAAAAAATTTTGTTCTTAGTGTGTTGAACAAGCCATATGAAATTTACTTAATGCGGCATGGAGTTTTTTGGAGGACTTGTGCCAAGTAGAGCAAATATCTCTCATATCGTGGCCAGATGGATTTGACGGTGACTTTAGAAATATTTCCAGAACAGACTGTGTCGGAATACTGGAGATAAATCGATGGGCGAACTTGTTGGGATGCACAGGGTTCGTAGGATCTGACACGTAGTAGAAAAATTCATGACACGTGTACGAGTCAAGGTATACTAAGTGAAAAACTTAACGTTTAGAAGATGGACAAAACCGAGAGAAGCGGTTAATAAAATCACGTGGAAGTCACGTGACTCGACTTCCATTATGATTTAACACCGAATCCTGACGGACTACTCTTATGTGATGATTTTTGATAGTTTAACACTCCGTTAAAAAAAAATGATAATTTGACATCCTTCCGTCAAAATATGTGATAGTTCGATACTCTTACGTGAAGTTCTCCGAAAAAAAAAAAAAAAAAAAAAAAAGAATGTGGTGGCATCTTTCATTTTTTCAATTTCTTTTTAAATAATGTTTGAAGTTTTAAATATTTATATTTTTTTTTATTAAGTGTGATACTTGTCGCCATTTTATTAGCATGGATATGGCGCCTAACGGAATTTGTCAAAAAATTTAACTGAATTTAACTCCAATGAGCCATTTGTAAATTAAACCAATCATATGGATGTTTGAATTAATCTTAAGGGATAATTGTACCACTGGTCCTTGGAGTTGGCCTAAATTACGAATCACTTTCTGTGGTACAAAAATTTCATAGAAAGTCATTGTGATAAATTATATTTACGAATCGTTCCCTAAACCCGTTTTCTGTCCACCAAGTTAACAGAATCCGTTAGTTTGCCACGTCATATAAATAGTGAGACAACCTTTAAATATCATTTGTATTGTAATTTACTAACGAACTTTGTTTATTTGATGGACGGAAAACGAGTTCAGGGAGTGATTTGTAATTATAATACCACAGAAAGTGATTCGTAATTTAGGCCAACTCCAGGGATCGGTGGTACTATTATTTCTAATTTTAATACCACAAAGAATAATTTATATTTTAGACCATTCACAAATATCAATGATGTAATTTTTCCTTTAATATATTCTTCTTTCATTTTCAAAAATGACAGCCGACCGGTTTGACACTCAGAAGACTATTGAAACCATTTTTTTCTTTTTTTGTTTTAAGTTGAAGAGTATTCAAACTTGGAAATTGATCCAACGTGAGAGGACGTTTTTTTTGTTTTTATTATTATTATTTAATAGATGAGATAGTCAAACTGGAAATATAAAGGCAATTCATTGCGTCTAGAAAACATAACATTTTCATTTGGTTTCTCACACTTGAGAAGATTATCTGCTTTAAAAATATGTTTTTCTGTTGAAGCCTTGGTTTTTCTATTATTTGTAAGCTGTACGCTTATGGGCTCCATTTATTCCCAGCCAATCTGTAATTACCACTTTTTTCAAGATCAATCCAACAAAATACTCAGCAGTCGACACTGATATACACCTTCAAATTGTCTATTGAAAAGAAGTTTTCAAGAAGTATATATCTCTGTGTTTGGCTCATATAAAAATTTGTCAATTATTTTTTTATATTTTCATATAAATAAGGAGTTGCCAGCGAGTGTATGAGATAAAAAAAAACCTTTAAAGATGAGATTGAAATCTAATAAATTGCATGCCACATATTGTTTGCAATTTGGGTAAGTATTTGTGAAAGAGTTTTTGTTGAACTTACATGTCCGCGCAAGTGTTCGGATCGTTTGAAACATGTTCGGATATGTATGTCTCACTTTTCACAATCATTTGCTGGAAAAGTGATTTATGCATATGACAAACATAAAATATTTTACACTTCGTTTGGCCAATATTTTTGGTATCCCAAAACACTAATAAAATAAAAACATTTTCTAAAAAATAATTTACTCCTAAACATAAAATAGGAGTAGACTCAAAAGTCTCTTCAAGTCAATAAACGCGCAACGCTAGCTATTTCCAATTTCCATTGCCAGAATAAAGTTTTTCAGACTCGGAATTTTCAACATCGTGGACTTGGGTGCTTGGAATATTGAATATAGAAGCAGAGTACAAGTTTAACGGGGAACTTTAACTGATAGAGTCCATCGTTCCTTTAAACCATAATAATTTCCGGAATGATCTTTCCGACTAACGTACTACAGAGAGGAACAAAGCAAAATGTGTTGTTGTTCAACAACAGTTTTCATTTTCTGCTTCATTCTCTTATGCCCTGTTACTCTCACATTTGCCCAGCAAGACCTTCACGTCTGCTCTGAAACTGGTAACTACACCAGTAACAGTAGCTACAGGGCAAACCTCAACAGCCTCCTGGCTTCCATGTCTTCCAACACCGAAATCGATTACGGCTTTTACAATTTCTCCGCCGGAGAAAACCCAGACAGAGTAAACGCGATTGCACTTTGTAGAGGAGACATCTCTACAGACGATTGCCGTAGTTGTGTCAATAAGTCAAGTCACGATCTCTTACAGTATTGTCCCAACCAGAAGGAGGCAATCATATGGCACGATAAATGTATGCTACGATACTCAAACAAATCCATATTTGGGGTTATGGAGACTTCACCTTCACGTATCGTTTTCATAACCGCAAACGTCTCAGACGTAGAAGGGTTCAACCAGGTGCTAAGACCCTTGTTGGATGGACTAAGAGACCGCGCTGCATCAGGAAATTCTGCTCGCAAGTTTGCTGTGGGAAGCGCGGCTGCCCCTGCCTTCCAAACAATACATGCACTTGTGGAGTGCACTCCGGATTTGGACTATCTGGAATGCAACAACTGCCTGGAGACGACTGTGGGATATATTCCACAATATTCTAATGGAAAGCGGGGAGCGAAATTTATGACACCCAGCTGTGATTTAAGGTACGAGTTATACGGTTTCTATGACCCTGCAGCTGAGGCACCACCGCCATCCCCACCGCCATCGCCACCGCCATCCCCCCCACCGGTACCACCGCTTTCACCTACACAAGGTATCGATGCTTCACGCCTTGGAAATCATCTTATTTGTTTAATAACCTGCCAACAAATCAGTTCTATATGTCCCCTGCTTTTACCAACATCCATGACAATGTGATATATCTTGGATAGTAAAATAGGTAGATTATTTTGTTCTTTTTTTTTTTATTTTTTTTTTTGCACAGGGTTAATTATTTTCATAGAGAAACACATATAATAAACAAGGAGTTGGACCAATGTTTCAAAACACGTTTACTGTTTACAAGATTATGAATCTCTTATGTTCACGAGGTGTTTGATCATATGTCATAGAATCAGTCTCTCTGAACAGAATACAACTTGTTCCTTTATCTTTGGAAAACTAACGTACGTTGCCTTTACAAACTCTTTAAGAAAAAAGATCTAAAGATTTAATTTGGGGAGACTCTCTCTGTGATTTTTGTATGTCTAATAGCTGAAGTATGATCCTGATTCATATTTCTTCAACTAAAAAGAAAGATCATAAAAAAAAAACTTCTAATGAGAAGAGATTTATGGTTTTTGCAGGGCCAGGGAGCAAGAGCAACACATCCAGGACTCTCATCATTATAATTGTGCCAATTGTTGCGTTTGTTGTACTAATCATCTCTATCTGCATATATTTCAGAGTAAGGAGGAGGCCAAGAGAGAAAATAGAAAGTAAGTAAAAGTTTGGTTTTGTTATTTATTATTCAAACAGTTAAGCCTCGTGAATATCGCAGAGAAATTAACTAATTAAGACAAGTAGACAATGCATTTATAGGCCTAAGGGATATAGTTTTCCAGCATTTATTGGCATATAACCTGATAAAGTTCCGAAGGAAATACTTACATATATGGGACTACATTTTACATTTAGCTCCCCTCAAGTAAGGTTTGAATGAGAAAGTTCTGTCATTTGGTAGTTGGGGGAAAAAAAAAAATTATTTCAATTATTAGTATTGAAAAGCCCGATGCTTTTTTGTGCATACATTTTAGATTGTGTTAGTTCTCCACTAAAATAATTATGGACCTAATTTATTCATTTGGGTGTTGACTTGTTCCTTATGTGAAGCTGTTGATGAAATTAGTAGTGTGGAATCCTTGCAATTCGACTTTGGCACTATTAGAGTTGCGACAGATAACTTCTATGAGGAAAACAAGCTCGGCCAAGGTGGATTTGGTGTCATTTACAAGGTGATTTTACATAATCCTATGGAGAAGGGTACCATCCATATATATTGCAAAACATGTTAATTTTCAAATCCCTTGTTAATTACATGCACTTCATTATTATATGTTAACAGGGTAGGCTCTCTGATGGACAAGTTATAGCTGTAAAAAGGCTGTCAAAGAATTCTGGACAAAGTGATTTAGAATTTAAAAATGAGGTCTTATTAGTGGCTAAACTTCAACATCGTAATCTAGTTAGTCTCCTTGGCTTCTGCTTGGAAGGAAATGAAAGACTATTAATATATGAGTTTGTGCCAAATCCTAGCCTTGATCACTTCCTTTTCGGTATGTTTGCACTTTTCATTTTATCTTAATTAGATTGTTTTCATAATATATCTTTTAGGTTGACAACTTTGTTAAATACACTTCCACATATTTTACTTCATTGAATCAAATAATTGCTTGCATATATGCAGATCCTAGTAAGTGTTTACATTTGGATTGGGAAAGGCGCTACAATATTATAGGAGGCATTGCTAAAGGGATTCTTTACCTTCATGAAGATTCTCAACTTCGTATTATTCATCGTGATCTTAAGGCTAGCAACATTCTTTTAGATGAGCAAATGAATCCGAAAATCTCAAATTTTGGCATGGCAAGATTGTTTTTACCGGATCAAACTCAAGGGAATACAAGTAGAATTGTTGGAACTTAGTAAGTATCTTAGGAGGGGAGAAATGTTTCCTTTGTACAAAAGAAACAACATCAAAGATCTAACTAAGATTTAACGTGGTCCGAAAATCAAGGGAAACTACAATTTTAAAGATAGGATTAATGGAAAACTTTATTACTATATCCAAAATAACTAATATTATCGACGTTGACTTGCAGTGGATATATGGCTCAAGAGTATGCAATGCATGGACAATTCTCTGTAAAGTCTGATGTCTTTAGTTTCGGTGTATTAGTATTAGAAATAGTAAGTGGACAGAAGAACAATTGCTTCCGAAATGGAGAGAATGTGGAGGATCTTCTAAGCTATGTAAGTACAATCATACTTGGTTATATTTCCCTTGTCCTATATATTTGGTAAATTAACGCATAGGAATTATTTTAATTAGAAAAGAACTTTTTGTATATTATGTTTTCCCATTAAATCAATATTGTAGGCATGGAAAAACTGGAGAGAGGGGACTGCTTCAAATATTGTAGATCAAAGGATTAGGCCAGGCTTGACGACTGAAATTATGAGATGCATCCATATTGGGTTACTATGTGTTCAAGAAAATGTAGTTGACAGACCAACTATGGCTTCAGTGGTTCTCATGCTTAATAGCTACTCCATCACTCTTCCAATACCATCACAACCTGCATTTTTTATGCACAGTAACATTAACTCAAAGACAGCATCACGTTGGGAGCAAAACACACAGGTTACAGAGTGAGCTGATGAAAGATCTAATGGCAACTCCGTTCAAGCCTCGACCAGTAAATGAGGCTTCAATTACCAAGCTCTACTCACGCTAGTGCTTTACAGAAGCTACAATTAATATTGTTTAATTTGTGTTGTTAAACTACTATGGTCCATGATTCTATACCATAGCAGTATATTTAGTTCCTTTTTTTTATTTTGCCCGTTTAGGTGGTAGTAATCTCATGTAATTTTAGTTTTGTTAAAATATTAACTAAATAAATAAACTAATCCTTTTGTATCCACCTAAATTTTTTGGATAAATGATAGATTAATATAGTATCAAAACAAAAGTCTAGCTCCCATTTCACTGCACCCCCGGCTTCAACTGACTCTAGGTCTACCTCCCCACCGACCTTGCCTTTCATGCTCATGTATCAAACCTCAAACGTTTTCCTTCTCTCTCCGGGAAATCGAAAATTTTCTCTGATTTTCTGTGGGAAGTTGAAGGGAAAGAGGAGGGGTAGTTGGTGGATAAAAGGGGTACAAAGAATGTAATCTGTAGTTGGTGAATCGACTGCCAGCCTTACGTAGGAAAACCATTTATGAGCTTTGATCTCTCCCTCTACTAGGCCCGCTGCCTAATCCTCTAATTCATTTTTCTTTTTCTTTTTTCTTTTATTTCTTCTTCTTTTTCTTTTTTCTTTCTTCTTCTTCTTCTTCTTTCTTCTTCTTCTTCTTCTTCTTCTTCTTTTTTTTTTTTTTTTTTTTTTCTTTTTTTTTTTGTGAATAGCAAAAAATTGAGAAACAGACAAAGTAAAATGATTTTAAGTAGGAGTTTATAGGCGGGACAGTTATTAACAACCTAATAACCTCTCGTATAACCACATAATTGCTTTTGTAGGTGGTTAAAAAAAACTACTAACTGCCTAGGGCGAAATGGTTAACTATTTTAGGATCGAGTAGGCACATGAGGTTAAAGGCAATAACTGCTAACCATAACTGTTTGTACACTCCTAATTTTACGGAAATTAAATTTTTCAGTTAGATTAAAAATATTTTCCGACTATTATTTTTCGTCACATCAAAACATTGAAAATTACAGAAAATATTTTTAAAAATGTTTTTATGTCGAAACAAACTGAGCCTATCAAACTGTCTAAATATTTCTCTATTTTAATTAAATCTTCATTTTTTATTCGTTAAAGACTCCCACCAGCTCCATCACTGTAACACCCCAAGTCTCATATAGAGTAAATGGTTTATAAAGATAGTCATGAGTGATAAGTTTCACATTACCTAGTTATTAGATGAAACTGACACTTTATAAGGGACTCTAGGTGTAACACCCCGGTCCCATATTGGGAAGAGATGAATAGTTTACAGAGTGAGTAGTTTATAAAGATACTCATGGGTGCTAAGTCTCACATTGCCTAGTTACTAGGTGAAACTGGGCTTTATAAGTGATTCTAGGGAAAGCTTCAAATTGACTAGTCTTTTTGGGGTGGTAGCGCAGATGTGGCTAGCGCTTTTTCCTGGGTCGTTACAAATGGTAACAGAGCCAGGTTCCAGCCTGAGATGGTGGGAGCGTGCACAAGCCCAATGAGGGACGCCAGCGGGGACGCTGGGTCCAAAGAGGGGGTGATTGTGACGTCCCACATCGCCTGGGAATGAGGATGTGCTTATATGTATAAATGCACCATTTATGACACAACGCGTTTTAAAGCCGTGATAGCAATGAACCTATCAGAACTCCGCAGTTAAGCGAGTCGCTGCGAGAGCAATTTCAGGATGGGTGACCTCCTGGGAAGTCTGATATGGGGAGCCAAAAGCGGACAGTATTGTGTCATTGAAACTAGGCTTTATAAGTGATTCTAGGGAAAGCTTCAAATTGACTAGTCTTTTTGGGGTGGTAGCGCAGATGTGGCTAGCACTTTTCCCTGGGTCGTTACACTAGGAAAGTGCTAAATTAACTAGTCATTTTAGGGTAATAGCGCAGATGTGGCTAGCGTTTTTCCCTAGGTCGTTACAATGGTATCAAAGCCACATAGTAACACTAGATCATGCTGTATTGAAGCACTGAATGACATGGCTTAACGAGGACGTCAAGGGTTTAAGGGATGGAGTTTGAAACACCCCAAATCCCATATTGGGAAAAGATGAATAGCTCACATAGAGTGAGTGGTCTATAAAGATACTCATGAGTTCTAAATCCCATATTACCTAATTATTAGGTGAAACTGGCTCTTTATTATGGATTCTAGGAAAGCTTCCAATTAACTAATCATTTTAAAGTGATACCGCAGATGTAGCTAGCGCTTTTCCCTGGATCGTTATAATTTGGGATGGTTCGGTCACCCCCAAGCCAAAACCTAACCCTTTTTTTTTTTTTGGCCCACCCCTACCCCGGCCACCCCCATAATTTTTTTTAATTTAAATTTTTTAATTTCTTTTAATTGAAAAATGACATGTGGCAGGGGTATTATAGGCATTTTTCAACAAAATTGGTCTTTTTGAAACTTTTTGGTAGTTTGGGAGGCCAAAGTCCAAGAGTGTATAGTTTAGGGGGCTACTTCCAAAACAGCTGATAGTTTGGTGGGCTTAAATGTAATTTTCTCATTTTAAAAAGTCTGATTTGAAAAAGTGATTTTTCAAAACGCAGTTAAGCGTTTGGCAAAATCGCAAGTTAATCTTTAAAATTTTGCGTTTTCCAAAAAGCATTACATTGTTTGCGTTTCTGTGTTTTCAAATCTCAATTTTTTAAAAACACAATTTCCAAACAATTCATTTTCTACTCTTTAATTTTAAATCACATTTTTTGTTTACAAAATCGCAATCTCGAACGCACCCTTAGACCACTTCGATAGTTTTAATAAAATAAAACTCGTCAAAATTAGGATGCTTCCTTGACATTTTTTGAGTTGTTGTGGTGGCTCCGAATGAGCTCTAATTATTTACAGTACCTGAAATAAAAATAAAAAATAAAAACTTAGTTTGGTGTGTATATATATATATAAATAAAATAACATTAATTAAACATAAATTACGAGATTGGAGAACCAACAATTTTTTCTAATAAATTTGAAAAATGTTTATTTCAATCATTAATTTGTATTAAAAAGCCGTTCGCTGTTGCATGCACATATTTCAAATAATTATGAATCTAATTCATTCATTTTAGTGTCGACTTTTTCCTTAATTATGTGAAGCTGTTGATGAAATTAGATGTGTGGAATCCTTGCAATTCGACTGGCACTATTAGATTGCGACAGATAACTCTTCTGAAGAAAAATGCTCGAGCGAGGTGAATTTGGTGTCATTCACAAGGTGATTCGATATACACTTATGGAGAAGGTTATGGAGAAGGGTACCATGCATATATCTGCCAAAACATGTTAATTTTCAAATACCTTATGGTTACATGCATTTTGTTGTTATATGTTAATAGGGTAATTAGCTCTCTAACGGACAAATTATAGTTGTAAAAAGATTCTCAAAGAATTTTGAACAATGAGATTTATAATTTAAAAATGTGGTCTTATTAATTAGGGGCTAAACTCGAACATTGTAATCTAGTTAGGCTCCTAGGCTTCTCCTTCGAAAGGAAATGAAAATCTTTTAATATATGTGTTCGTGCCAAATACAAGCCTTGATCAATTCCTTTTCGGTATGATTGTATTTTTTGTTTTATGTCATATTGTATTTATAAGGGGTAATGCTAGAAATCACTTTTGTATCTCACAATACTGACGTGACATTCATATATAATCAGACATTGTTCAAAAAAAAAAAAAAAATTCCAAGTGTTGGTTGGGATTGACGCATCAATATTGTGGGACAAATGTGAGATAAAAATATGATTTCCACTTTCTAGCATTACTCATTCATAATATATCTTATTTGAGTGCACCTCCATATATTTTACATCATTGAATCAAATTAAAGTCTCCTGGACATGTATCCAATCAAGTGTGCACAATTAGATTGGGGAAGGCGCTACAAGATCATAGGAGGTGTTGCTCGAGTGATTCTTTACATTCACAAAAATTGTTGACTTTGTATTATTTATCATGATCTTAAGGCTATCAATATTCTTTTAGATGCAGAAATGAATTTAATTTTAGATTTTTGCATTGTGAGACTATTTTTATTGGATCAAACTCAAGGAAATACAAGTAAAATTGTTAGAACCTAGTAAGTATCCTAGGATGGGAGATCTGATGTTTACCTTGTACCAAAGAAACAACATCAAAGTTCTAATTAAGAGTTAGGGGTAATTATCTTTTCCCCCAATGAACTACCAACTTTTGCGCAAAGCCCCCACAAACTACCAACTCGATCAAAATAGAGCATTCAACTACCAAAGACAACCATTTTCCCCCCTTCCGTCAGTCAGAGGGGTTAAAACAAACGGTCAACGGGTCACGTGACCGTCACACACGGTTTTACCCTCATTTTCTTCCTCTTTTCCCCCATGAACTACCACCATCTTCCAACATGCCCCCATGTAAAACAGCACATGACGGTCACATGACTCGTTGACCGTTTGTTTTAACCCCTCTAACTGACAGAAGGGGGAAAAAAAGGTTGACTTTGGTAGTTGAATGCTCTATTTTGATCGAGTTGGTAGTTTGTGGGGACTTTGCGCAAAAGTTGGTAGTTCATGGGGGGAAAAGGTAATTACCCCTAAGAGTTAACTTGTTTCGAAAATCAAGGGAAACTATCAAATTTGAAGATAAGTAAGGAAAGCTCTATTATCATATCCAAATTAAACTAATATTAGAGGTTGACATGCAGCAAATATATGACTCCAGAATATGCAATGCATGAAAAATTCTCTATAAAGTCTAATGTCTTTTGTTTTGGTGTATTAATATTGAAAATAGTGAGTGGAAAGAACAATTGCTTCCAAAATAGAGAGAATGAGGAGGATCTTCTATGCTATGTATAGTAAGTACAATCATATTTGGGTACATTATCATAATAAAAGAAATTTCTGTCTTATATTGTGTTTGCCCATCTAAATTATATATTGTAGGTGTGGATAAACTGGAGTGCGGGGACTCCTTTATATTGTAGATGCAATAATAAGGCTGGGCTCGGCAACTGAAATTATGAGATGCATCCACGTTGGGGTTACTATGTGTTCAAGAAAATGTAGTTATCAGACCAACCATGGCTTCAGAGATTCTCATGCTTAATTGACGCCGGACAGGATAACGATTATTCTGTAGGCTAACCAACAGGTAATTTGCAATGAAGAAAACAGAAAAATTATCCCAAACACAGAGACAAACTCTGAATTCGTTAAAATTATCAATAATCAATAATTGTTGGAAAACGCCCACAAGCCGGGCTAATATAGCTGAAAATTTGGTCTTTAGCAAAACTCTACCAAAAATAGCAAAATTCCTAAAACCCTAATAAAACGAAATACAAAAAATAAAATATATTATTCTAAAAATATTCTTCAAATATTTTGTACAATTCTTCCCATGAAATATATTATTCTAAAAATATTCTTCAAATATTTTGTATGATCCTTTCCATTTTCGGGCTGATCTTATTCAATAAATCTTCAAATATTGTGTCTGATTTTCTCCTGCATCAGTCTCACCGGGTTGGAAAGAATTCGTCCTCGAATTCAAATCTTCTTTTCCTCGATCTTTTGGATGGCCAATCAATTCATTCCATCTCGTATTTCTCAATACCAAAATAACTTAAAACCAGAAGATAAACAAGTTGCAACTCATCACAACCCATCAATCTTCTCACGTCTTTTATTTATTTTCTCCAATTCACGCTCCATAAAAGTCTTCAAAGAATTATCGATTCTTTCTTGACCACAAAAATTAAAATTGTCAGCTAACACACTAAAACCAACATCCAACTTATTACTGGGTAAATTTGATAGAAATCTTTCAATCCCAATGAAATCAACATAACTAATTTCCTCATTACTCAACTGAAATCCCTCGTTATGTGGACTTTCATCAATCACATGGTAATCTTTATTTTCTTCAATAAAATTTATTGCATCAACCAAAAAACTTACCTCATTTAATAAATCCTCTTCGTCAGGATAAATGTCATCGTAAATTGTTGGAGAGACCCAATCTAAATCTTCTACAGATTTTTTTCTCTTGATCAAATGACAAAGAATCTCCCACAAGATCTTCATCCTTGATATCAATATCATAAATTGGTGAAGAATCCCAATCCACGAATCCTTGTGAAGGATCTTCAACATCATCATGAACATCTCCATGTATGAACTCCTCATCAACGAATTCGTCTTTTTGGAACTCTTCATCAACAAATTCTTCTTCATCCCGACCACACTGTCACCGGTACGGAGAAGGATTGTGATACGGGTTGTCGAAGGTGGAATCGGAATCGGAGTTCTCCATCTCACGATTGCCGACTTCCTGCGCCGCTAGGCACTGGGCTAGCTCTGCAACTTGCCTTTGCAAATCCTCAATCATCACATCCTGAACGTTACGATCATGGTGCGGAGCTTCCTCATTCGGAACCTGCCCACGACCACCAACCATCGAAATTGATGAAGAACTCGTCTCAGGAAAGTGCTGAAGCTCTGATACCAATTGAAGCCGGACAAAATAGCAATTATTCTGTAGGCTAATCAACAGGTAATTTGTAAGAAAGAAAACAGAAAAATTATCCCAAACACAGAGACAAACTCTGAATTCGATAAAATTATCAATAATCAACAACTGTTGGAAAACGGTCACAAACCGAGTTAATATAGCTGAAAATTCGGTCTTTAGCAGAATTTTACCAAAAATAGCAAAATCCTAAAAACCCTAATAAAACGAAATACAAAAAATAAAATATATTATTCTAAAAATATTCTTCAAATGTTTTGTACGATTCTTCCTATGAAATATATTATTCTAAAAATATTCTTCAAATATTTTGTATGATCATTTCCATTCTCGGGCTGATCTTATTCAATAAATCTTCAAATAATGTGTCTGATTTTCTCCTGCATCATTAATTAATAGCTACTCCATCACTCTTCCAATACCCTCATAGCCTACATTTTTTATGCACAACAAAATTGACTCAGAGAGAACATATCGATGATAGCAAAGCAAACAGATGAAAGAGTAAGATGAGAGATCTAAAGACAACTTTGTCCGAGCCTCAA
This sequence comes from Alnus rubra, assembly GCA_028654335.1. Lineage (NCBI taxonomy): Eukaryota > Viridiplantae > Streptophyta > Magnoliopsida > Fagales > Betulaceae > Alnus > Alnus rubra. The sequence goes on from JAJPGS010000285.1 coordinate 216,065, forward strand.
CAAATGAAGTTTCAATTATTGAGCTTCGCTCACGCCAATGCTTTGGAGAAGCTAGAGTTAATGGTGTTTCTTTTGAAATAATTGAATGAGATGAAAGAGAGGGTTATTAACCGCTGCCGAGCTTCTCCTAAATTTTTCTTAAATTTAGGGGAGTCAAACTATTTTTGGTTTTTCATACTCAAATAAACTTAACAATAGCTTCTCATATTTGTTCTCTATACCATTTAAATATTATTTCAAGTAAATGAAGAAAGAGAAAGTTATTTAAATATTATTTCAAATAAACACTAAAGGGAAGAGAGGAAAAAGATAAGAGAGAAAGCCTTTTTTACTAAAGTAATGTTTAAGAGAAGCAAAAGTGCTTAGATTTAGGGTAAGTAGCACTTTTGGTAATCTTAATTTAGGAAATAACAAGGGAGTCACTAGCATATAGTTTTTTTTTTTTTTTTAAAAAAATAAAAAAAAAAAAAAAAAAATTCCAAAATTTAAAAAATAAAATAAAATTTAAGAAAGCCGTGGCTAATACTCAAATTCAATGGCCTTGTAACTTAATGGTATTTCTCTTCCTTATACAAGGAAAGTAAGTTTTGTTTATGTATGATGGATGTGTTTTATTTTAGTTTGAAAAAAAAGTATAAATAGTTTTGAATATTTGAGGGAAAATGTTAGATTTACAACACCAATACAACAACTGTACAATAATCCCTCACATGAGGGTGGGTCCCATATACTAGGGCCCACCCTCATGTGAGGGGTTGTTGTGCAGTTGTTATATTGGTGTTGTACAAGAATCAAATCCCATATTTGAGTAGTGATTCTAGAGGGTCAAACCAGCCAGCTATCATTATTGAACATAATAAGAAGAATATATGAAGGTACATAGCTAGCGCCCATGCTAAACTGCACGCCATCAAGGCGATAGCCGGTGATCGATGTCTCAAAAGGTAATCTCCTGATTCCTGAAAGACAAAAAATAAAAACCTAAACGAAAAATAAAAATATAAGAATAGGTAAATGTTATTTTGCATTCTTTTAATATTTTTGCAACATACTCAGTTAGTTGAGAAATAATTATTTTGTATTTTTCGGCATTTTTACAGCATATTCAGCTAACATAATATGCTCTATTCAATCTCAACTTGCGATGGGGTTTTCTTATGATTAAGGAAATTGCCTTAATTGTTCGAATTTTCGGTGACGAGTCTTATTCAGGAAATTGTCTAATTTTTTTGTAATGTTAGGTTGGTGATGGTGAAAATAGTCTAATTTTTATCTGAATAATTTTTTTTTAGAAACGATTATTTTAATGAATAGAGAGGAAGTATAAATAAACTATTGGGCAAACATTTTAAAAAGTGTTTAGCTAAACTAAAAAACTTGAGTTTTAAAAAGACCAAAAAAAAATAACACAAAAAAGAAGTAAATTATACCTTTGCACCTTAATTAAATTATAGAATCATTAATAATTTCTTCTAAAATTTTAAATTTGAAGAATCAATTCCATATTTGAGGAATTAATTGCGTTAACTCCCACCTTTAATATTTTTCTATTTTTCGTCATATTTAATTTTAATTTCACATACTTATCATGTGATCTTAGAAAACTAAAGCATAACATATATATTGAGAAAATTTAATTATAGAGAATATTACAACGACGTAATATTATTAATGGTTGATTACTTATAATTAAATTTTATAGGGACATTGCAAATGTGTTATATTTTAGGATTGAAGAATGAAATTTACAAAAAAAATAAAAAGCTCCTTTATTTTTTTTCACAATATATATTAATAAAGCTTTATAATTAATTAATTTTAAAAAAATATGTTATATACCATAATTCTAATCAATATTTATTCAACAATAGCTACAATACGTTTGTAGCACTTCCAAGTTGCACCTGACCTGTACCAATTCGACAATTCTTACCGCTCTTAATAGCTTATTTATTTCTTAATCTAAAATAACTAATCAAAATTTATTATATCTAATTTAATTAATGAGTTTTAAAAAACATTCTTCATTATATACTCTTAACTTTATATCATTTAAATATTATTATTATTTTTTATTTATTTTTATCTTTCTTTACCTAAACTGTGACAAGTCCACCCTCCCAACATCAGCAGACCAAATAACCTTTAAACGACCAGACCCAACCTGAGAAATACCCAAGGAGGAACCCACAACCGGAGAATGTGGGAGTAAGACGGCAAGTTGGTACCAAAACGCACGAAATCGGGCCCGTTCGCAGTCAAAATACCCGATCTACCGGCTGAGTTGGACAGTCTAGATATGCCGAATGGAGATCGGACGACCGTCGCCGTCACTGATCCCATTCTCACCACTGCAAAGCCCAAAAAATCCCCCAAACATTCACAGAATCAAAGGAAAAAAAAATAGAAAAATGACCCAAAAATGTAACAGATCTAAGGAAAAGGATCAAATGAACAGAATCAATTTCAGCAGGGAAAAGGAAAAGGAAAAAAAGAAGAAGGAGAAGAGTGACTTGATTTTCTCGACCCAGTACCGGCCGGGGGAGAAAAGAATGAGAAAGAAGAAAAGAAGGCAGGGGAGAAAAGAAGAGAAAGAAGAGGGAAGAAGAATAAGGGGGGGCCCGGGGGGGCGCATGCCGCATGCGTGAGACAGAGAGAGACGCAGAGACGACTTTCAGTCTTTTTCACTTTTTAGTCCGTAGAAAACAATAAAATAAAGGATTATAGACCTTTTCGCTTCATTTAGTTTAAAAATAGAGTAATTCACTACCACCTAAATATATAATTTTTCATCACTTTGTCTATGTGGTAAGGTGGGAGACCTTAATTTATTTTTAAAAAATAAAAAAATTCAAAAAATAGTAGGAGACCACCTTGCTACATAGGCAATGTGGTGAAAAATTGTATATTTGGGTGGCATTGAATCATTATTCTTAAAAATATTACTTTTTGTCTTTTCAACTTTTTTTTTTTTTTTTTACTCGATACATCATACATGTGCTATGCGAAAAGCTGGAGATGATACCTTCGTCAATTTATCAATCTCAAACAGACGAATTTTCACATCAGCAACACGTTGCATCATTGAAATTGAGACATGTGGCTACACAAATTTTTTTAATTTTAAGCCATTTAAAAAAAAAATAAAAAAAAATAAAAGGGTGGCTGAACCACCCCAGGCCAAATGGGGGTGGCTCCAAGCCAAATAGGATCGGTTTCGGCCACCCCATTTTGGCCCTTGGGGTGGCCGAACCACTCCCAAGCCCATAAGTGTGGTTCGGTCACCCTCAAAACTAGCCTTGGGGTGGTTCCCTTGGCCAAAATGAGGGTGGCCGGTCACCCCATGTAGCCCAAAGACACCCCTACATTTTTTTTATTTTTTATTTTAAAAAAAAGTATGAAAATATAAAAAAGAAATAAAAAAATATATGCGAGGGCCACGTGTCGCAATTTTAATTGTGTTACATGTCGGTGACGTGAAAATCCGTCAGTTTTGGACGGAAAAATGGACGAATGTACCATTTCCGTCTTTTTCTATTGCACAGGTACGACGTATTAAAAAAATGAAAACTAAGAGAAAAAAAAAATAAAGTTTTTGAATCACAAGAGGCAAAGAGGTATTTAACCCTAAATTAAAGGATAGATCGGTAAACAGTACAAATCTACATGTAAAATTACACTGTTTATAAATCTAAAAAAACTCTAATTAGGTTTTAGGATAGATAATCCAATAAAACGTATTTTTAGCATTTTTATTATTTATTCTAACTAAAAGTGAGTTTTATATAACCCAATGTAAATTAGAATCTCTTAAATGCCGGAAGTCTGGAATATGCGTACAGTCTGCACTCTATTTTGGTTTGGGGAGTGGGGACACTAATCAATATTCTTTTTTCTTTTTCTTTTTTCGAGAGGCACGCAGCACGCTAATCAATATTCAGATTTCTGAAAGACCCCTTAGAGTTTTTTTCTTCTTTTTTTTTTTTCATTGTTGAGATGAAATTAAGAGAATCTGCAAAATAATTAATTGTCAAAAGCTCTATTAAATAAGACCGAAACAATAAATGGCTCTAGACTCAAGAGTATGCGACTCATGGACAGTTGGACACTCTTCTTATTGAAGTCCAATGCCATTATTTTCATTGTTTTAGTTTTGGAGATCGCTGGTGTATGAGTAGAAAAAGGAACAGGATCCTCTCCATTACAAATGGAGAGGATTCTCTCTATTTAGTACAAAATTAAGGGTGTAGTTGTCTTTTCACATTTTTATAGAATGTGCAAAGACAACTATACCCTTAACTTATAACTAAATGGATACTCTCCATTTCAAATGAAATAGAGAATATCCAAATTCGTAGAAAAAGAGACTTGCTCATTCCTCAAAAATTATTATTAAATTTGTTTAATGGATGTTGGTATAGTTTCCATTTTGATGACGGATCTTTCTTGAAGGCACTCTTCCCGCAACTTTCAAAAAAAAAAAAAAATTAAAAATCTATTTCAATTTTGAGATGAAAAAAATTGATTCCTAAGCCCTAGCATTACTCAAGGTGATTGGGAAAAGAAAATAGGATTAAATTATGGTAATTCTTCTAATTTTTAAACCTCTTATTTGTGGTGCATGATACATATATTCCAAAGACTTCAGTAAAATGCTCCTTTCAAGTTTGAAATAATATGCAGGTGTCAAAAAATATTCTTCATTCTAGTCAAGAAATTGAAGTCTCATTTAGTCGGTCACTAAGAGTACGTACATTATTAGCAACAACTTGTTCAGATTATTAACACTACTATACACTAATAGGCTAATAGCTATAGGAGAAGTTGCAATTTTCTCGCTGAGAGATCGAGTTGGATTAATATATATGGACGATGAAGCGTTAGTTTGTTCCTAAAAGTGTTTCTTACAAATATATGTAAATTAATTATATGTTTTTCACTAAAAGAACAAAACTATGTAGGAGGGTCTCTAGGGAGTTGGAGTTGTGATAGAAGGAACTCAATTTTCTGCTCCATCTGTCTCTGCTTGGCTTCCATTTCTTGCTGCTGCTGTGCTTGTTGTCTTTTCATGGAGTTTACTTCCTCCTGCATCTCTTTACGCACAGAGCTTATTTTCTCTCGCTGTCGGTTGACCTTTCTCTCTGCCTCTTCACACCTCCGCTTATACTCGTCCAACTCACTATTGAGCTGACTCACGTGCCGAGATGAGGGTGATGAAGAGGACAAAGAAGGCACCACAGAGTGTTGTAACCCTCTCAGGGACCTTAATCTATTTTTCAAGAGTTGACTGACAGAATCATCATCACTCTCCAAGAATCCATCGGGCATAGGGAGATCAGATATAAGCTCCTGGATCTTCAAATATTGCACAAACAAAGTGACAATTTGTTGCATAATTTGTTTTTTAGTTAAATTCAAAAATTAAATAAAGACTTAACAAATTATTATTGTGTAGAAATTGAATAAATTGCCTACCTCATTTTCTTCTTTAATATTGGGAGTGACAAAAGATGCATCTTTCTTCTTCCGCATGCTACTTAGCTTCTTCCTAATCTGAGTGTACTTCTATATCATTTTAAACGCAATTAGAAAACATCACATTCTATATATAAAGAAATAGTAAAGAAAATAGGAACTTATATACATCAATACATATTATTTTGTGCAAAGCACATTTATCCACCTTTAATTACGCACCAACAAATTTGTAACGTCCTCGATCTCCAAATATTTAATTTTTCCTATGTCTCCTCTAATCTATCATATATTGGGGTTGCAATGTTCCACTTTCACGCAAAAAAATACAAAATATATATATATATATATATATAAACAAAAAATAACCCTGATAAAAATCTAAAAAAAAAAATCATTTCTTACTAATTTTTTGTCTTTTAGATTTTTCTGAATTTTTAGTTTTTTTCTATTTTTTATTTGTCCTTTTCAATTGTTTATCAAGAGTATTTTTGTTATTTTGGGTTCCGAAAGGAGAATACTGAAACCTCAATGGTAGATTAAGAAGAACATTAGGTACAAAAATTGAAACATTAAGAGATATATATTACAAATTTGTTGGTGGTTAGAGCTAGGCAGATAAATTTAGTTTCCCCTACGTACTATTTTAGTTAACAACTTTAAACCTACTCTGTGATTTACCTTCAACTTGCTCTTATTTGCAGAATTTCGGTTAACCAAGAATTTTACACTGTTACCACTTAACTAAGGAAAACAATGCAAAAATAACATGATTTTGTAAATCTATTATTTATTATTGTTATTGACTATTTATTGAAATGATTATAGTGAATCTAAATTTATTTTATAATTATTATAAGTATTTGATATAATTTTTTATTGATAAATTGATAGAACTAGCTTTTTTTCTCCAAACTTAGCTGGAAGAACTTTTTCCAACCCGGTCAAGCTATAAAATTGGCACGTGTTTTTTGGTTCTTACATGCTTTTTTAATAGGATTTTTTTCAATTATATTAATGCTATATATTGAAAAAGCATGTTTTTTTTTACATACTTGAATAACACATGACAATTTATAGACTTGGTTATAAACTTTTTTAAACCATAATTTTGGGCCTGGCTTGGCAGGACCAGCCATAGGCCCGGCTCATCACCACCAACTAACAAAATTAATTAGAACCCTAATGTATCATCACCTTTGTAACCCAACAAATTGGAACGTTAATTCTACTCAAAACATTGAAGAAAAATGAGCAATTTCAAGCCCTCGTCATCATCAATTCTCTCATAATTCTCAGACCAACCCGAAATAAATTATCCTGATTCGAAGATAATCATTGATATTTTATATTTTATAATTCAGAAATTATTCCGTTTAAGCTTGAAATTGTTTAAAAATCGTCACTAATTAAGTGCCATGTCTGTTGAAGTAAATTAATTAGTACTATTCTAGATAAAAATTATATTGATCAATTACCTTGTAAATCGCACTATATCCACCTTGCCCAAGCTTTTTATTTGCTTCAGAACCATGGTCTACTTGCAAGGATTCCAATTCTATGCTTGTACTTTCATTCGTAGCTTCACATGATCGAGAAACAAGTCAACTCTAATTAATGAATTAAAATAGTTATATATTTTAAAATATATGCATACAACAGCAGTACTGGACTCTACAATTAATACTAGAGAGTAGAGACTGAAATAAATTAACTTTTTAATGACACATATGTCTAGAAATGTAACAAATTTCTGTTTGTTTTATTGGAAGTCACTTATCCTCTCATATTGAACTATTTGCTATGTGAAGTTATATTATCCTAATAAATATTGGACAAAATTGTGCTCACCATATCAACGGAATCTTTCATTCCCTAAACTGTGCTTGTTACTAATTAATTATGGAAGCATATATGAATTACTTTTGTGTGCGTTGTGAAAAGTTTATAGGCCCATGTAGTGACACTTTCAAAAGACATGTGAGAAGAAAAAGACATTATGACTTATAAAGTGTCCAAATAAAAAAAATCTAAATGATGCATGGTTCTAAATTTGTCATTAGTTTTGTGAGATACGCAAAGCCTGACTTTTTGAATAACAAATAACAAAACCAAAATTAACTTACTTCCGTCATTATTATTCCTTAGCCTCTTCACACTGAAATAGACGCCCATGGAGATGCATAGTACCATTGAAGCTATTACTATTAGCACAAATATAATATTGATGACGAATATTGAAGATCTCTTGCTATCGTCCGCTGCAAAAACTATATTAATCCTGTCTCATTATAACAATCTGAGGGTTGAGTTTTGGAATCGGTACTATTGCATCTGTTATGAAGAAATAAAACCTTAAAAGCATAGATAACTTATAGATAAACAGAGACTAATACTGTAATACGTACATACATCAGATGTCAATCAGATTCTTAAGACCACATAATTTGTTGTGCTATAATTATAAAGAAACAGGTACCTTCTCTCTTATCTTCATTGGTTGGTCTTCTGGGTGATGCAGCAGTTGTAGGGCTATAGAACGGGAAGAGCTCATACCTGATATTACAGCTGGGTCTAATGACTCTCCCACCTTGCTTACCATCACAACAGAGTGGAATATCTTGAAAAGCCTCAAGCAAGCAATTGTTGCAATCTAGCTCAGACAAATCAGGTGTACACTGTACAAATGCATATAATGTTTGGAAGTTCGGTGCGGTTGCGTTTCCTGCTGCAAACTTAAGATCAGGACCACCTGCGGCAGCTTGACTTCTTAGGCTTTCCAACAAGGTCCTAAGATCATTTTTGAATTGATTCAGGTAATAGGTCGATACGTTTTTCGTGTTCCACATATAGAAACTGGGATTAGTTTCCATGACGCCAAGAATGGAGCGATTTGAGTAGCGTAACATGCATTCGTCGTACCATCCAATTGCCTCCTTTTGTTGGGGACAGTGCTCCGTGAGAAGCGACGCAGCGTTATTGAGGCAACCGCGGCAAACATTTGGGTTGACATCTCCTCTACAAAGCCCAATCGCAAATACTTGGTCAGAGTTTTGGCCGTAAGTGGAATGGTAGAACCCATGGTGAATTTCAGTGTTGGAAGAGAGGGAGAAGAGGAGGTTATTGAAGTTTGCCTCATAGGTACTATTAGCGGTGTAGTTACCCTTTTCGAGTTCACAAAAATGATAGCGAAAGTCTGGCCGCGCGACGGCTTGGGCAGTGAGAATGAAAATGGCAGATACGAAGAAAACTAGTGTTGAGGAAAACATTGGCTTGTGTTCTGTAAAATGCCAGGGCTTAGGTTTAAGCCTTGAATGAAGACTCCGCTAGTCTTTTTATTTAGGTGATTAATTAGTCGTCAATGGACCATGGCGAATGTAAAGTACATGTAGAAATGCGCATTTGTCCCGCGTATAAAGTAAACGGGCCACGGCGATCAGTGATCACATATTCACATCACCTTCTGGTACCAATTAGTATGCGTTTTTTGTCAATGCATGGGGTCAAGGGGGTAATTGCCAAATGCCAATTCGATGCTCCCAAGTGTCGATGGTTCGGTAGAAAGTCTTTGTCAATGGACCATGGCGAATATGTGAAGTGTAGAAATGCGCGTTTGTCCCGCGTATAAAGTAAATGGGCCACGGCGATCAGTGATCACATATTCACATCACCTTCTGGTACCAATTAGTATGCGTTTTTTGTCAATGCTTGCGGTCAAGGGGGTAATTGCTAAGAACTAGGCAGATTGCTAAATGCCAATTCGATACTCCAACAGTCTTTGTCAATGGACCATGGCGATCAAATCACCTTCGGGTATCAATGCATTGGGTAAAGGGGGTAGTTGCTATGAACTAGCCAGTGTCAAAGTCAATTTGATAGTATGGTACTCCAATGCATGGGAAACTTCCATGATTCCATCCGACGCAAAAGGAAAGATATCAACAAAAAGAAATTTTATTATTTCAGTTGGATTATAACTCTCGAATTTCCTTTTTCTTTTTTTTTTTCTTTTTTTTTTTTAAAAAATAAAAATAAAATTAAAACACTACTTTTTAATCAAATTTGTTGGGACAGTTTTTGCTGTAGTGATTGGACGGATTCAAGATTGCCAAATGCCAATTTGATACTCCAAGAGTCGATGGTTCGGTTAAAAAATTTAGGAGGAACTTTTTTATTTTTTTAATAATAATAAAATATAATTGATGTGATTTCAAGCACAGAGAATTTTGTAATTTTTTGTATGAAAAAGTTAAAAAGTTGTATTTTGTAGTGATTTTTTTATTTAAATAGTAATAAAAAAATATATATATATATTTTATGTGATACAAAAAGTTAAAAAAAAAAAAAAAAAGGGTTTAAATATTTTAAAGTTGACTTCTTTTTAGAAAAGTGAGAAAAATGAAGGGGAGCGGAGTTGTTAATTCAATATTTTCTTTTAAAATTTAATCACATAATTATTCTTTTCACTTTGAAATATCATTTTATTAAATAAATAAATATTTTAGTAACTCTTATTAGAATGCTTTGACCAGAGCCTGAGAACAAATAATCCATTAAATCTATCTTAAAGTAAAAATTTCTTATTTATTTGATCTAGTCAAAAGATTTGGATTCTTTCTCGAGGATGGAGTAATTCACACAATACTACATGTGATCATCTAGCATACCGAAGATTTTGGAGTAGTTTTAGATGTCCATTAAGTGTTCATAAAAAAATGAGGTGATTTTTAAAATCATCATTTGATCAATTACATGCTCAATGGTGATTTTAAAGACTACCTCATTTTTTTATGGACACTTAATGTACATCTAGAACTACTCAATATTTTGATCCTAAAGGCATCAAAGTGGAGTAATTCTAATAGTATTAGTATATTAAGTGTCCATCAAAAAATGAGGTGACTTTTAAAATCACCATTTGATTAAAATCATTATTTGATCAACCACATGTCCAATAGTGATTTTAAATAACACCTCATTTTTTTATGGACACTTGATGCATACTTAATGTACATGTAAAATTATTCATCAAAGTGACTCATTTCACATTTGAGTTTGAGGTCTTTCTCAGGATTCATAATTAATATTATAAGAAGTCTTGAAGTTTTATATCATTTATTTTTTACAGTGTTTTAAAAATTGATAACTCTGGTGGTCTATTCAATGCATTGAATTTGCAACAATATATCAATTCAAAGTTACCACTTCACAAGATTATCATGAGTTTTGATGTATTACAATCGTATCTAAAGGCTAGGAATACTCAATTCTATTATTGACTGTGAACATTAAACTGTAGCTGCAAGGTTTATGATCTAAAATTTTCTATATGATAATCTTTTTGCTTTCATTATAAACCATATTCAATACAATCTAAAAACCATTTACATGCATATGATAAATAATAATCATATAATAAAAGTATGTAAATATATTATATACTTGGTGCTTATTAAATATATCAGTAAATAAATAACTCTATTTTCTTACAAACTAATTAAAATTTAAGACATTATCTCTGACACCGTAGAATGGTATTCCTAATATCAAGTCCACCTTTACAATTTGTACGGTTGTACCGGCTCTACAAGGCTCTATCTTTGTTTTCCACGTGGGCTCCACAAAGCCTTGTTGGTCAAGAGTTAAATTCATGCTTATGTTGAGGTGCATGAACATAGAAGGATGAGGTAGCATCCCAATATTAACAGGGTAGGCTCTTTGATTGACAAGTTATAGCTGTAAAAAGACCGTTAAAGAATTTTAGACAAAGCGATTTAGAATTTAAAAATGAGGTCTTATTAGTGACTAAACTTCAACATCCTAATCTAGTTAGGCTCATTGGCTTCTGCTTGGAAGGAAATGAAAGACTATTAATATATAAGCTTGTGCCAAATACTAGCCTTGATCAGTTCCTTTTCGGTATGTTTGCACTTTTCTTTTTATCTTAATAAGATTGTTTTCATAATATATCTTTTAGGTTGATAACTTTGTTAAATACACTTCCACATATTTTTCTTCATTGAATCATATAATCGCTTGGATATATGCAGATCCCGGTAAGTATTTACATTTAGATTGGGAAAGGCGCCACAAGGTTATAGGAGGCATTGCTAAAGGGATTCTTTACCTTCATGAAGATTCTCAACTTCGTATTATTCATCGTGATCTTAAGGCTAGCAACATTCTTTTAGATGAGCAAGTGAATCCGAAAATCTCAGATTTTGGCATGGCAAGACTGTTTTTATTGGATCAAACTCAAGGGAATACAAGTAGAATTGTTGGAACTTAGTAAGTGTCTTAGGAGGGGAGAGATGTTTACTTTGTACCAAAGAAACAACATCAAAGATCTAACTAAGATTTAACGTGGTTTGAAAATCAAGGGAAACTACAATTTTAAAAATAGGATTAATGGAAAGCTTATTACCATATCCAAAATAACTAATATTATCGACGTTGACTTGTAGCGGATATATGACTCCAGAGTATGCAATGTATGGACAATTCTCTGTAAAGTCTGATGTCTTTAGTTTTGGTGTATTAGTATTGAAAATAGTAAGTGGACAGAAGAACAATTGCTTCCGAAATTGAGAGAATGTGGAGGATCTTCTAAGCTATGTAAATACAATCATACTTGGTTATATTTACCTTGTCCTATATATTTGGTAAATTAACGCATAGGAATTATCATAATTAGAAAAGAACTTTTGTATATTATGTTTTTCCATCTAAATCAATATTGTAGGCATGGAAAAATTGGAGAGAGGGGACTGTTTCAAATATTGTAGATCAAAGAATTAGGCTAGGCTTGACTGAAATTATGAGGTGCATCCATATTGGGTTATTAAGTGTTCAAGAAAATGTAATTGACAGACCAACTATGACTTCAGTGGTTCTCATACTTAATAGCTACTCCATCACTCTTCCAATACCATCACAGCCTACATTTTTTATGCATAGTAACATTAACTCAAAGACATCACGTTGGGAGCAAAGCACACAGGTTATAGAGTCAACTGATGAGAGATCTAAAGGTAACTCCGTTCAAGCCTCAATCAGTAAATAAGGCTTCAATTACTGAACTCTACTCACGCTAGTGCTTTACAGAAGCCACAATTAATATTGTTTAATTTGTATTGTTAAACTACCTATGGTCCATGATTCTATAACATAGCAGTATATTGATTTCTTTTTTTATTTTATTTTTTTGCCCATTTTGGTGGTAGTAATCTCATATAATTTTAGTTTTGTTAAAATATTAACTAAATAAATAAATTAATCATTTTTTATCCACCTAAATTTTTTGAATAAATAATAGATTAATATAGTATCAAAACAAAAGTCCAGCTCCCATTTCACTGCACCCCCGTCTTCAACTGACGTCTCTAGGTCTACCTCCCCACCAACCTTGCCTTTCATGCTCATGTATCAAACATTTTCCTTCTCTCTCCGGGAAATCGAAAATTTTCTCTGATTTCCTGGGGGAAGTTGAAGGGAAAGTGGAGGGGTAGTTGGTGGATAAAAGGGGTACAAAGAATGTAATCTGTAGTTGGTGAATCGACGGCCAGCCTTGCTTCAAACCAGCCCACATAGGGTAAAGCTTGGGTGAAGCAAAACTTCCGGATGAAGCAAAGCTTCCGGAATTCCGGAAGCTTTGCTTCACCGTAGCATTGCTCGCCCACATATATGGATAATGTTTGGCAGTAGCAAAATTTCCGGAATTCTTCCGAAAATTTTGCTTGTGGATGGCATTTCTTATAATTATTCATAATTACAAGAAATGCCATCCACAAGCAAAATTTCCGGAAGAATTCCAGAAATTTTGCTACTGCGTAGCACTGCCCATCATCCAAGGGTAATGCTTGGGTGAAGCAAAGCTTCCGGAATTCATCCGGAAGTTTTGCTTCACCATGGCATAATTGTAATTATTAATAATTACAATTATGCCATGGTGAAGCAAAACTTCCGGATGAATTCCGGAAGCTTTGCTTCACCGTAGCATTGCTCTATCATCCAAATTTTGGCACGAAAACCATTTATGAGCTATTAGCTTTGATCTCTCCCTCTACTAGGTCCGCTGCCTAATCCTCTTTATGGTTTCTTTTGCAGCGACTGCAAAAGTAAAGAGAGATTTCTACTTCTTCTCTAACTTTTTTTTTTTTTTTTTTGTGAGGTACAAAAAATTGAGAAAAAGAAAAAGGAAACTCATTTTACGTAGGTGTTTATCAGAGGGACGATTAATAACAACCTAATAACCTCTCGTATAACCACATAATTGCTTGTTTAAGCGGTTGAAAAAAAATGCTAACCGCCTAGGGTGAGATGGTTAACTATTTTTGGATCAAGTAGGCACATGAGGTTAAAGGCAATAACCGCTAACCACAACCATTTGTACACTTCTAATTTTATGAAAATTAAATAAACTTTTTTAGTTAGATTAAAAATATTTCCCTACTATTATTTTTCGTCACATAAAAACATTGAAAGTTACAGAAAATATTTTTAAAAATCTTTTTGTGTCGAAACAAACAAAGCCTATCAAATTGTCTAAATATTTCTCAATTTTAATTAAATCTTCCCTTTTTATTCGTTAAAGACTCCCACTAGCTCCATCACTGTAACACCCCAAGTCCCATATTGGGAAGAAATGAATAGCTCACATAGAGTGGGTGGTTTATAAAGATACTCATGAGTGCTAAGTCTCATATTACCTAGTTACTAGATGAAATTGACACTTTATAAGGAATTCTAGGAAAGTTCCAAATTAACTAGTCATTTTAGGATGATAGTGCATATGTGGCTAGTGCTTTTCCCTAGGTCATTACAATGGTATCAAAGCCACATAGTGATGCTAGATCATGTAGTACTACAGCACCACATGACATGGCCTGACGAGGACGTTAAGGGTTTAAGGGAGGGAGTTTGTTTTTTGCGTTGTCAAATCTCAATTTTTTAAAAACACAATTTTCAAACGATTCATTTTCTACGCTTTGATTTAAAATCGCACTTTTTGTCTATAAAATCGCAATCTCAAACGCACCCTTAAACTACTACAATAGTTTTAATAAAATAGAACTCGTCAAAATTAGGATGCTTCCTTGACAATTTTTTAGTTGTTTTTTTTTTTTTTTTTTTTTTTTGACATGTCCACGTAAGAGAAGGATGAGAGATTCGAACTAGTGACCTCCGCTTTATGAGACGTGGTCCTTAGCAGATTGAGCTACCCCTTGGGGACTACATTTTTTGAGTTGTTGTGGTGGCTCCGAATGAGCTCTAATTATTTACATTACCTAGAATAAAAATAAAAACTTTGTTTGGTGTATATATATATATATATAACAAAATAACATTAAACATAAAATACGAGATTGGGGAACCAACAATTTTTTCTAATAAATTTGAAAAATGTTTATTTCAATCATTAATTTGTATTAAAAAGCCCTTCGCTGTTGCATGCACATATTTCAAATAATTATGAATCTAATTCATTAATTTGTGTGTTGACTTTTTCCTTAATTATGTGAAGTTGTTGATGAAATTAGAAGTGTGGAATCCTTGCAATTCTACTGGCACTATTAGATTGCGACAGATAACTTTTCTGAAGAAACAATGCTCGACCAAGGTGAATTTGGTGTCATTCACAAGGTGATTCGATATACACTTATGGAGAAGGGTACCATGCATATATCTGTCAAAACATGTTAATTTTCAAATCCCTTATGGTTACATGCATTTTGTTATTATATGTTAATAGGGTAATTAGCTCTCTAATGGACAAATTATAGTTGTAAAAAAAATTCTCAAAGAATTTTGAACAATGAGATTTAGAATTTAAAAATGAAGTCTTATTAGGGGCTAAACTCGAACATCGTAATCTAGTTAGGCTCCTAGGCTTCTCCTCCGGAAGGAAATGAAAGTCTTTTAATATATGAGTTCGTGCCAAATACAAGCCTTGATCAATTCCTTTTCGGTATGATTGTATTTTCCGTTTTATGTCATACTGTATTCATAAGGAGTAATGTAGAAATCATTTATTTTATCTCACAATACTGACGTGACATTCTTAATCAAACATTGTTAAAAATAAAAATAAAAAAATCCGAGTGTTGGTTGTGATTGACACATCAATATTGTAGGACAAATGTGAGATAAAAATTATGGTTTCTACTTTCTACCATTATTCATTCATAATATATCTTATTTGAGTGCACCTTCATATATTTTACATCCTTGAATCAAATTAAAGTTTCCTGGACATGTATCCAATCAAGCGTGAACATTTAGATTGGAGAAGGCGCTACAAGATCATAGGAGGCATTGCTCGAGTGATTCTTTACATTCACAAAAATTGTTAACTTCGTATTATTCATCATAATCTTAAGGCTAGCAATATTCTTTTAGATGTAGAAATGATTTTAATTTTAGATTTTTGCATTGTGAGACTATTTTTCACTACAAGAAATTTGATCATTAGCGGCCACATTATTAGCGGTCAGTGAATAGTGGCCGCTAATGATCATATTATTAGCGGCCAAACACAATTGGCCGCTAATAGTTGCCGCTATTTGTAAACTATTAGCGGCCAACTAATTGTGGCCGCTAAAAATGGACTCTAATACACAAAATATTAATATTAGCGTCGAAATTTGAGTCGCCACTAATAGTTTGGCGGGAAGTTGCAGGAAATTCCGAAAAACTATTAGTCGCCGCTAATAATAAAACTATTAGCGGCCAAAAAAGTGGCCGCTAATAATTGATTATTAGCGGCCACTTTTTTATATGGCCACTAATAATGGATTAGTAAGGGCCACTTACGTGGCTACTAATAATATTTTTACTTTTTACTTTTTTCGTTTTTTCATTTTTTTTTATTTTTTATTTTTATGTTTTCAAAATTTTCAGTTTTTTTTTTTTTTTGTTTTTCTTTAATTTTTTTTATTTGTTTGTAAAAAATAATTTCTTTTTTTTTCGAAAAATTGGTTTTTTTTTTTAAAAAAAAAAAAATAATAGAAAACTGGTTTTTCATTTGTTTTTTTTTTAAAAAAAAAAAATTATTTTCATAATTAATGCACTATGGTCAATTAGATGGTTTATCAATCATATTAATCAATCAAACCTTCATTGTGTGAAGTCTGATCAGTCAAACTCTATCACGATCGATCAAATGATTTATCGATCATATTGGTCTATCAAGATCAATCGATCATATTGATCGATCACGATCGTTGGGATGATTTATTAGTCCTATTTATTGATTAGGATCGATCGGATGATCTATCAGTCCTATTGATCGATCACGATTGATTGGATAATCTATCAATCCTATTGATCTATCAAGATCGGTAGAATGATCTATCAATCCTATTGATTGATCACAATTGATCGGATGATCTATTGGTCTTATTGATCGATCACGATCGATCGGATGATCTATCGATCCTATTGGTCTATCAAGATGAACACTAATACACAAAAATATTAATATTAGCGTCGAAATTTGGGTCGCCACTGATAACTTGGCGGGGAGTTGCGAAAAATTCCGGGAAATTATTAGCTACCAAAAAAGTGGCCGCTAATAATTGATTATTAGCGGCCAAAAAAGTGGCTGCTAATAATTGATTATTAGCGGCCACTTTTTTATATGGCCGCTAATAATATTTTTACCTTTTTTTTTTTTTATGTTTTCAAAATTTTCAGTTTTTTTTTTTTTTTTAAACAAATATTTTTCATTTTTTTTTCTTTAATTTTTTTAATTTGTTTGTAAAAAATATATTTTTTTTTTCGAAAAATTGGTTTTTTTTTTAAGTTAATTTTTGGTTTTTCTTTCAACTAAAAAAAAAAATCATTCTTTTTTCTTTTTCTTTTTTTTTAAATAAAAAATTTAATAGAAAACTATTTTTTCATTTGTTTTTTTTTTTAAATAAAAAATAAAAAAATTGTTTTCATAATTATCGATCATATTGGTCTATCAAGATCAATCGATCATATTGATCGATCACGATCGATTCGATGATGTATTGGCCCTATTTATTGATTAGGATCGATTGGATGATCTATCGGTCCGATTGATCGATCACGATCGATTGGATGATCTATCGATTCTATTGGTCTATCAAGAACGGTCGAATAATCTATCGATCCTATTGATTGATCACGATTGATCGGATAATCTATCGGTCATATTGATCGATCACGATCGATCGGTTGATCTATCGATCCTATTGGTCTATCAAGATGGACACAAATACACAAAAATATTAGTATTAGCGTTGGAATTTGGGTCACCGTTAATAACTTGACGGCCAAAAAATTTGAGAAATTCCGGAAAACTATTAGCGGCCAAAAAAGTGGCCGCTAATAATTGATTATTAGCGGCCACTTTTTTATATGGCCGCTAATAATATTTTTACTTCTTTTTTTAAAAAAAAAAATTTATGTTTTCAAAATTTTCAGTTTTTTTTTTTAAAAAAAATATCTTTTTCATTTTTATTTTTATTTTTTTGTTTTTCTTTAAATTTTTTAATTTGTTTGTAAAAAATAATTTATTTATTTTTTTTGAAAAATTGGTTTTTTTTTTCAAATAAAAAAATAAGTCAATTTTTTGTTTTTCTTTCAACTAAAAAAAAATTCATTCGTGTTTCTTTTTTTTGAAAAAAAATTAATAGAAAACTAGTTTTTCATCTGTTTTTCTTTTTAATTTTTTTTTTTTTTTTCATAATTAAACCACGACCGATCACATGATCATACCACGATCCATCACATTGATCGTATCACGAACCATCACATTGATCGTACCATGATCGATCACATAGATCGTACCATGATTCATCACATTGATCATACCACAATCGATCACATAGATTGAACATTACTGATCACATAGATCGTACCACGAACCATCACATAGATCGTACCACGAACCATCACATTGATTGTACCACGAACCATCACATTGATCGTACCACGATCGATCACATAGATCGTACCACGATCAATCACACAGATTGAACATGACCGATCACATTGATCGTACCACGACCGATCACATTGATCGTACCATGATCGATTACATTGGCCGTACCATGATCACACTACGATCGATCACATGATCGTACCACGATTGATTACACATGATCGTACCACAATTGATCACGCATGATCGTATCACGATCTATTACATAGATTGTATGATCATGTGTGATCGATAGTGGTACGATCTAAGTAATCGGTCATGGTACAATCTATGTGATGGAACGTGGTACGATCTATGTGATCAATCGTGGTATGATCATATGGTGGATCATGGTACGATCTATGTGATCGATCGTGGCACGATCTATGTGATCGATCGGATGGTCTATCATGATCGATCGAATGATCTATCATGATCGATCGGATGATTTATCGATTCCATGGATCTATCACAATCGATCGGATGATCTATCGATCCTATTGATCTATCATGATCGATCAGATTTTCTACCATGATTGATCAGATGACTTATCGATCCTATTGATCTATCATGATCAATCGGATGATCTATCAATCCTATTGATCTATCATGATAGATCGATCGGATGATCTACCATGATTGATCAGATGATATATCATGATCGATCACATGATATATCATGACCGATCAAATATCGGATCGATCCTATTGTACTAGTCCGATCGATCGTAGTGCAGTAGTTTGATCTAAGAGCTTTCACAACGGTCTAACTTGCGATTGATCATAATAAGTAGTAGTTCAATCGATCATGACACGATCACATGATCGATAAAATATCTGATTGATCAAAGTGTATTAATCCGATCAATCAAACATCCGATCGAACCTATTGCATCAGTCTGATTAATAATGATAGAGTCCGATCGATCAGACTTGACACAGTGAATGTTCGATCGAACGTCCAATCGATCATAGTGTAGTAGTTTGATCGATCATGATAGAATAATATGATCGATAGACTATCCGATCAATCATAATGCATTAATTAGTCCGATCGATCGTAATAGAGTTCGATCAATTATACTTATAAAAAGGAAGTACCGTATAATATATTTCATTTTAATATAGAAAATATATTAAAGGGAAATACTGAATAATATCAAGATAATATATTTCTTATTAATATAAGAAATATAGTCTTCTAACGTTGTACTTTTTTTTAAAAAAAAAAAAAACAAAAGTATTAATAGAATTTTTGTCATATAGCAAAAAAACATTTAGCTTTAAATTTTGTTTTTTTTTTTAAATTATATTTAATTGGAGCGTTTTTGGGAAAAAAACGACTCGAAATGGAGTCGTTTCTCCCAAACAATCTGTGCTTAAAAGCAATGACCATGCTAAATCTATCCTAAAGCAAACTGTCAAATACAAGAAGAACATCTCAAAGCAGAAGCTGCTGTCGGAGGAAAACACCATCGAAGACACACGCGCCACCATCGGACGATCCCCTGCAACAACCTAACACAAGAAACCTTTGGACACCACCAAACACGGCAAAAGAGATGAAACATGGCCAACACGTGCGACCCAAAGTGTGTAGAATACCCTTGCGCGTGTAGACCAGGCCCCCCAAGCCAAAGAGTTTCCCCAAAAAATAATAAAAAAAAATCTGAAAAAAAAAAAATAAAATAAATTTTACCCTTTATTTTTTTTATTTTCTTAGTTTTGGCCCCCCCAAAATTTTTTTCTCAATTTTGCCCCTCCAATGTTTGAAACCTGGCTCCGCCCCTGATCATCGCTGAGCTTTCCCGTCGTAGCAGGCAGCGGCTGAGTCAGAGGGTGGCCATAAGCAAGGCTGGGGGGCTCGTGTCAACTAAAGGGTGGCGGAATAGCGCAGATCTAACCTCAAAGATTGATAAAAAAAAATGAAGCACGGCCAAGCCTTTCCAGCAACGACATGAGCGGTAGACTCTCCATTTGGAACCTCTCTGGAATGTTTTCCTGCCAAAACCAAAGAAAACTAAAAGAAATTAAAAATCTACACAAACCTCCATCGTCCAAATGAGCTGTTTTAGTTAACGACTAAAATTAAAACATTAGGAGATATTACAAATTTGTTGGTGGTTAGAGCTAGGGAGATAAATTTAGTTTCCCCTACATTCTATTTTAGTTATAACGACGTTAAACCTACTGTGTGATTTACCTTCAACTTGTCCTTATTTGCAGAATTTCGGTTAACCAAGAATATTACACTGTTACTACTTAACTAAGGAAAACAATGCAAAAATAACATGATTTTGTAAATCTATTATTTATTATTGTTATTGAATATTTATTGAAATGATTATAGTGAATGTAAATTTATTTTATAATTATTATAAGTATTATATATATATATATATATATATATATATTATTGATAAATTGATAGAGCTTTTTTCCTCCAAACTTTGTCAAGTGTTCCTTCGTTCTCACATACTTTTCTAAAAGAATTTCCTCCAACTCTATTAATGCTTTTACTTTATTAATACTGTTGAAAAAACATATGGTTTTTTACATATCCGCGGATGAACACATGTTAATTTATAGGCTTGGTTAAAGAAAAATCCTTTTCTTTAATAATTATTATAAAAATTTTTATGTAGTAATAATTAGGTAAGGCATAAAGAAGGCCCTAATTATGTAGTGTCTTCAATTATAAGCCCAACCTAGTTGGGCCCTAATTATGGTTTCACTTAGCAAACCCTAATTTAGAATCTATCTACTAAAGGCTCGACCAAGCCATAATTTTGGGCCTGGCTTGGCAGGACAAGCCATAGGCCCGGCCAAACCATACCATCAACTAACAAAATAACCCTAATTAGGGCTATATTCGAGCCTAGTCGAATTGAGTATTGAATGTTCAAACTTAGTTCATTTAATTTTATTTCGAACACGAGTCGAATTCGAATTTATCATCGAACGAAATATTCTGTTCAAGCTGGGTTCGTTTAATTTTATTTCGAATATGAGTCGAGCTCGATCGTATCACGAGCTGCTCAATTAACTTATTCATTTCTTATATAAAGTAAATATCACGATTGTTTATATTTTCATAAATCCATATTAATCTTTAATTAATCAAGTCTTATTAAAATTTTATCATTTGAGTTCATTAAATAAATTAACTTGAATCTTAAATAATATAATCTCGAGTTTATATGCATGTATATAAATTTGTTATGCACATACACAAATTACATGTGTGCACACAAACACATATAAGCACACATACTCACAAACACACTTATGTACACACAAATCTATAAAATTAAACTCATAACAATAATTCAAGCTATATTTATCATATTAAGAAGATGATTCATTTTTACTTAAGATGTTCTTATTACAAAATTAAAATAATACTAAGAAAAAATTGTAAAAATGAAGTTATACGAGTTTATACAAGCTTATCCGAGTCGAGCCGAGTTTATACGAGTATGTCTCGTTTAATATTCGAACATATTATTGTGTTCACGAACGGTTCATTTATTATTCAAACTGAGACTGAATCGAGTTTAACCGAAACGAATCGAGCCGAGCTGACGAGTGGCCGAGCTCATCTTACACCCCTAACCCTAACGTATCATCATCATTCTAACCCAATAAATTAGAACGTTAATTCTACTCAAAACATTGAAGAAAAATGAGCAATTTCAAGCCCTCGTCATCATCAGCTCTCTCATAATTCTCAGACCAAAACCGAAATAAGTTATCCTGATTCGAAGATCATAATTGATATTTTATATTTTATAATTCAGAAATTATTCCGTTTAAGCTTGAAATCGTTTAAAAATCGTCACCAAGTGCGCGCCATGTCTGTTGAAGTAAATTATTTAGTCCATTCTAGATAAAAAATTGTATTGATCAATTACCTTGTAAATTGCACTATATATATCCACCTTGTCCAAGCTTGCTTGCTTCAGAACCATGGTCTACTTGCAAGGATTATTCCAATACTATGCTTGTACGTGCTTTCATTCGTAGCTTCATATGAGAAACAAGTCAACTATAATTAATGAATTAACGGACTAGGAATCGGAGAGATCCAATTAGTATAAAAATAAGAGTAAAATTATCTTTTTATGTTTTTATAGATAATTTTGTCCTTCCACTTAAACTAACCGGATTCTCTCCCGTTCATTTGAACCGGAGAGGATCCAAATGCCTATAAATTAATACTAGAAACTGAAATAAATTAACTTTTTAATGACACAAATGTCTAGAAATGTAACAAATTTCTGTTTGTTTTATTGGAATTCGATCACTTACGTATCCTCTCATATTGAACTATTTGCGACATTATACATGTGAAGTTAATTGTACGTGGAAGCATATATGAATCACTTTTGTGTGCATGCATGCATCATTCTGAATTTGTTATTAGTTTTGCAGACACGCAAAGCTTGACTTTTTGAGTAAACAAATTAAAGGACAGAAATTTTCTACAAACTAATTTATAGGAAATTTCATACAACCCACATATAAAAGTGACATCTGTCCTTTAAACATGTGGGAATCACATGTTTTTTTTTTATTAATGTTATTAAAAAGCATGAAAAAAACACAAGTTATTAAAACATGTATTTCTCACATGTTAAGGGACACATGTCAATCTCATATGTGAGTTGTATTAAATTTTTTACAAATCGGTTTGTAGAAAATTTCTGTCTCAAATTAAATAACAAAACTAAAATTAACTTACATCCGTCAGAATTCCTTAGCCTCTTCACACTGAAATAGATGCCCATGGAGATGCTTAAATAGAGAACCATGGAAGCCATTGTTAATTTATTTTAGGGTAATGCTTGTTTCTTAGTATCATTTTCATTTACCTTCACGATCTTTGCAAAGCTAAAGTTTTATTGAGTCATCTATTATTATTATTATTATTGGCCGGGTAAGAGTTCGATCAGCAGGGTTTTAAAAAATAATATATAATTAATCCTCTAGGCCTTACAGGTGACATACATATATATAGAATAATATTATATATTGGTGAAGAATACATGAACTAGGCACTGGGGTTACGTACTAATAGAAAAATTAATCATCGAGGAGGACAAAGAAAAAGGTCACGGATATATATTCAGATGCATTAACAATATATATATTTATTCTTCTTTATTTCGTTGTATCTAACAAATTTATAGTTTAATTAATATAATAGGGATTTGTTTTGTTCATTCACGATAACTATGACAACAATAATGAGTTCATTTCGGAATAATTCATATAGGAATTTTTCCTTTTTCTTTTTAACAATTTTCAAGTTTAATAACCCAAAGATCGATATAGTAGGTATAAGGTTACACTGTGCACGCGCGATGCACCATTTGACCATATCTGAAAAAAAAAAAAAAAAAAAAGGGGAAAGGAAAACTAATTAATGAGAGATGGAGAGAGGGAGAGCGAGAAGATGACCGTCGGTTTCACCGAACACCAAGCTTGACCTTCAGGCTTGAGCTAAACAAATTAAACGCTTGCCACGTCAACAAGGCCGTGTTTGGTATGAAGAAAAAAGAAATAAACCAATATTCGTCATCACAAATATAATAGTGATGACGAATATTGAAGATCTCTTGCTATCACCCGCTGTAAAAACCGAGTCGCGATTCTTGTATATCTTGGTTGATCTTCTGGGTGAGTGTGTGACGACCCGTTTTTTTTTTTTTTTTTTTTTTTTTTTTTTTTTTTTTTGAAAACGTACAAACGGATCTTCACAGTGGCACGACTACATGTCGCTCAGCCAACATATGGCACATGTCTCATAACATGCATCTGATAATCAGAGTTACATTTAACAGCGGAATATAGTAATCAATGTGTAGCAGAACACATATCATAAGCGAAAATACATCTAATATACAACAGTTAATTACAACCAGAGTCATTTACAAGTCTATCTATTTAAGGCTTATATAACATATTACACTAATTACATTCTAAAATATACGCTCAACAAATACATGTGCCACGTAGGACACGAGCCATAGATAAAATACCAAAAATGCGGACTACCCATGAGTCCGTGACTTATGACTGTCGCGATGTGCTCCAATCATAGTATCCCATACGCTATGTGGACGAGTCAATATCTATATCCGCAAAACCTGCAACCAAAGCATCAATGTCTGCACGGTTGCGGGGGTTGCCGCATCCGTATAGGTGGAATTATGAGCCCACCGCCTTAGCATAAATAAATACACTAAGACCTCAGAGGTATACTATTCACTGAGTTTTCGCAAAGAACCAACCTTTCTTTTCTAGTCATGCGTATACTATAACAGCCACCAATTTTATAAACTTTTGTTTGAAAACCCCCATAGCTGATATAGTAGACACTGACTAATAGAAAACATTTAAACCATACTACGCAGCTGAGTTTATACGTAGAAGTTCCATTGTTGGATACAACTACATACATCCTCACCTACTATATTACCTTTGATCTAGTAAGACTTAGAAAACAATGACATTTAAAACATGCAACCATCCGATATAAATATACATAAGTTCTTTTCCATTGAGACTCTTATGCATACTAATACGTCTAGCAAAACTACCATATATATAAAACATACAGCCATCCGATAGAAACATACATAAGCTCTTTTCCATTGAGATTCTTATGCATATTAATACGTCTAGCATAAAGTTACTATATATCAAAAACATGAAAACAATTCAATTATCATGAAACAAATGCTGTGCATGCGTGTCGTACGTTTGCCTAAGGGAATTGAACCCCGGTCTTATTCTTATCGTATGCCTAAGGGAATTGAACCCCGGTCTTGTTCGTATCGTATGCCTAAGGGAATTGAACCCCGGTCTTGTTCGTATCGTATGCCTAAGGGAATTGAACCCCTGTCTTGTTTGTGCCATGCTCAATGCTCGTGCTCAAATACTATACATTTAATTTCATAATCATGACTTTAACACATGCTTTCTTTACAAAACATAATCAATTCAACATGTCATTTATTTAACAATTTGCATAACTTAAATCTTTATACTCACTCTAAACTTACCAATCATATTCATAGTTCAAAACATCATCAATATTTCAATATACTCCAAAGTACTCAAATCATCCAAAACAATTCATAATCAACACACAGTTGGTTCAGGTTTGTAAAACAATATATATTTTGCAATTCATCACATATGAAAATAATACTTCTCAGTGAGTAGAATACTCACCTGGCTGCGCGGATATTAAGCACTAGGTCTCCTAGACACCACCATGCAATGCATTACTGTAAAAACAATACATTGCACATTATTGACAACTTCTAATATTGGACTCACATTTAGCTCCTAAATTGCTCAAGAGCTAATCCATGGAAAACCCATAGTATTTTAAGGGTTCCAAATGCCTACTCATAAATCCAAAACACTAATTAAAACTTAAACAATATTAATCTAAAGTATTCACTAAGGGTTAGATATTAACATCACTATTTAATTATTTACCCATAAAAATATATTAATTGCTAACCCATAATTAATTCCACTAACCCATACATTATTTTCACTAACACTTTTATAATAATCTTAGCCCTAAAATTATATTCACTAATCTTTAGATTATTTCTCGCTAACATTTTCTCAATATCATTAACTCTAATACTATGTTCATAAATCTTTTTACATCAATTACTAACATATTAGCATAATTTAATTATCTAAATTTTAATCACTTAAAACTCCCAAATTAATTTAACCCATCGAATTAAGGTTTCTAAAATTAACCCATGGTTTATGAAACACTAACTTAATCACCAAAAATATTAATCTCACTCATAAACACTAATATATCTAGAATAACATTAACCCATAACTTAGGGATTAAAGAAACTTACCTAAAAATTTACCAAAATAATACCCGGTGTTTGGGAATCTTTGCAAGCTCCAAATAACACAAAGCCTAAAGAAAACACTATATCAAGCTCATATTTTGCTAGATTTAATCAAAAATCTCAAAATATGAATTTAACTATTTACCTCAAAACGATCGGTAGAAACGTAGATCGGATTTCGTAAATCACGTTACCGAAGTCAGATTTGAGTTTGGACGGTTGGATCTTCATAGATCATAATTTTTGTATGAAAAATCATCTCCTTCCTATTTCTTTTTCTCTCGGGTCAGATGACCCCTTTCCATTTTTTTCTTCTTTTCTTTTTGAGACAGCAGAGGCGCATGGCCTCTGCTTTGGAAAGGCCATTTGGCCTTTCCATTATTTGAGAAGGGAGGTGCACGTGCACCTCTCTTCTTTTATTCTATTTTTTTTTTCTTCACCTTTTTGACTTTTCTTTTTATTTTATTTTATTATTTTAATGGCCATTTGGCCATAGCTTTCTTAATGGCGCCCTCTTTTATATATATATATATATATATATAATTTTATTTTCTAATTTCTTTTATTTTCAATTTTCTTTCCTAATTTCTTTTATAATTTCATTTTTATTCTATTTTCTTTTATAATTTCTTTTTCTTTTCTATTTCTTTAGACCTAAAAATATTCCTTTATATTTTTAGTGACACTAAATTAATTTAATAAATTATTTACTTAAATTTTATACTTTAATTATTAAATAATGTTTCGGACATTACAGAGTGTGACGCAGCAGCTAGTTGTACGGTTATAGAACTGGTAGATCTTAAACTTGATATTAGAGGTGGATCTAATGACTCTCCCACCTTGCTTAATTACCATTACAACAGAGTGGAATATTTTGAAAAGTCCCAACTAAGCAATTGTTGCAATCTAGCTCAGACAAATCACGTGTACACTGTACACGTGATCTTAAACATTATATGCAACCAAGCATATAATGTTTGGAACTTCGGTGGGGTTGCTTTTCCTACTGCAAACTTAAGATCAGGACCACCTACAGCAGCTTAACTTTATAGATTTTATACAAAAATCTATAAAATAATAATGTTTTATATATAAAACGCAGGCCCTCAAATCATTTTTACATCAATATTGTTATACAAAAGTGTGTACTAATGCATGTTGTGTACCAAACATTACTCGATACTTAATGGACTTCAATTAATTGAAAAAAAAAAAAAAAAAAAAAAAAAACTGTATCATTTCCTTCAAAGACTAAAAATAAAAATAGGAAAAAATATATTTTATCCTTATAAGTATATGACCGCTTTTGTGTTTGTTTTCCAAAGTTCAAAACTGATATTCTATTCCTACAAACTACCATGCAAACTGTGACAAATTGGTTTAAATGTTAAATTTGTCTATTCTTTTAGACCAAATGTTAGTCACGTGAGTCCTATGTGACTTTGAACAACCTAAACTCTCAACAATGCCTACAAGATCAAGTGTTAAAAAAATAACGAAAAAAAAAAAAGAAAAAAAAATGGAAAACTTCATTTATAGTTCTTGATTTTTCATCACTTTTGAAAAAATGTACTCAAAATTGACATCTTTTAAAGTCTGAGTACATTTTTTTCAAAAGTAATAAAAGATCCAGAGTTATAAGTACTTAAAACTTAAAAACTTAATATTTTTTTTTTAAAAAAAAAAAAAAAAAGATAAAGGAAAAGGGGTGACATCTTTCATTGTTACAATTTTTTTTTAAAATAATTTTTTAAGTTTTATATATTTATATTTTTTTATTCAGTGTAAGGGTGGGTGTTGGGTATATCGGTGTGGGAAACACCGTTTCTATAACGACCCACCCCAACGACACAATATTGTCCACTTTTGGCTCCCTCGAACCCGACTTCCCAGGAAATCATCTATCTTAATACTACTCTCGTAGAAGCACGCTTAACTGCGGAGTTCTGATGGGTTCATGGCTATCACGGTTTTAAAACGTGTTGTGTAAAAAATGATGTGAATATACATATAAGCATATACTTAGTTCCATACCTAGGTGATGTGAGACGTTATAATCACCCCATCTTGGGACCCAGCGTCCCCGCTGACAACCCTCATGGGATCTCCTCATTCTTGGCTTCCTAACGACTGCCCGTTAGCGACCTTCATGGGCTTGTGTACCCCTCATCTCAAGCTAGGCAATGGCTCTGATACTATTTGTAACGACTCACCTCAACGACACAATATTGTCCGCTTTTGGTTTCACCGTAATCGACTTCCCAGGAAGTCACCCATCCAGATATTACTCTCGCAGAAGCATGCTTAACTGCAGAGTTCTGATAGATTCATGACTTTAAAACGCGTTATGTCAATAAAGGTTCGAATATACATATAAACATATACCTATTCTCATACCCAAGCGATGTGGAACGTCACAATTTCCGACCGTAATCATCGGTAAAGTCGAGTAATTGTCTGAATTTTTCCCAAGAAACAATATTTTCAAAAATTTCTGAAAATTCGGCACATTATGATAAATCGGTAATTATCAGTCGGGTAAATCGGTGGAGTTCATTGAGTCCTTCAACAATGGTGGGAATCGGCATATAAGCTGCGCATCAATGAATTCCGAGCCGCTCACAATGGATACAAAAGGTCCTCCAACGTCTCTAGGCCTTCTGTGACTGCAATGAAACCATTCAGGTATGAGTGTGAGGCGTGAATGACGGGGAGGGACGATCTAGGGTTATGTTTAGTAGCAAATGATGTGGTTTGGAGAAAAAAAAAAAAAAAACTATATAGAGTACTAAAACGGCACTGTTTTGGTACTCGGGTCGGGTCGGGTTGGTAACCAACGAAAATCTATTTTTCATCGATTACCGACCGACATGAATTTTGGGAAAAATATTTATTCCGATTTTCGATTTTTTAATTAGACGGTAGGCGGTCGAAAACGGTTCGGTGGCGGTTGTTAGGTTTTCGGTAGTTGGTAATCGGATAATTTGCCCACCCTTAAATAAGTGTGACACTTGTTGCTATTTTATTGACGCTGATATGGCGCCTAATGAAATTTACAAAAAATTTAACGGAATTTGACTCCATAGAGTGATTTATAAATTAAGCCAATTATAAGGATCTTTGATTTAATTTTAATATCAAAATAAATAATTTATAATTTAGGCCAATTACAAAGACAAATGATACAACTTTATATTGGGGCTCACCCTCATCTGAGGGGTTGTTGTACAGTTGTTGTATTGATGTTGTAAATCTAGCATTTTTTATATATATATATTCTTCCTTCATTTTCAATAGAGTAGTGATTCACTACCACCTAAATATACAACTTTTTACCACCTTGTCTATGTGGCAAGGTGGTCCCCCACTTTAATTTATTTTTAAAAAATAAAAAAACTAAAAAAATAGTGGTGGACCACCTTACCACATAGGTAAGGTGGTGAAAAGTTGTATATTTAGGTGGCATTGAATCATTATTCTTTTCAATAATGACAGCTGGCCGGTTTGACACGCAGAAGACTATTCAAACCGGTAAGTTGAAGAGTTTTCAAAGTTGGAAATACGTACAATATACGGATGATCCAGACGTGAGTGATCCTTGAAGACTATACTCCCTAAACACTAATAAAAAAAAAGTATTTTCTAAAAAAAATAATTTACTCCCTAAACAAATGGAGTAGACTCAAAAGTTTCTTTAAGTCAACAAACGCGCAACGCTATTGGCTATCCATTTCCATTGCCAGAATTAAAGCTTTTCAGACTCGGAATTTTCAACATCGTGGACTTGGGTGCGTGGAATATGTATTGAACTTTAACCGATCAATAGATTCCATCGTTCCTGGAACCCATAACAATTTCCGGAACGATCTTCCCGACTAACGTACAACAGAGAGGAACAAGGAAGATGGGTTAATGTTGTTCAAGATTAGTTTTCATTTTCTGCTTCATTCTCTTATGCCCTGTTACTCTCACTTTTGCCCAGCAAGACGCTCACGTCTGCTCTGGTGGTAACTACACCAGTAACAGTAGCTACAGGGCAAACCTCAACAGCCTCCTGGCTTCCATCTCTTCCAACACCGAAATTGATTACGGATTTTACAATTTCTCCGCCGGAGAAAACCCAGACAGAGTAAACGTGATTGCACTTTGTAGAGGAGACATCTCTACGGACGACTGCCGTAGTTGTGTCAATAAGTCAAGTCACGATCTCTTACAGTATTGTCCCAACCAGAAGGAGGCAATCATATGGCCCGATAAATGTATGCTACGATACTCAAACAAATCCATATTTGGGGTTATGGAGGCTTCCCCTTTATATGCCTTTTACAACACCGCGAACGTCTCAGACGTAGAAGGGTTCAACCAGGTGCTAAGACCCTTGTTGGATGGACTAAGAGACTGCGCGGCATCAGGAAATTCTGCTCGCAAGTTTGCTGCGGGAAGCGCGGATGCCCCTGCCTTCCAAACAATGTATACACTTGTGGAGTGCACTCCGGATTTGGACAAGCTGGAATGCAACAACTGCCTGGGAACGGCTGCGGGATTTATTCCACAATGTTGTAATGGAAAGCAGGGAGGGAAATATGTGACACCCAGCTGTGATTTAAGTAAGGTACGAGGTATACACTTTCTATGACCCTGCAGCTGAGGCACCACCGCCATCCCCACCACCGGTACCACCGCTTTCACCTACACAAGGTATTGATGCTTCACGCCTTGGAAGTTACCTTATTTGTTTAATAACCTGCCAACAAATCTGACAATCAGTTCTATATGTCCCCTGCTTTTACCAATATCCATGACAATGTGATATTTCTTGGATGGTAAAATAGGTAGATTATTTTGTTTTGTTTTTGCACAGGGTTAATTATTTTCATAGAGAAACACATATAATAAACAAGGAGTTGGACCAATGTTTCAAAACACGTTTACTGTTTACAAGATTATGAATCTCTTTTGTTCACGAGGTGTTTGATCATATGTCACAGAATCAGTCTCTCTGAACAGCATACAATTATCTTAATACTTAATTTTGATCATAAAGTACTAGTATTAGACAATCAAATTTTATGATAAAAACCGTAGTAGATCTAAGAAAATCAGTTGACCGGCTGATTGAAAAAATAAATAGATGATATAAAGACAACCAAGGATAATGGCAGTCTTCAGAACTGAGGGGATTAATTGGGAGTCTGGGACAAAGAAGCTAAGTAAACATTCACGGAAGCTGGCAAACTTGAATGTAGTAGAAGTTCTCCCTTATGTTTGATTTAGAACTTGCATTTATCCTGAAAATTTAAAGGTATTCCGCATTCACTGCTAGGAACCTTCATCAAATACTGAATCCATCATCTCTAATGAGTGATAACAATATGACCCTTGCAAAAAGGGGTGCTTTTTGCAATAGTTGAGGATCCATGGCATCTCTTTTCTCTTGGCAGTAGATATGGAGAGCATTTAAATTTGGTCAAGATAGTGTTAAATGAATTAGAGTAATGCTATATACCATCCTTTTATTCCCTAAAATTGTTGTGACTTTTAAAATCAATTGTGATTTTAAATGAAGAATCCAAAATCAATTTGGATTTGGGTTTCCTAAACTTTAGATTGTACAAAGTCAACTGCTCTTGCTTGGACAGATAGATATATTTTGAAAATCCAGGACCACATGTTGGTCCCATAGATTTAATGATGAATTTGTTTATTTCTTGTATGGAGATCGACAAGAGATTGGTAAAAGATGAAAACCAAACATTTCTCTTAATTAAATTCTTTTAAAAGGAATAAGCTTTCGTTTTGTGAATCACTGAATTGGTTACCTCTAAAGGGCGTTGACAAGTACAGTAGGCAAATAAATAAATGAAGAATCCAAAATTTATTTAACTGATTATTCTCGAACAATGTAAAACCAATGGAGAGTGGTGCGAGAACTAAGCAGAAGAAGCACAACTTGTTCCTTTATCTTTGGAAAACTAACGTTGCCTTTACAAACTCTTTAAGAAAAAAGATCTAAAGATTTTGGGGAGACTCTCTCTGTGATTTTTGTACGTCTAATAGCTCAAGTATGATCCCGATGCATATTTCTTCAACTAAAAAGAAAGATCATAAAAAAAAAAACTTTTAATGCGAAGAGATTTATGGTTTTTGCAGGGCCAGGGAGCAAGAGCAACACATCCAGGACTCTCATCATTATAATTGTGCCAATTGTTGCGTTGGTTGTACTAATCATCTCTATCTGCATATATTTCAGAGTAAGGACGAGGCCAAGAGAGAAAATAGAAAGTAAGTAAAAGTTTGGTTTTGTTATTTATTATTCAAACAGTTACGCCTCGTGAATATCGCAGAGAAATTAACAAAGACTATTAGACAACGCATTTATAGGCCAAAGGGATATAGTTTTCCAGCATTTATCAGCATATAACGTAATACAGTTTCTGAAGGAAATACTTATTATGTAGGACGACGTTTTACATTTAGCTCCCCTCAAGTAAGGTTTGAATGAGAAAGTTCTGTCGAGAAGTGACTTAATAACAAACTGGAAATTATTACATATAATTAAGCACTGCTGTGTCATTTGGTATTTGGGGAAAAAAAAAATTATTTCAATAATTAGTATTGAAAAGCCCGATGCTTTTTTTTGCATACATTTTAGATTGTGTTAGTACTCCACTAAAATAATTATGGACCTAATTTATTCATTTGGGTGTTGACTTGTTCCTTATGTGAAGCTGTTGTTGAAATTAGTAGCGTGGAATCCTTGCAATTCGACTTTGGCACTATAAGAGTTGCGACAGATAACTTCTCTGAGGAAAACAAGCT
Source organism: Alnus rubra (assembly GCA_028654335.1). Taxonomy (NCBI): domain Eukaryota; kingdom Viridiplantae; phylum Streptophyta; class Magnoliopsida; order Fagales; family Betulaceae; genus Alnus; species Alnus rubra. The sequence continues at coordinate 249,213 of JAJPGS010000285.1, forward strand.
CGGCCAAGGTGGATTTGGTGCTGTTTACAAGGTGATTTTACATAATCTTATGGAGAAGGGTACCATCCATATATATGTCAAAACATTTTAATTTTCAAATCCCTTGTTAATTACATGCACTTCATTATTATATGTTAACAGGGTAGGCTCTCTGACGGACAAGTTATAGCTGTAAAAAGACTGTCAAAGAATTCTGGACAAGGCGATTTAGAATTTAAAAATGAGGTCTTATTAGTGGCTAAACTTCAACATCGCAATCTAGTTAGGCTCCTTGGCTTCTGCTTGGAAAGAAATGAAAGACTATTAATATATGAGTTTGTGCCAAATACTAGCCTTGATCACTTCCTTTTCGGTATGTTTGCACTTTTCTTTTATCTTAGATTGTTTTCATAATATATCTTTTAGGTTGACAACTTTGTTAAATACACTTCCACATATTTTACTTCATTGAATCATATAATTGCTTGGATATATGCAGATCCAAGTGTTTGCATTTGGATTGGGAAAGGCGCTACAAGATTATAGGAGGCATTGCCAAAGGAATTCTTTACCTTCATGAAGATTCTCGACTTCGTATTATTCATCGTGATCTGAAGGCTAGCAACATTCTTTTAGATGAACAAATGAATCCGAAAATCTCAGATTTTGGCATGGCAAGATTGTTTTTGCTGGATCAAACTCAAGGGAATACAAGTAAAATTGTTGGAACGTAGTAAGTATCTTAGGAGGGGAGAGATGTTTACTTTGTACCAAAGAAACAACATCAAAGATTTAACTAAGATTTAACGTGGTCCTAAAATCAAGGGAAACTACAATTTTAAAGATAGGGTTAATGGAAAGCTTTATTACCATATCCAAAATAACTAATATTATCAACGTTGACTTGCAGCGGATATATGGCTCCAGAGTATGCAATGCACGGATAATTCTCTGTAAAGTCTGATGTCTTTAGTTTCAGTGTATTAGTATTGGAAATGGTAAGTGGACAGAAGAACAATTGCTTCCGAAATGGAGAGAATGTGGAGGATCTTCGAAGCTATGTAAGTACCATCATATTTGGTTATATTTCCCTTGTCCTATATATTTGGTAAATTAACGCACGAGAATTATCATAATTAGAAAAGAACTTTTTGTATATTATGTTTTCCCATCTAAATCAATATTGTAGGCATGGAAAAATTGGAGAGAGGGGACTGCTTCAAATATTGTAGATCCAAGAATTAGGCTTGGCTTGACGACTGAAGTTATGAGATGCATCCATATTGGGTTACTATGTGTTCAAGAAAATGTAGCTGACAGACCAACCATGGCTTCCGTGGTTCTTATGCTTAATAGCTACTCCATCACTCTTCCAATACCATCACAACCTGCATTTTTTTTGCACAGTAACATTGACTCAGAGACAGCATTACGTTGGGAGCAAAGCACACAGGTTACAGAGTCAGATGAGAGATCTAAAGGCAACTCTGTCCAAGCCTCAGTGAATGAGGCTTCAATTACTGAGCTCTACCCACGCTAGTGCTTTACAGAAGCTACAATTAATACTATTTATTTTGTATTGTTAAACTACTATGGTCCATGATTCTATACCATAGTAGTATATTTAGTTCTTTTTTTTCTTTTTTTGCTCGTTTTGGTGGTAGTAATCTCATATATTTTAGTTTTGTTTGAATATTAATTAAATAAATGATTTAATCAGTTTTTATCCACTTAATTTTTTTTGGATAAATGATAGAATATATAATATAGTAGCAAAACAAAAGTCTAGTTCCCATTTCACTGCACCCCTGGTTTCAAGTTTCAACTGACTCTAGGTCTACCTCCCCACCAACCTTGCCTTTCATGCTCATGTATCAAACGTTTTCCTTCTCTCTCCGGGAAATCGAAAATTTTCTCTGATTTTCTGGGGGAAGTTGAATGGAAAGTGGAGGGGTAGTTGGTGGATAAAAGGGGTACAAAGAATGTAGTCTGTAGTTGGTGAATCGACTGCCAGCCTTGCTTCAAACCAGCCCTCATGTCATCCAAATTTTGGTAGGAAAACCATTTATGAGCTTTGATCTCTCCCTCTACTAGGCCCGCTGCCAAATCCTCTTTATGGTTTCTTTTGCAGCGACTGCAAAAGTAAAGAGAGATTTCTACTTCTCTACCCCCACTTTTTTTTTTTTTTTTTTTTTAGGGGGCGCGGGAAGCAAAAAATTGAGAAACATAAAAAGGAAAATCATTTTAGGTAGGTGGATAAGCAGGACGGTTATTAACAACCTAATAACCTCTTGTATAACCACATAATTGCTTTTGTAGGCGGTTGAAAAAAAATTGCTAACAGCCTAGGGCGAGATGGTTAATGATTTTAAAAGTAGGCACATGAGGTTAAAGGCAATAACGTTAACTGTAACCGTTTGTAAACTTCTAATTTTACGGAAATTAAATAAACTTTTTCGGTTAGACTAAAAATATTTTATGACTATTATTTTCCGTCACATTAAACACTAAAAATTACATAAAATCTTTTTATGTCGAAACAAACAGAGCCTATCAAACTGTCTAAATATTTCTCTATTTTAACTAAATATTCTTTTTTTATTCGTTAGAGGCTCCCACCAGCTCCATCACTGTAACACCCCAAGTCCTATATTTAGAAGAGATGAATGACTCACATAGAATGAGTGGTTTATAAAGATAATCATGAGTGCTAAGTTTCACATTACCTAGTTACTAGGTAAAACTGTTACTTTATAAAGGATTCTAGAAAAACTTCAAATTAACTAGTCATTTTGAAGAGATGAATGACTCACATAGAATGAGTGGTTTATAAAGATAATCATGAGTGCTAAGTCCCACATTACCTAGTTACTAGGTAAAACTGTTACTTTATAAAGGATTCTAGAAAAACTTCAAATTAACTAGTCATTTTGGAGTGATAGCGTAGATGTGACTAGCGTTTTTTCCTAGGTTATTATAATGGTATTAGAGCCACCTAGTAACGCTAGGTCATGCGGTACTGAAGCACGGCATGACGAGTAGGCTTGGCAATTCGGGTTCATGGGTTTGGTTCGTGTCAACCTGACCGGCCCGATTACATAAACGGGTCTGACACGAACCCGACCCGACTATTAATCGGGTTGTGACACGTGACCCGAACAAGACCCGATTAATAATCCCCAAACACGACCCGATAAACACGATTAATAATCGTGTAGCCCATTAACCTGACACGACCCGACATCAATTTCATAATTATATCAAGAAAAAATGAAATAGCATAGAAGAAATTGGGAAGTGGGAATAGACCTCCGGCCCCTCCTAATTCTTCTCAAAACTTGGAATTCATTAGGCAGTAGTCAATAAAAGTCTTTTAACAATTCACTATATCAAGTTATCAACTAATATCCACACATCCAGTAACTCATAAGTAAACAAATTATCCACAATTCCTGCTCAATACTTGAAGAAGCTCGTAGTTTTCTTTGTCCCCCATAGGTTGCGAGAAGAAACAACACACAGGGACATTGCTGCCACTCAGATCCTCCCCTCCATAATTCTCTAAACCATCTCTTCTCTACACAAATCTTGGTCATACTTTGAATATAGGATATTTTTTTCAAAAATAACAGAACATGGTAAAAAAAAAAAATCTAATTAACAAGCAGCAAACCGCGTGAGGCTCAGAGAAAGGAAAACAGACCGGTCGTGGCGTCATTCAGGAGGCGGAGGTGACCAAACCGCGTGAGGCTCAGCGAGATCGGCCGGATGGTGGGCGGCAACACTAACGGTGGTGGCCGGGTATTTGGTGGTGGGTAAGAGAGGGGCGAGGGAAAAGTTTGGCACAGAGAGAGGGGGAAAAGGCCGGATGGTTGGCGACACTGCTCCGTGGTGGCTGGGTATTTGGTGGTTGGTGGGAAAGGGGGGAGGGGAAAGTGAAACCGTAAAACTGAAACTTGAAAGTTTGAAACACTGAACTGAAACTCTGAAAGTCTGAAAGAGAAGACGAGAAGTGCGACTGTGCGGGCGGGCAGCTAGTGGCGGGCTATTGGGCTAAGGTTCCAACTTCCGTTCATTTCCCTATTTCTTTCTCGAGTGAATAAAATCACAGATTCACAAATCACAATTGGGCATTTCAGATTTTCGGGTTAGTTCTTTCTTCTTCTTTCTTATTTTTTTATTTTTAAATATTACCGGGTCAGAATCGTGTCCGGCAAATCAACCCGCGGGTTGACCCGCCAGACACGATTATAATTGGGTCAACCCGCCAGACACAATTATAATTGGGTCATAATCGGGTTGACCCGATTATGACCCGAACCCAATTATACTAAACCCAAACCCTATTTTCCCGTGTCGGGTTCGCGAGTCGTGTCAAAAATTGCCAACCCTAATGACGAGGGTGTCATGGGTTTAAGGGAGGGAGTTTGTAACACCCCAAGTCTCATATTGATAAAAGATGAATAGCTCACATAGAGTGAGTGGTTTATAAAGATACTCATGAGTGCTAAGTCTCACATTCCCTAGTTACTACGTGAAATTGACTCTTTATAAGGAATTCTAAGAAAGCTCTAAATTAACTAATATTTTTAGGATGATAGTACAGATGTGGCTAGTGCTTTTTCCTAAGTTGTTACAATGGTATCAGAGCCGGCCACCTAGTAATGCTAGGTTATGTGGTACTGAAACACCACAAGAAATGGCTTGATGAGGACGTCAGAGGTTTAAGAAGGGGAGTTTGTAACACCCCAAGTCCCATATTGGGAAGCGATGAATAGTTCACATAGAGTGAGTGATTTATAAAGATACTCATGAGTGCTAAGTCCCACATTGCCTAGTCATTTGGGGTAATAACGCAGATGTGGCTAATATTTTTTCCTTAGTCGTTATAATTTGGGATGGTTCGATCACTCCAAGCCAAAACCTAACCTTTTTTTTTTTTTTTTTCTTTTCTTTTATTTCCTTTTAATTTATTTATTTATTCCATTTTAGCCCTTGGGGGTAGCCAAACCCTCCCCAGCCATCCCCATAATTTTTTTTTTTTAATTTAATTTTCTTTATTTTTTTTTTAATTGAAAAATGACACGTGGCAGGATATTATAGGCATATTTCGACAAAATTGGTCTTTTTGAAACTTTTTGATAGTTTGGGAGGCCAAAGTCCAAAGGTTGGTAGTTTGAAGGGCTACTTCCAAAACGTCTAGTACGTAGTTTAGGAGGCTTAAATGTAATTTTCTTATTTTAAAATGTCCGATTTGAAAAAATGATTTTTCAAAATGCAATTAAGCGTTTGGCAAAATCGCAGGTTAATTTTTAAAATTATGCGTTTTAAAAAAAGCATTACATTGTCTACAATTTGAAAAAAAAAAAAAGTTTTCTATATTTTCAAATCACAATTCCCAACGATTCATTTTTTTCAATATTTGGTTTAAAATTGTACTTTTTGTCTACGAAATCGTAATCTCAAATGCATTCTTAGACTACTACGACAATTTTAATAAAAATAGAACTCGTCAAAATTAGGATGCTTCCTTGATTTTTTTGAGTTGTTGTGGTGGCTCCGAATGAGCTCTAATTATTTCATTACCTGAAATAAAAATAAAAATAAAAAATAAAAACTTAATTTGGTGTGTATATATATATATATATATATATATATATAACAAAATAAAATTAAACATAAAATACGAGATTGGCGAACCAACAATTTTTTCTAATAAATTTGGAAGCAAAAATAGAGAAACTAATTATATATTAGAAAAGATTGAATATATGTTTCAATTTAACATTAGATTTTTCGAGGACTTGAGAGTTTAGAGGCATTGAAAATGGCTCCACCATAAATCTAAAAGCCAGCCAACGAGCTCACCCTTCACAACAAAAAGCCTGTTATAATCTTCAAGGCCAAAACATTGCCATTTCAGGGAACACCTAGGCAATGGTTTTCTCAAGATTACTTTTGTTCCTCGATCTCTGCCATATTCCTACTCAGTGCACAGGCAAGTCGGGCAGAACCCTAGCTACCCCTTTCTGTTCAAATGACAAGGGTAACTACACTGCTAAAAGTATAACAAATTATGGGATCATAAGATGTTGTTCCCACTTCAACAATTGGGCTATCTTTTCCACTCATTAGAATATGAATGAATATTGATCTTATGTATTAGTTGGGCTATCTTTTCAACCCTCAGAATCTTCTAATGAGAACAATTTTATTATATGATTCTTGCACGGAGCGAGAGCAACAAATTTATGCACGACTGTCATCGTTATAATTGTGCCTACTGTTGCTTTTGTGCTACTAGTCATCCATCTCCTCCTGCTTATATTTCAAAGAGAGCAGGCCATGTCAGAAACTTGAAAGTAACTAAAATATTTTGTTTTGTTATTTATTATTCCAAAGGTTAGGCCTAGTGAATATCGCAGAGGCCAGGAAATGACAAATTAAGATGACACATATCATGTGAGTGATTGTTGTGTAGGAATTGTGTAATTGTTATTTTTTTATCGTTTCTCATGACGTATATATGGGAATAACATTCCGCTGCCATTACGAGTAGTATAGTACTACATACCATCTCATTTGATATTTGAAAAATGTTTATTTCAATCATTAAATTAGTATTAAAAAGCCCCTTGCTGTTGCATGCACATATTTCAAATAATTATGAATCTAATTCATTCATTTGAGTGTTGACTTGTTCCTTAATTATGTGAAGCTGTTGATGAAATTAGAAGTGTGGAATCATATATATATGTGTGTGTGTGTGTGTGATGAAATTAGAAGTGTGGAATCATATATATGTGTGTGTGTGTGTGTGAAAAGACTCAAAACATGTTAATTTTCAAAGTCCTTATGGTTACATGCATTTTGTTATTATATGTTAACAGGGTAAGCTCTCTCATAGACAAATTATAGTCGTAAAAAGATTCTCAAAGAATTTTGAACAATGAGATTTAGAATTTAAAAATGAGGTCTTATTAGTGGTTAAACTCGAACATTATAATTCAGTTAGGCTCTTTGGCTTCTCCTCTTAAAGGAAATGAAAGTCATATTGTATTTATAAGGAGTAATATTATAAATCATTTTTTTATCTTACAATGCTGACGTGATATTTTTAATCAGACATTGTTCGAAAAAAAAACTTCATGTGTTGGTTGGGATTGACACATCAATATTGTGAAACAATTGTGAGATAAAAATACAGTTTCATCTTTCTAACATTACTCATTCATAATATATCTTATTTGAGTGCACCTCCATATATTTTAATTTTTACATCATTGAATCAAAGTTTTCTGGACATGTAGATCCAATCAAGCGTGCACATTTAGATTGGGGGAGGCACTACAAGATCATAGGAGGCATTGCTTGAGTGATTCTTTACATTCACAAAAACTCTCGAATTCATATTATTCATCATGATCTTAAGGCTAACAATATTCTTTTAGATGCATAAATGAATTTAATTTCATATTTTGGCACTGCAAGACTTTTTTATTGGATCAAACTCAAGAAAATATGAGTAGAATTATTGGAACCTAGTAAGTATCCTAGGATGGGAGATCTGATGTTTACCTTGTACCCAAGAAACAACATCAAAGTTCTAACTAAGACTTAACTTGTTTCGAATATCAAGGGAAACTATCAAATTTGAAGATAAGTATGGAAAGCTCTATTATCATATCCAAATTGATCTAATATTATTGATGTTGACAATGCAGCAAATATACAACTTCAGAATATGGAATGCATGGAAAATTCTCTGTAAAGTTTGATGTCTTTTGTTTTCGTGTATTAATATTGGAATAGTGAGTGGAAAGTACAAATGCTTCCAAAATAGAGAGAATGTGAGGATCTTCTAAGTTATATTAGTACAATCATACTTGGGTACATTATCATAATAAAAGAAATTTCTGTCTTATATTATGTTTGCCCATCTAAATCATGTATTGTAGGTGTGAAAAAACTGGAGAGCGGGGACTGCTTTATATTGTAAATGCAACAATAAGGTCGGACTCGGCAACTGAAATTATGAGATGCATTCACATTGGGTTACTATGTGTTCAAGAAAATGTAGCTGACAGACCAACCATGGCTTCAGAGGTTCTCATGCTTAATAGCTACTCCATCACTCTTCCAATACCCTCATAGCATGAATTTTTTTATGCACAACAACATTGACTCCGAGAGAACACCCCGATGATAGCAAAGCACAGGGGTTATAGAGTAAGATGAGATATCTAAAGACAACTTTGTCCAAGCCTCAACAAATGAAGTTTTAATTGTTGAGCTCTACTTGCGCCAGTGCTTTGTTGAAGCTTCAGTTAACGGTGTTTATTTTGAAATAATTGAATGAGATGAAAGAGATAGTTATCAATCGCTACCGAGCTTCTCCTAATTTTTTCTTAAATTTAGGGGAATCAAATTATTTTTAGTTTTCCTACTCAAATAAACTTAACGATAGCTTCTCATATCCTTTCGCAATACTATTTAGATATTCTTTCAAGTAAATTAAAAAAGAGAAAGTCATTTAAATATTATTTCAATTGAACACTAAAGGGAAGAGAGGAAAAAGATAAGAAAGAAAGCCTTTTTATACTAAAGTAATGTTTAAGGGAAGCAAAAGTGCTAAGTTATCTTAATCTAGGAAATAATAACAGAGTCAATTGCACATAGTTTTTTTATAAAATTTTCCAAAATTTAAAAAATTAAATTAAATTTAAGAAAGCCGTGGCTAATACTCAAAATCAATGGCCTTGTAACTTATGCTCCGTTTGTTTCAGAGTAAAATGGTTTCTAGAAAATGATTTCAGCATTTTTCAGTATTTGGTGGGGGCGAAAATAATAGTCAATCGGAAAATGATTTCTATTTAACAAAAAAATGCTTAGTAAATTTCGAAAAATGAATTACATTTTTTAAAAGTGTAAATCATTTTCCTCAGATGGCAGACGCATTCGACCCGACCCTCTTTTAAATCACGCAGTTGACCTTTACATTCAAGCAGTCGATCACTACCGGAATCTTGCTGGTGCTGGAATATGACAACGTCCGGTCACTATCGATGAATTCTGGCTACCGAAATCCGGTCGGCCCAGATTCCTACGACCAGAATGGTCGAATTCCAGCCATCTGGCCAACACGTCCAAATCCCAACCAGCTGGTCAGATTTGGCCAAAACAGCCGGATTCCAGTCGTTATGGTAAGATTCCGGCCAACCCAGATTCTGACGAAATTGTCTAGATTTCGGCCTTTATCCCGAATTCCGGAAATAGTAGCCGAAATTCTGCCGGTCAGCGACAGAATCTCGTTACCGGCAATTTTTATATTATTTTACATTAATATTTATATGTTGTGAATTAAAAATTGATTTTTATAAGTTAATATGATTTAAAGAAAATATAAAAAATATATTTGTAATTTTTCGTTTATGCCAAACATCAAAAAATAATTTTTTAAAAAATGACTTTCCTAAGATTATTTTATGACAAAAATCATTTTATATTGGTAGAAAGAAACGGAGTTAATGGTAATTGTCTTGTTGATGTATGATGGATGAGCTTTATTTTAGTTTGAAACAAAAGTATAAATAGTTTTGAATATTTGAGTGGTTCTAGAGCGTCAAACCAGCCAGCTTTCATTATTGAAAGAAGAATATATGAAGGGACAGTAGCTAGCGTCCATGCTAAACTGCCCGCCATCAAGGCGATAGCCGGTGATCGATGTCTCATAAGGAAATCTCCTGAAAGACGAAAAATAAAAATATAAGAATAGGTAAATGTTATTTTGCATTCTTTTAACATTTTTGCAACATACAGATACCTCGGCATTAATAAAAAATTAAAATTAAAATTAATAAACAAATAATATAATAATAGTTAGGTGAGAAATAATTATTCTATATTTCTCGGCATTTTTACAACATATTCGATTAGTTAACGTAACATGCTCAATCCACTTTCGACTTGCGATGGAGTTTTTCTTATCATTAAGGAAATAGTTTTAATTGTTTGAGTTTTCAGTGATGTGTCTTATTCAGAAATTTGTCTGATTTTTCTGTAATGTTAGGTTGGTGAAGGTGAAAATAGTACTCTAATTTTTATCTGAATAAATTTTTTTAGAAACGATTATTTTAATGAATAGAGAGGAAATATAGATAAACTATTGGACAAACATTTTGGAAAGTGTTTACCTAAACTATAAAACTTGAGTTTTAGTCCCATTTTACATCGAAATATAAATAAGTAATTGGAGATACTATCACAATGGAGAATTATAAATTGCATCTTCGTTGAAGGATAAGAGTAAAAAAAAAGAAAAAAAAAAAGTAAATTATTATACCTTTGCACCTTAATTAAATTATAGAATAATTAATAATTTCTTCTAAAATTTTAAATTTGAACAATCATCAATTCCATATTTGAGGAATTAATTGCGTTAACCCCCACCTTTAATATTTTTCTAATTTTCGTCATATTTAATTTTAATTTCACATACTTATCATGTGATCTTAGAAAAACTAAAGCATAACATATATATTAAGAAAATTTAATTACAGAGAATATTACAACGACTTAATATTATTAATGGTTGATTACTTATAATTAAATTTTATAGGGACACTGCAAATGTGTTATATTTTAGAATTGAAAAAAGATATTTACAAAAAAAAAAAAAAAAAAAGAAGCTCCTTTATTTTTTTTTTTCGCAATATTATATATATATATATATAAAGCTTTATAGTAAAATAATTTTTTTAAAAAAAAATTTATATACCATAATTCTATTTAACATTTATTCAACGATACAAACGTAGCACTTCCAAGTCCCACCTAACATGTACCAATTCCACAATTCTTAGCATATTTTAAATGCTGGAAGCCTGGAACATGTGTCTGCACTCTATTTTGGTTTGGGGAGTGGTGACACTAATCAATATTCTTCTTTCATTTTTTATTTTTTATTTTTGAGAGGCACGCTAATCAATATTCAGATTGCTGAAATACCCCTGAAAGTTTTTTTTGTTTTTTTTCGTTGTTGAGATGAAATTAAGAGAATTTGCAAAATAATTGTGGAAAGCTCTATTAATTAAATAAGACCGAAACAATAAATGGCTCTAGACTCTAGAGTATGCGATCCATGGACAGTTGGACACTCTTCTTATTAAGTCCAATCCCATTATTTTCAGTGTTTTGGTTTTGGAGATCGATGGTGTATGAGTAGAAAAAGAGACTTGCTCCTTCCTCAAAAATTATAATTAAATTTGTTTCATGGGTGTTGGTACAATTTTTGATTTGATGATGTATCTTCTTTGAAGGTGCCCTTTACGCAATTTGCAAGATAAAATAATTTTAAAAATTACATTAATTTTAAGAGAGTAAAAACTAATTTGTAGGCCCTTGCGTTACTCGAGATAATGGGAAAAGAAAATAGGAGTAAATTATGGTAATTCTTCTAATTTTTTAACCTCTTTACTTTCTTCCGTTTGACTAGCAAGGTCTATGTGTAGGCCGGTGCATGATACATACCAAAGACTTCAGTAAAAGGCTCCTCCTTTCAAGTTTTCTGTGTGAAATAATGCGAGTGTCAAAAAATCTTCTTTCATTCTTGGCAAGAAATTGAAGTTTCATTTAGTTGGTCACTAAGAGTACATTATTAGCAACAACTTGGTCAGATTGTTAACGCTACACTAATAGCTAGGAGGAGTTGCTATTTCCTCTCTGAGAGAGTCGGATTATTGACGATGAAGCGTTTGTTCCTAACACTTCGAAAAAAATAGCTTCTCAAGCCCTTTTTTTAAAAAAAAAAACCATTTTCAAAACAGCTCTAACTATAGAGTTGGTAAATCTCGTCTTGAGCCGTTTTGGACTACAACAGTTCAAACCGGTTAGAGTCATTTTGGTAAAAACGGCTCTAACTGGGTAGAGTCATCTTGGTCAAAATGACACTAATCGGTTATTGGTCAAAATGACTCTACCTAGTTAATGTCATTTCCTTAAAACGGGTCTGCTCTAAGTAGAGCCATTTTAGTGATAGAACATCTCAAAATAATAATAATAAAACCATTATTTTCGTTTTAGGGTCTACTTTAAACAATTTTTTTTAAAAAAAATAAATAAATAATAATTTAGTTTCCTAAAACACCCGATTCAAAAATCACTCAAAAATCACTACAAAGAAATTGCCCAAAACCAACTTGCACAACTTCTAAACCAGAGTTTATCTTATTTTATTTCCTTATTAGAATTAAGATTTTATTTTCTTTACTTACTAGGATTAGATTTGTTTTATTTATTTATTTTCTTTATTAGGATTAGATTTACTTTTACTACTAGAATAAGGTTTACTATTGTTACTAGAATAAGGTTTACTATTACTATTATGATTATGATTACCTTCTCTACAAGTATTTCTCTTCTATAAATAGGCTTGCTTATTGTGTAAAACTCAATCAATTGCATTGTTATGAAATTAGAGAATTCTCTCTCAAATACTCTGTGGAATTTTGTATTTCTTTTAACCAGCGGGCTTGTTTTATCTTTTTGGGGTAAAAACGAAGACGCTTCTCCTTTTAGAATCAAAGACGTTGCTCTTTAATTAGTTACCTTAATCTTCCACTACGCCAAACATCCTGCCACTATTATGTGAACAACGTCAAAGAAACTTAATTATAATTTGGAAACCCACAAAACAAATCAGTTGAAAATGTAATAAAGCCACAACTTTATTCAAAAGACAATAATGAACAATACAAAAAAAAAAACCCAACAAAAGTTTCAAACAAAGAAGAAAACAAATCATTAATAATACAAAAGATAAACTTTTTCTTACCTCAAGAATTGGATCCAAGAAGAACCAATCCCATGCCAGTCAAATAGACACGCACGCAAACACAGAACAGGATCTTTGAGAAACATAAAGAAACAGAACCTTCGAGAACCTCCGAGAACAACAAAGAGACTGCCAAGAAAACTAGAAGGATCCTAAATTAGATGAACAACCTAGAAACTCCAAAATCCAAGAGAGAGAGTGAGAGAGCTAGAGAGAGATAGAGATAGAGGGAGAGAGGATTTACCAGTGGTTGACGCAGAGCGGCAATCGGCGGTGTCTAAGAGAGAGAGAGGGAGAGAGAATTCATCTAGAGAGAGAGTAAAGAAATACAGATCGGTGCGGGACATTTAAAAAAAAAATCAAATTTTTGAGATTTGGCACACGCCCCCCAATCACTTATTTTTATTTTTAATTAATTTTTTTGATTAAAAATTTTATATATACATACTAAATAAGCATTACATATTAATTATAATATATTGATAATAGTATTTATATAGTATGTTAAACTAACATATTAATTAGTTATTACTTCTTAGTATATAGCATATATTATATAGTTAGTATATAATTGGTATATATATATATATATATATATATATATATATATATATATATATATATATATATAAATACAAATATATCACATTACTCGTGATTAACCATTATATATATATATATATTATAGTTACTTAGTTATATAAAATATATTAGACTTACTACTTGCTCACATTATAATTACTTAGTTAGAATTGATCGGATGGTCTATTGATCATATTATTCTATCATGATCGATCGGACTACTACAGTAGGATCGATCGGACGTTCGATCGAATCTTCACTGTGTCAAGTCTGATCGATCGAACTCTATCATGATTAATCAGACTAATGCAATAGATTCGATCAGATGTTTGATTGATCGAACTCTATCACGATTGATCAGACTAATGCACTAAGATTGATTGAATGTTCGATCGATCAGAGTAACATACTTAAATCGATTAGATTTTCTATCGATCCTATGTTCCTATCATGATCGATATGACTAATACTTAGGATCAATCGCCCATTAGATCGAACTTTCACTATGTCAAGTTTAATTGATCGAACACTATCACGATCGATCATACTAATGCATTAGGATTGATTGGATGTTAATCGATCAAAGTAATACATTTGGATCGATCAGATCTTCTATCGATCCTATGATCCTATCATGATCGATATGACTAGTACTTAAGATCAATCGCCCGTTAGATCGAACTTTCATTGTGTTAAGTTTGATTGATCAAACTTTATCACGATCGATCAGACTAATGCACTAACTAGGATTAATTGGATATTCAATCGATCAGAGTCATACACTTGGATCGATCAGATCTTCTATCGATCCTATGATCTTATCATGATTAATAGGACTAGTACTTAGGATCAATCGCCCGTTAGATTGAATTTTCACTGTGTCAAGTTTAATTGATCGAACACTATTACGATCGATCAATTAAACTAATGCACTAAGATTGATTGGATGTTCGATCGATCAAAGTAACACACTTAGATCGATCAGATCTTCTATCGATCTTATGATCCTATCATGATCGATAGGACTAGTACTTAGGATCAATCGCCCGTTAGATTGGACTTTCACTGTGTCAAGTTTAATTGATCGAATACTATCACGATCGATTAGACTAATGCACTATGATTGATTGGATATTTGATCAATCAGAGTAATACACTTGGATCGATCAGATCTTTTATCGATCCTAAAATCCTATCATGATCGATAGGACTAGTACTTATGATCAATCACCCGTTGGATGTTCGATCGATCAAAGTAATACACTTGGATCGATTAGATCTTCTATCAATTATATGATCCTATCATAATCGATATGACTAGTACTTAGGATCAATCGCCCGTTAGATTGAACTTTTATTGTGTCAAGTTTAATTGATCGAACACTATCACAATCGATCAAACTAATACACTAACTAGGATTAATTCGATGTTCGTCGATCAGATCTTTTATCGATCCTATGATCTTATCATGATCAATAGGACTAGTACTTAAGATCAATCGCCCGTTAGATCGAACTTTCCCTGTGTCAAGTTTGACTGATTGAACTCTATTACAATTGATCAGACTAATGTACTAACTAGGATTAATTGGATGTTTAATTAATTAAAGTAATACACTTGGATCGATAAGATCTTCTATCGATCATATGATCTGATCGATCGGACTAGTACTTAGGATCAATCGCTCGTTAGATCGAATATTTATTGTGTCAAGTTTGATTGATCGAACATTCGTATCACAATAGATAGGACCGATGCACTACGATGGTCTCTTTTTTAAAAAAAAAAAAAAAAAAAAAAAGTCTCTAATTTGAGACTTTTTTTTTTTGTTAAAACAGTTCCAATTAAAGTCGTTTTAACAAAAACGGCTCAAAAACCTTTTTTTTTTTTTTTTTTGGTAGTGTAAAAGTGTTCTCTTAATAATAATTTTCTTAGAAATATATGTGAATTAATTATATGTTTTTCACTAAAAAAACAAAACTATGTAGGAGGGTCTCTAGGGAGTTGAAGTTGTGATAGGAGGAACTCAATTTTCTGCTCCATCTGTCTCTGCTTGGCCTCCATTTCTTGCAGCTGCTGTGCTTGTTGTCTTTTCATGGAGTTCACTTCCTCCTGCATCTCTTTACGCACAGAGCTTATATTCTCTCGCTGTCGGTTGACCTTTCTCTCTGCCTCTTCACACCTCCGCTTATACTCATCCAACTCACTACGTACTGAGCTGACTCATGAGCTGGGATGAGCTTGATGAAGAGGACGAGGAAGGTATCATAGAGTGTCGCAACCCTCTCAGGGACCTTAACCTCTTTCTCAAGAGTTGACTGACTGAATCATCACTCTCCGAGAATTCATCGGGCATAGGGAGATCAGATATAAGCTCTTGGATCTTCATAGATTGCACAAACAAAGTCATGAAAATTTGTTGCATAATTTGTTTAGTTAAATTCAAAAAGTAAATAAAGATTTAACAAATTATTATTGTGTAGAAATTGAATAAATTGCCTACCTATTTTCTTCTTCTTTAATATTGGGAGTGACAAAAGATCCATCTTTCTTCTTCCGCATGCTACTTAGCTTCTTCCTAATGATCTGAGTGTACCTCTATATCATTATAAACCCAATTAAAAAACATTACATGCTATATATAAAGAAATTAATAGTTAAGAAAATAGGAACATATATACATCAATACATATTATTTTGTGGAAAGCACATTTATCCCCCTCTAACTATTTACCAACAAATTTGTAATGTCCTTTTCAAATTTTTAGTTTTTGCTGTCTCCTCCAATTTATCATTGGGGTTTTAATATCCCACTTCCACGCCAAAAATACAAAAAATAAAAAATAAATAGTCCTAATAAAAATTCTAAAAAAATTTAAAAAAATAAAATTATTTCTTACTTTTTTTTTCTTTTTTTTTTTTTTCTTTTTCTTTTTTTTTTTTTTTGTCTTCTAGGTCTTTCTGAATTTTTATCATTTTTATATATTTTTTTAAAAAATTTGTTTATTAAGGATATTTTTGTTATTTTGGGTTCCGAAAGGGAAACGACTTGAACCTCAATGGTAGATTAAGAAGAACGTACATTACAAAAATTAAAACACTAGGAAATATTACAAATGTGTTGGTGGCATGGTTAGATCGAGGGAGATAAATTAATTTAGTTTCCCCTACTATTTTAGTTAACGACTTTGAACCCACTATGTGATTTACCTTCAACTTGTCCATATTTGCAGAATTGTGGTTAACCAAGATTCAAGAATATTACACTGTTACTACTTAACCAAGGAAAACAATGCAAAAATAACATGATTTTGAAAATCTATTATTTGTTATTGTTATTGAAATGATTATAGTGAATGTAAATTTATTTTATAATTATTATAAGTATTTGATATAATTTTTTATTGATAAATTGATAGAGCTTTTTTCCTTCAAACTTAGTTGGAAGAACTTTTTCCAACCGGGTCGGTCTATAAAATTATCACGTGTTCTTTAGTTCTCAAATTTTTTTTAATAAAATTTCTTTTAATTATATTAATGTTATTGAAAAAGCATGTTTTTTTTTTTTTTTAACATACTCGAGGAACACGTGTCAATTTATAGACTTGGTTGAAGAAAAATCATTTCCATTAATAATTATTATAAACTTTTTTATATAGTAATAATTAGGTAGGACATATAGAAGTCCCTTATTATGTAGTGTCATCAATTATAATCCCGACCTAGTGAGGGACTAATTATGGTTTCACTTGTCAAACCCTTCTTTAGGATCTAACCAAGCCATAATTTTGGGCCTGGCTTGGCAGGACCAGCCATAGGCCCGGGCCAAACCATTCTCATCATCACCACCAACTAACAAAATTAGAACCCTAATGTATTATCATCATCATTGTAACCTAACAAATTGGAACGTTAATTCTACTCAAAACATTGAAGAAAAATGAGCAATTTCAAGCCCTCGTCATCATCAGTGCTCTCATAATTCTCAGACCAAAACCGAAATAAATTATCCTGATTCGAAGATAATCATTGATATTTTATATTTTATAATTCAGAAATTATTCCGTTTAAGCTTGAAATTATTTAAAAATCGTCACTAATTAAGTGCCATGTCTGTTGAAGTAAATTAATTAGTACTATTCTAGATAAAAATTATATTGATCAATTACATTGTAAATCGCACTATGTCCACCTTGCCCAAGCTTTTTATTTGCTTCAGAACCATGGTCAACTTGCAAGGATTCTAATTCTATGCTTTTACTTTCATTCGTAGCTTCGCATGATCGAGAAACAAGTCAACTCTAATTAATGAATTAAAATAGTTATATATTTTAAAATATGTGCATACAACAGCAGTACTGGACTCAACAATTAATACTAGAGAGTAGAGACCGAAATAAATTAACTTTTTAATGAAATATACGTATAGAGAGAGAAATGCTACATGTACTTATAAATCTTTACAAAATGAGATTTACACACTGAGGTGGAGTCTATGTGGCATTTTGACGCCATTTTTGGTCTTTTTTTTTTTTTTTTTTTTAAATATATATATATATATATATATTCATTGTTCTTTTTAGAAAGCACTGAACCTCTCTGTCGCTAGATCTCTGTGGCCGTAGCCGTTCTCCCCTCTCGCTAGCCCAACAAATCCAGCACGCCAGCCATTCTCCCTTTCACCGGCCGTTATCGCCTCTCCCGGCCATTCTCCCCTCTCCCGAGCTCCAGTCGCGGCCGTCCATGGCCTTTGGGAATGGACACACCTCGAATCTGAAGCCCCCCACGGGTGGATTGCCAACCCGATCCCCTCGCCCTTTACCATCTCTGTCGGCGCTTTCACCGAAGAGGGTGGTCGATGCACGCGACAAGGCCAGCTCGGTGGATGGTGGCAAGGCACAGATCGACAACGTGGGCATTTGCAGTGCTACAGGCGTCCTTTGCCGTGGGTCAACGCCATAGGGAGGCGGCGCGGAGGTTGGTAGCTCCGCGATCTGGCTGATGCCGGTGCAGTGGTGCTTTGGATTTGGATTTTCGATTGGGGGGTTTGTTTATGGGTATTTGAGTGGATGGGTATTTTGGCAGTTGCAATTTGCTGTCTTTTGGTGGGTTAGGTGCCTGGGTCTTCCGATGGGGTTGGTTTCTTGCAATAGGCTGGACAGTGGTAGTGGGAGGATGGAGATGGTGGGCTTTCGGCCGGTGTGCTTAGTTCAACCAGACTCCATCCTACTTGTCTATGTTTTTTAATTGATGAAACACCAATTTTACTTGGAATCCTACGTGTCTAAGTTTTTTAATTGAGAAAATGCTACGTTGACTCCATCTCAATTTGTAAGCCTCTCTTTGTAAAGATTTCTAAGTACGTCTAGCATTTCTCGTCTCGAAATATAACAAATTTCTGTTTGTTTTATTGAAGAGAATAACTTCTATTCGGTGGTGGCAAAAACCACCACCTTTTTGCCCACCAATAGCAAGTTGACATATCAACATGAAACAAAAAAAAACACAAAAATGAAAGTGTATGCAAAATCACCGGATCATTCTCCTTCCTTCACTCTTTTAATCTTTAGAAAAAAAAAAAAAAAAAAAAAAAAAAAAAAAAAAAAAAAACCAAAAATCCTCCTCCCAGCCACTGCCCTACGCGGCCACGCCGGACCTCGAGCTCGGCGGCAACTCCACGGCTGGATCGGCGACTCCACGGCGTCGGAACTTGAAGGAGAAGACAAACGTGGTGGGTAGTCCCTGTACGGGAAGGAGAAGACGAACTTCTTGGACCCAAAGTTGGCCTGGCTGGTGTTCCGACCCGGTCGGTGGCAGCGGGTCCGTGGTCTGGCCTGGGTGGTGCCGGCGGCGTCCGGCCTGGCTGTGGCGGAATGCTACTTAGGCAGGGGTGGTCTCTTTCAATTTTTGAGTTTTTTTTCTTGAAATGACGTGTCAAGATGTAATTGGTGGGCAGAAAACAAGGGTTTTCTGCCATGGCGTGATAGAAGGGGCTCTCTTTATTTGAAGTCACTTATCCTCTCATATTGAACTATTTGCTATGTGAAGTTATATTATCCTAATAAATATTGGACAAAATTGTGCTCACCATATCAACGGAATCTTTCATTCCCTAAATTGTGCTTGTTACTAATTAATTATGGAAGCATATATGAATTACTTTTGTGTGCATTGTGAAAAGTTTATGGGCATATGTATTGATACTCTCAAAAGATACTATAAGAAGAAAGAGACATTATGACTTTTAAAATGTACAGATAAAGAAAATGTTAATGATGCATGTGGACACTTTAACATGCATCGTTCTAAATTTGTTATTAGTTTTGTGAGATACGCAAAGCCTGACTTTTTGAATAACAAATAACAAAACCAAAATTAACTTACTTCCGTCATTATTCCTTAGCCTCTTCACACTGAAATAGACGCCCATGGAGATGCTTAGTACCATGGAAGCTATTAGCACAAATATAATATTGATGACGAATATTGACAATCTCTTGCTATCGACCGCTGCAAAAACTCTATATTAATGCTGTACGTCTCATTATAACAATCTGAGGGTTGAGTTTTGGAATCGGTACTATTGCTTCTGTTATGAAGAAATAAAACCTTAAAAGCATAGATAACTTATAGATAAACAGAGACTAATACTGTACTACGTACATACATCAGATGTCAATCAGATTCTTACGACCACATAATTTGTTGTGTTATAATTATAAAGAAACAGGTACCTTCTCTCTTATCTGTATTGGTTGGTCTTCTGGGTGGTGCAGCAGTTGTAGGGCTATAGAACGGGAAGAGCTCAAACCTGATATTACAGCTGGGTCTAATGACTCTCCCACCTAGCTTGCTTACCATCACAACAGAGTGGAATATCTTGAAAAGCCCCAACCAAGCAATTGTTGCAATCTAGCTCAGACAAATCAGGTGTACACTGTATAAGTGCATATAATGTTTGGAAGTTCGGTGCGGTTGCGTTTCCTGCTGCAAACTTAAGATCAGGACCACCTGCGGCAGCTTGACTTCTTAGGGCTTAGGCTTTCCAACAAGGTCCTAAGATCTTGGTTGAATTGATTCACGTAATAGGCCGATATGTTTTTCGTGTTCCACATATAGAAACTAGGATTAGTTTCCATGACGCCAAGAATGGAGCGATTTGAGTAGCGTAACATGCATTCGTCGTACCCTCCAATTGCCTCCTTTTGCTGAGGACAGCGCTCCGTAAGAAGAGACGCAGCGTTATTGAGGCAACCACGTACTGCAAACATCTGGGTTGACATCTCCTCTACAAAGCCCAATCGCAAATACTTGGTCAGAGTTTTGGCCGTAAGCGGAATGGTAGAACCCATGGTCAATTTCAGTGTTGGAGGAGAGGGAGAAGAGGAGGTCAATGAAGTTCACCCCATAGGTACTATTAGCGGTGTAGTTACCCTTTTCGAGTTCACAAAAATAAAAGAGTAATTCTTGTTAAGAATCACACATTGTCGAGGTATGTTTGGGTTGTGGGCTTTATAAGTCTTGAGCAAACTTCTTCCTTTGAGATGCCTTTTGTGAATGAGTAAGGTTCAAGTGACTTCAATATGGTATCAGAGCCACGAGCCCTTGGACGATGTTGGTCCTTCCCTCCCGATGTTGAACACGTGTTTGGCCAAAAAATGTCATACGTGAGGGGGCGTGTTAAGAGTTCCATATTGTCAAGGTATGCATGGGTACGTTGTGGGCTTTATAAGCTTTAAGTAAACCTCTTCCCTTAAGGTGCCTTTTGAAAATGAGTAAGGCTCAAGTGACTTCAATAATTCTGGCCGCGCAACTACTTTGTGCAGTGAGAATGAAGATGGCAGATACAAAGAAAACTAGTCTTGAGGAAACCATTGGCTTGTGTTCCGTAAAATGCCAGGGTTTAGGTTTAAGCCTTGAATGAAGAAGACTCCGCTAGTCTTTTTATTTAGGTGATTAATTAGTCGTTAATGGATCATGGCGAACGTTAGGTGTAGAAATGCGCGTTTGTCCCGCGTATAAAGTAAGCGGGCCACGGCGATCAGTGATCACATCACCTTCTTGTACCAATTAGTATGCGTTTTTTTGTCAATGCATGCTGTCAAGGGGGTAATTGCCAAGAACTGGGCAGATTACCAAATGCCAATTTGATACTCAAGAGTCGATGGTTGGGTAAAAAAATTAGGAGGAACTCTTTTCTTTTTTTTTTCTTTCTTTTTTTCTTTTTTTTTTTTTTTAATAAAAAAAATATGATTGATGTGATTTCAAGCACAGAAAATTTTGTAATTTTTTTTGTATGAAAAAGTTAAAAATTTTTATTTTGTATTGATTTTTTTATTTGAATAATAATAAAAAAATTTGATGTGATGCAAAAAGTGAAAAAACAAGTTTAAATATTTTAAAGTTGACTTCTTTTTAGAAAAGTAAGAAAAAGGGAGGGGAGTGGAGTTGTTAATTCAGTATCTTTTTTTTAAAAAAAATTAATCACATAATTATTCTTTTCACTTGGGAAATATCATTTTATTAAATAAATAAGTATATATATTTTAGTAACTCTTACTAGAATGCTTTGGCCGAATCTGAGAATAGATAATCCATTAAATCTATCGTCAAGGG